>VZRV01004151.1:0-62630 GCA_013398115.1 Falcunculus frontatus
CCCACCCACACGGGGAATCCCTTCTGTGTCACTGGCTCCACCCACACCCCCGCCCCCTCCATCAGCAGCTCCTCCCACAACCACGCCTCTCCTTTCAGTTCCCACGCCTCCTCCTACGGTTCCCACGATCCCACAAACTGGGAAGAGAACAGAGACTGGGAGTTTATGGCAGCCCCAGTCACATACAATAGACAGGGACAGAATCCCCAGTGGGAACCATTCCCGTATGCCAACTTAAAAGAGCTGTGCAAAGCGGCAAAAGACTTTGGGCAAGAATCTCCCTATCTCTAAAGCCTTTTACATGCCACCTTCACCGCGAATACTGTAGTACTACATGATATAAAAAGCATCATGTTGCTCCTGCTCTCTCTCACTGAATACCTGTTATGGGAGAGAACATGGAAAAGGCTGCTCTGAGATATCAGTACGAGTTACCAGAGAGATCCCAGGAAACCAAATTTTACCCTAAAGCAGCTTTGCAGCAAAGGCAACCTGGAAAAACCTCAGGATGAGGCCTGGAATCTCCCGGAGCTGGCCCTGACTGATTGAAAATGAGCCTCAGAAAGGGCTTTGTTCCTCACCCCTGCAAATTCCACTCCCTCTGTCAGCTTTTCCCAGATAAAGCAGGGTCAGAGCGAATCATTTATCAAATTCGTAAATCGGTTAAGGGAGGTGATGGAATTCCAGACAGAGAATGTAGAAGATCAAAAGGAGGTACTCAGGACACTGGTGAGAGATAATGCCAGTGAGAAATGTCAGAGTGTCATAAGAGCTCTCCCCCTGAACCCTGCCCCCACCCTTTATCAGATGGTAGAGGCCTGCACGAAACTAGTATCTGAAGTTCCCCCTGCTAACAAAGGTTTTCAGAGGAGGGTGGTGGGGGCAACAACAACAGGAAGGGACAATAAGGAAAGGCCCAGCTGTTTCAACTGCAGAAGTTTCCAACACTTTGTAAAAAACTGCCCTGAACCCAAAAGACCTAATGGAAATGGAAAGCTTGTTGTTACAGACTGTTCCACCACGAACACCACCAGCAGCAGGGAAACGGACAGTAAAGCACAGCATGGCCCCGCATGATGACAGCAAATCAATGGCCGTCTCTCCCTGCCCTGCGACCCATGCCACGGACTGTGACTCCTCGCCACTATGGGAAGCAGGCAAAAGACTTCTACTCATGAGTACCTGCGCGCATCATTTCCGCAACAGGGTTCAACAATACATACACACAGGTTTTAAAAGACTTTTAGGTGAGACTGTGGACATTTCAGTAGTCGGAGACACCATGCAAGGTCCACCTGAACTCTCTGTTTTATCTGAGGTGCACAGGGTGGACCCCAATGGATGAGTACAGATTACTGTCTCCTATAACAACATTCCTTGGGTCCTACCAAAAGGTCAAGTGGTAGCACAGGCTATCATCTTACCTGAAAACCACCGCAGGTGTCACTGGACGCCATCCATATGGTGGGCAAAAATAGCAGGACAGGACAAACCAACCCTCAATTGTAAACTGCGCAATGGGAAATCCACGGCCACACTAGTGGGGATGGTAGACACGGGAGCTGACATCACCATCATATCCAATGCAGAGTGGCCACAGCAGTGGGGACTTAAGCCAGCAGCTGGCAACGTTACTGGGATTGGGGGGACAGCGACATCTATGTCAGCACAAATAACATAATTATCGAGGGCCCAGATGGACACAGTGCATCCATCAGACCATTTGTCATCCCATCAGGGTTCACACTGTGGGGCAGGGACCTGCTTTCTCAGTGGAGCCCCAGCTGGTAATCCCACCTCCATCTTGGGATTTTTAGTTGGGGCCACTGGGGGGTGCGCCACTCCACCTCTCACATGAAAGACAGACAAAGCTGTCTGGATTGACCAATGGTCCCTGTCAGCTGAAAAGCTGCATGCACTTGAGTCCGTTGAAGAGGAACAGTTGGCCAAGGGCCACCTTGTTCCCACCAATAACCCCTGGAATTCACCTGTCTTTGTATTAAAAAAACCAAGCCAAGACAAGTGAAGACTCCTCCACAACTTTAGGAAGATCAATGAGGTCATAGAGGATATGGGTCCCCTGCAGCCTGGCCTGCCCTCACCGTCAATGCTCCCCCAACAGTGGAAGCTTGCTATCACAGACATTAAAGACTGCTTCTTTACTATTCCCCTACACCCATGTGATGCCCCCTGGTTTACCTCTCCGTGCCATCCCTGAACCAGGAGGCCCCCATGCGCAGGTACCACTGGCAAGTTCTACCCCAAGGTATGAAAAACTCTCCATTGATCTGTCAGTGGCACATCGCACATGTCCTCTCCCCAGTCCAGAAAGAGTTCCCCAAAGCCATCCTACTCCACTCTATGGATGACATCTTGATCTGAACACCTGACAACACTTACCTTGACTTGACCCTCAAAGAGACTGTCCGAGCCATCAAAAAAGCAGGGTTTGAAATTCAAACAGAGAAGATCCAGTGTACCTGCCCGTGGACTTACCTGGGACTCCGCATTGGCGAACAGACCGTCATACCCTAACAACTCACCATCCAGGACGACCCCAAGACCCTCCGGGATCTTCACCAGCTTTGTGGGTCAATAAACTGGGTATGTCCTCTGCTGGGTATTACGACGGAAGACCTCGCACCCCTGTACGACCTTCTCAAGGGTTGTGAGGACCTGGACTCTCCGTATGCCATCACAGCAGAGGCCCAGGAGGCCATCGGTAAAGTGCAGCTCGCCCTATCTTCTCAACAGGCCCACCGGACCCTTCCACACCTACCTTTCAATTTCATTGTTCTAGGCAACACACCTAAATTTTATGGATTGATCTTTCAATGGGATGCAGCACAGAAAGACCCTCTCCTAATCATAGAGTGGATCTTCCTGTTGCATCAACCATCCAACACTATCACCATGCCACAAGAATTGGCTTAATCAATTATGAGAGCCAGAGCTCGCCTCTGTACCCTTGCTGGGTGCAATTTTGCATGCCTACACCTGCCATTAACAGTTGGTGACTTAGAGTATTTGCTCCAAACAAACGAACACCTCCACTTCGCTCTGGACAGTTATACAGGCCAAATTTCAGTCCACAAACCCAAACACAAGCTCTTCAACACAGCCTTCAATCTGGCTCCAAAATCACTACAAAGCCAAACTCCACTGAAAGCTCTAACAGTTTTTACAGACGGCTCAGGAGCATCCCATAAATCAGTGATGACTTGGTGGGATCCTCACACTCAAATGTGGGAATCTGATGTCCAGGTGGTGGAGGGATCCCCACAGATTGCTGAATTAGCAGCCATAGTTAGAGCATTTCAAAATTTCAAGAACCATTCAATTTAGTTACAGATTCAGCCTATGTAGCTGGTGTGACTACCAGAGCAGAACACGCCCTGTTAAAAGTAGAAAATCCCAAATTATATCAATTGCTCTCAAAACTGGTCTACCTTCTGTCCCACCGAGAGCAACCTTATCATGTGATGCATGTGAGATCACACACAGATTTACCAGGACCCATCGCAGAGGGAAACCGGAGAACTGATGCTCTGGCCATGGCTGTGCACAGTCCCAACCTACCTGACACCTTTGCACAAGCCAAGTTAAGCCATCAATTTTTCCACCAGAATGTTCCTGCCCTCATTAGGATGTTTAACATCCAGAGGGATTAAGCAAGGGCAATTGCAGCAACATGCCCTAACTGCCAAAATGATAAGGTACCATCTTTAGGGACAGGGGTAAATTCTCGTGGCCTCAACAGCTGCCAATTATGGCAGACAGACGTCACCCATGTCCCCCCGTTTGGGAGAATGAAATACGTCCATGTTTCAGTGGACACCTTCTCTGGAGCCGTTTTTGTATCTGCCCATGCAGGAGAAAAAGCCAAAGATGTAACAAAACACTTTCTCCTTGCCTTTTCCACCCTGGGCATGCCCAAAGGAGTGAAAACAGACAATGGTCCTGCAGATGTTTCCAACAAACTACAAGATTTCTTTAATCAGTGGGGCATCCAACACACCACTGGCATACCTCACTCACCCACAGGACGATTTGGTGGGTTGAAAGGACCCACCAAACTCTCAAAAGAGTCCTTTACCAACAATGCAGAGCTGCAGAGATCAATTCTCCCATTGTGAGACTCTGCCAAGCTCTCTTTACCATCAATATCTTAAACAACTCCTTCTCAGAACCTATCCCCCCCAGTATTCCGACACTTTACCAATTTGACTCAAGCCAAAATAGAAAAATAACCACTGGTGTTGGTCAAAGATCCAGAGAGCCATCAAATTCAGGGACCCTATTCACTCATCACCTGGGGGAGGGGATATGCTTGTGTTTCCACACCAGCAGGTTTGAAATGCGTGCCGGGAAAGAATATAAAGCCCTACCTCAGACCACCTACAACAGCCCTTGACGGCACAGAAAAAAACACAGAAGATAGTGATGCCGGACCCAACAAAGACGAGACAAGCGGTGCCTGGAGGCGATGCCGGTGCAAAGTGACAGGCCACGTGAACATCCAATCTGCACCCCCTCCAAACAGTTTCAGTTTAAAACCCCCTGATTCCCTCTGACCTTCCCTCATATGTTTCCCCACCCAAACAATCTTTTACCCTTCCCATGCCTCATACCTACCCTCTTTTTGAAAAGCGGGGATAGAAAAGGGGAATCAGTGAAGGGAGAACTAACATTTCCAATTTCATGTATTTTCCACAAGTAATTTGTTCTCTCAGTAATTTTACCGTGATTCTTAACAACTTTGTTTGAGACTCTTACAGAGACACCTACCCCAACTCCCCCATGGAACCTGGCACTTGCCACCCTGCCATATTCTAGACATCCCCAACCTGAGCAAGTACCTAAAGATGCTGCCATGGCTACAGGTGCTGTAGCAGATGGGAAAGGTCCACCGCATCCAGCATCACCAGAGGAACTCGGGACTTGTTGGGACTTTGGGTCGGGCAGGGGAGAGGGGTTGCCTCATTTTTGGGGATTTGCAGGTGTTTCTGGTTGTTTTCTTATTTTTCTGTTGTTTGAAATACTACCACAATCCTGGACCCTCACTGTCAAAACGGAAGAACGGTTCCCACCTTGATTAATTCCAAGTAAGTGGGGAAAGCCTTCTTTTAAAAAGAGTAAGGAGGAGATGTTGCAGTGGTTAAGTCCACGTTACATCCTCCATGTTGTTTCAAAGTGGTCTCTCCCCACACCACTCTGCCAGAAAGTTCTTTTCCCCTGGTCCCTCACTGGCCCCTGGTCCTCTCCCCCCCTCCCCTCCCCTCTTCCATTGGCCCCTGTTATGCCATTCAACCTTACCTCCTCCCCTAGCCCTTAGATTATTGGTTACTGATGTTCTGCCCACCCCGGTACCCCTCAGGGTAAAAACCCCGTGCAGGGGTTTGTTCGAGGTTCTTTGCCTCTGCCCCCCCTTCAGAGCGGTTTGTTCGTGGTCCACTTGGACCCCAATAAATGCCTCAGAATTGCATGCAAAGAATCCCTCTTGCCTCTTCATCTCCGTAACGTGCAGGACTGTGTGTGAGTGGCTGCTTGTGTCTACCTGCAAGGGTGACACTAAGTGCTCGCATATATGCTAGCAAGGCACCACCATAGCATCTTCTCCACAAGGAACTCTGCGGGTAAAGCGCAGCGTTTGTCTATCGACCCCACGCACCTCAGTAAGTAAGCACAGTAAAAAAGAGACATTGAAACAGCAGACAATACTCTTGAAATTGAAAGGCATAGTAATTAGCTGGCTGCCATTTCAATGTCAGTTAACGCTGATTAAAACCAAAACCTCAGATTACATTCACAGCTGCAATAAATTAACTTCGTTTGAGCTGTGGTAGTTAGCAAGGATAGAATATCTGTTCCCCATGTTCTGCCTGAGCATTTCCTTATTGCAGAATTCTTTCTCACATTTCAGTGAAGTTAACACAGAAATTAGGATGCAGTTGCTCAAATACAAATGCCCATGCAGACCTGTGGAAAGTCACTGCATGGAATATATAAATCAAATCTCTAATTAAGGTACAGATTTTAAAGCAATTTGAAAAATCTCTTTCCTGTAAACCCCAGGAATTTAACACTGTTGTGTTTGACAGAACACTTGCAGTTCCTCCCTTGTGTGACTGAGAAATCCTGAGGCTCTTTAGGTTTTCAAATGTCATACAGAATTTATATTTCTCTTCATAAACCCCTTAAAAGAGGGGATTATCTATTGTAGGAATTATAAAGAAATGGTGTGAGAAAGCACACCTCCACCAAAGAGGAGACAATATGAAAAACTGTCTTAAATTCACTCTAATTTTGAAATCATTTCAATACAGCAGAGTTACATGAGAATCCAAGGAAGCATGATTTAAAGCAAAAAGTAACTGAAAGATATTACAAATATAAAACATGATAAATTTCTCTAATCAGAATTTACCTATTTCTGGATTAGTTGACAAATATTAATTTAAATGAAAATCAACACATTGATAAAGACTGCAAATTTCTAACTATATTTTATAATACGAGCAAATAAGAGTTTGCTACCAAGTCTGCCTATAAATTCTCAACAGTTTCATGTCTCATGACATGAAAACTGTTTCAACAGCTTTCATTATTGATACTGATGATGTTAGGGGAAGCAAGATTATCATTATTTTTTTACCAAGCAGAGACATGTAGACAAAGATCAAATTACTCCCAGAAAAGCTAGTAATTTAAAGGTTTACATATTACAGGTGTTATCTCAGACCTAGCAGGAGGTTTACAAAGCTGGGGGAGAAGAATGTATCAGTGAAAATGGACACAAAGAATCCAGAATTTTTGGGCCACCTGGAAAGTAAATTCAGCAAATTTGCTGAAATCAGCCCTACTGAGCAATATGTAATTCCAGCAGGGAGAAGATTACAACTGCTGAGTCACAGCCCACTTATTAAAGAAACCCTCTGACTGAACAGAAGAGAAAGACTAAGCATGGGACTAATTAGCATGAGAACTGAGGAAATCATTTAGCTAATGGAATAAGAGAACTGTGCAGCCAATGAGCATAAATTCCTTTGTTAGCTAAAATGTATAAATAATGAAAAGTTTTTAATTACATTGGGACACTCACCACCAAGAGGCCCAGGGTGCAAGACCAATGGGATGCTGCTGGATCCACTAAGATAACAAGGTGGTGACTATCTTCTGCTTTCTCTTCCCTTCAACATCCCCCAATTCTTTCTATTTCTGTTTCTCTACCTCATATCCATCATTAAATAAAATCCATATCATTGACACTGGCAAATGGTCTCGTTTGCCCCTTAGTACAGGCAGAGGCATCTCTCACTAATCAGATCTTGAGAGAAGAAAAAAATGGCTTTGAAATGTCTTGAAGATATTTTTAGCCCATTTTGATGGGCTGTTTTAAATTCTTTCAGTGTAAAGAAATCAAGCAAAATGTAAGGCAGAATATAGTTGTAAGGAATTGGATGTGAACACCCCATGATCTACCACCTTTGTATCCTATGTGAACATGTGCAAAGAGGGTATTTCTACTCAACATTAACTACATTTTGACAAATTTTCAGATGCAAATTTTGTTAAGCTGTTTCAAAGCAGTTTTATTCATATCGTAAGTTGGTTTGTATTTCCAGGAAAATTTCAATAGAATTATTCACTGATTTGGCACAAAAATCACAAGTATGAAATAACAATCTGAATAAAAATCTGACATTATGGGCAAACTATTTTTTTGTCTATCTCTATACAAACTTAAACTCTATTTCATTCGTATTATTTACCAGTTTAAAAAAATCAGCTTAATGTAAGGGACACTAACACCACAATAGGTCAAAAATTTATTAATCCTTTATATAGAGAGAGATTTTCTACTAATTTCATTGAGAAATCCATCAGATCACACTTCTTTAACTAAAACCCACTTCACATTGTACCTAAATAAACCAGATAATTGATAGTTTAGAATATGTTTATGCCAGGTTTACAGTTATTTTGGTTTGGGGTATTTGGGGGGGTTTTTTGGTTGGTTTGTTTTTGGTTTTTTTTAATCCTATGCAGTTAACTTTTCAACTCCTGTAGGCACTAGGGAAAAGAAGATAGTTCATCATAATTCTGTTTCTGAGTAGAGATGCAAGTCCACACTGACAACATGAAGAACAGGTACGTTATATATTTAATAAAAAGTCTAGGTTCTTAAGTGGCAAAAACATTTCTATGAAATGTTATTATTATCTCTTTTAAAATGTTTTGATAAATTATACATACTTCTGAAGATAGCTCACCATGTGAAGCTGTATCTAAAATGTATCATTCTATAGCATTTTTCTCAAATAACTATGTCCACCCTTTAGCAGGTGCCAAAATACCTGATTAGCATTCAAGATCAAAATTATCACATGATAAAGAAGGAACAGGATTTTTTGCATACAAATTTCCCTCCAAGAACCTCACACTGAATACATTATGCCATTAACTGGATCTGTTAATGAGGCAAGGTGCTGCATACTTTCAGCAAGAGATCAGAATCACACAGGACTAGTAATAGGGTTCTATTTTACCACTTACTATCATCAGATGTTTACAGAGACAGAAACAATTGTGAATGACACACTGAATTGCTGAAAATGTGATGATAAAGCAAATCTGTACCAACATACATTTTATGTTTGTGCATTATTGGTTTGCAGAAATTTTCATTAGCTTTCTACCACTTATTCAAACCAATTAATTCGCAGAGTATCAGTGCCAGTATAATTTTTATCTGTTGTTCAAATAAATCTATAAATGGATAGATTTTACCTGTGAAACTTTGTCCAAAACTCATTTCACTAATTTTGAACTAGAACTATAAAAAAGGCAAGATTTGTAACACAAACATTTCTGTTCCCCGTATCTCCTCATTCTTTATGTCTTTTGGAAGAAATATAAATTATAACAGACTTCTTAGGGTTTCTTTCATTTTGCATTACATCTAGGTCTGATAGTAGATTTGAAAAACTAGGAAGAGATTTTCATTAGTCCTTTGGGGATTAAAAAAGTAATCAGACACACTAGAAATATGGCTTTCATTGTAAGACAGACAGGACACAAGCAATTACTTGTAAAGATTATAAATGCATAAGGATGATGCAATTGGCCATACTGAATGTGTTTTGTGGACAAGTAAACTGATTTGTAGCCTCTTGAAGGACTATGGAAATTTAACAACAGAATTCTGCAAATTTCAGATTTTCTTTTTTGATTAACAAATTGTGAATTTTCTAGTGTGGTTTTTTTCACTAAATAGAAGAGACATCAAATTTTCTGGGGATGAAGTGCATGAAATCTAGGTTGGGTAAGATGACTTAGATACTACTTACACATTTCTGTACTTTACGGACTCTCAGGGAATGGTGGAGTCTGTTGGATAACATCTCCTTTGACCTTCAAGTAACGGCAGTACTGCTGAGGCCGGTGTTCATGGGGCAAAAGCTTCTTCTAAACTTAAATGCTATAATAAATCACATAGAAATAGGCATAGCAAACCAGATCTGTGGTTCATCGAATCCAATATCTTATTGCAGTGGCATGCAATAGTGGTTTCAGAGGCAAAGGAACAAGATACACCATTTATTTCTCTGAAGTGCAGGTTGTAAAAGCTGGCTTTTACTCCGTCTTTGCAAAAGCATTCTTCCTGGCATTGTGAGAGAGTGAATAAAGTGCCTGGCATATGGACAAGATCTGTAAAATCTCTTTGGACTTTACTTGCTCTTTGCAATTAAGGTGTAATTAAGCTGTGTTAGGTCAAATGCTGATATTGAACGGAGCACTTCACAGCTACTAATACTTATATATATATACTTTTAAAATTATTATTATTATTATTATTACTAATACATATTTTTAACACTTAAGAAGAGAAGGTGTTGCAGGTGTAGCAGGGGTTTGGGAGTTAAATTTCTGCTTTTGGATGCTCTGTAGAACTTCTCACATAAGTTTAGACCAAACATTGTCTCAGTGTTTTTCTGAAATAAAACTGAGTCAGATTTAGTTTGTCAAATTCCTATATGACTTAGCTGTTTAGTAAATATAAAACTTCAGGAGGTATGCGCTTTCACTTCAGAAAGTACTGTTATAGTTGCACAGCCAACACAGTCCTGAGATGAAATTGGACTCTTCTGCAATTAATGTTTTTCCTGTCATAATTTCAATTAGAAATATTTAGTATCAATGGAGATACAGGATTTAGAAATAATGTCTGACTTCCAAGACCCATACAGAGTTTGAAAGGCTGAAAGTTGATAGGAAGTGGAAGAAATCTGATTAAAATTAATCTAGGAGCCATTGTGAGGTTCCAAATCTGCCTGTCATTCTAACTTCTTATCCTGAACCTTGAGTTTTTCTCTTACATAATATAATACGATTTCTGACAGCAGAGAGTGAATTGCATGACGAACAGCCCTGATGAAATACTTACAGCAGAAGAGTGTACAGAATTTCGTGCAATTTTTTTTCCATGAGCACCATATGACTTTTCTATTTCTGTAGCTTTACTGGTAAATTACAAAGAAAAACAAGAGTTATGCAATGCATTTTTTGAATTCAGGACCTTCCAAAGTCTAACTTTGTTACAAAACCAATAACCATACAAATGTTCCTCCAATTTAATTCAGAATATTTTAGGTAAGAGCTATATATGTGAGGAATTCTAACATTGGTTTCTGCTCCAGCACTGCATCCTGGTTTCAGCCTTTTCTATTAACTTCCAATTAAAAAAAAAAAAAAATAAAAGCTTATTTCCACATGTGCGACTGTCACCATCAGTTTTATTTGTGTGCAGATTACAGCTGATTGGTTTTCAACACTTTAAGAGTTGGTGCCTAATTCCAATTATTGCCCGTTTTCCTCATTTTATTATTTTCACTGTTGAAATACAGCCTTTAGGACTGGACATAGGTAATTCATAATTTAGCACTGAACAGTGAGAAATATTTGCCAGAGGGGTTTGTTGTGGGGGTTTCCTTTGTTTGTTTTTTTTTTTGTTTGCTTGTTTGTTTTGGATGTTTTATCTTGTTTGTTTGTTAGGTTTTATGATTGTCTAATATTTTCTGGAAAACAGATGACTGTACAGTAAGTCACACATGTAGGAGGGAACAACTCAGGCACCTGGTTTCATCAGTGGTCACTGAGACAGTAATTTAGTCTTTCCTGATGGTCTAAAGTACTAATATATCCATTCCAATTCCATTTTAGGGAAGGCGGCATTTGATTATCCTTGGAACCACCTATTACCAGACATTGAATTTACCTAACAGATCTCTTTATAACACAATATGGTCTTCCCTAACATGACCTATTGAGTTATATTTAGATGGAAAGTTTCAGATAACTTTATATTGTGTCATTGTTGCTTTTTTTTTTTTCCTTTTTTTTTTTAACATACAAAAATGAGTAAGAATGAAGGGAGCATTCTTGCTTGAATTGTTTTCCCATCCCTCTTTGATTTTAAGAGATGGATTTATACTCTGGTGTCCCCTGGTGTCTTGGATAAACGGTATGTGAAGCATACATATTCTAACTGAAAGAACAGGAAGAAAGAATTTGAATCATCTATTGTACAAGTTAATATATATTTCTTCAGAGTGATGAATAAATCATTAAATTTACAGCGCTTTATAAAACAAATAATTAAACTGACCATGTCTTAGACACAAAAAAAAAGTCTATAAACATAAGCAATAAGTCTATAAACATAAGCAGGCTCAGGACTCATGCTGACCACTGATACCAAGGTAAGTATAATACATGTCTTAAACGGTTCACCTTTTTAAGCTGCTTTCAACAAACAACCGAAGTGGCTACCTGACAATGCCTTCATTTCAGTGACATCATTCTGTTTCCCTCATTTCCCTCTGGTGACTGAGACATCCAAGTTAGATAGGGTTTTAATATCTATTTAAAAAAGAAAGGAAAAAGAAAAATACAGTGGTAACATTTTAATTTTCCTAATTCTATGTGGCTTAAAATGGATATAGGAAAACTTTTCCTTAACATGTTAGGTTTGAAATATAGATGAATTTTTTGGTAAAGTGCAAACAGATAGAAAAATGTATGTAGAGCCTGTCTGTTCAAAGTTAGTATCAACTCTGAGACAGCCTAATCTTCTCTACTTAGGTGTATGCAGAGGCTGTACATCTCAGGTTTATGAGAGGCAGGGTAGGGGCGACTGCTAAGGAACTTCAGTGAAATGTAACATGACTCAAATCATGCTAGTCATTTCCTTTTTACAAAGAGTTGAAAAGGAACTACTCTACAGACCTGTAAGAAGAGGTTCAGATGGTCTTCTCCACATCATGCACTACAAAAGGATGCAAAAGACAAAGAATAAAAAACATGCAGTCTGTAACCTGGGATTTTGTTAGTCTTTTCTTCTTCCCTCCTCCCCTCCTCCCCAAATGCATTTGAATAAGCAATCTTAGACAATGCATAGTGAAAAAATCTGAAATTCCATTTAAGAATGTGGTTTAGGTAAGGTTTACATGTTCCAGTAAATTCTTTCAAAACACAGTCATTGACAATACTTTACAGGTAGTAATGAGTTTTTGGAGAATCTATTCAGTTTTTAAAATCCCGCATATTTTAACTTTTAGGCAATAATTTCAGGAAAAAGCAGAAGGAACATCCATTAAATGTACTGTAATGAATATTAAAACAAGCATTCTTAAAACTGTGGTCCACAGATAGCATTCCTATTGTAATTCCAACATCCTAGAGTAAATTGGTAATTTATATTTCATTTAGAGAACTACTCTTCTTTTGTGATGACACACAAAATTCTGTGCAATGAACTCAACTTCATATTCACTTACCTCTGTTCCTCCAGGAAATGGCGGTGGCAGGGAACTGCTTTCTGGTGCTTTGACAGAATCATTGTAGGTTACTTCAAAGAAGCTACTTTGATGGGGCAATGGAGGAAGGTTTTTAGACTCTCCAGCCATAGAAAAAGTCTATGATGCAGCAGCTGTCCAAGGACACATGTCAAAGAGGAATAAAAGAGCTATCCAGGGGAATACATAACAGAAAAAAACCCCAAACATTGAGGAAGCTTCTTAGATACAACCTTAACCTGCCTAACCTACTCTTTTCAGATTGTTAGCTCTAGAACCTAGCTCTAATCAAAATTTCTGCAAACTAAGAGACCTCTTCCTCACCTCTTCCAGGCAAGATGAAGTCAAGTTTCAGATAGTAATATCACAACAGGGATTTTAGGAGCATTTCAGGAGGAATAAAAAAGTAAAATTGTGAGACACATGTATTTTTCATTGAAATTTCCCTGTTTAAGCAAGTAATCCCTTGGTCTAAAAAAAAGTATATATGAATTTGTAGCAACTAATTCTTTAACAGCTTAATAATCATAACAACAGTATACACATATAAAATGTTTTGCTCCTTGAAGCAAATAAGATGACATTACAGTTCACTGTTGAATCATAATTGAATCCTGTGCAATCTCACAGGAATTCCAAAGTACACCATTTACATATTTACCTGACAGAACAGCACTGAGTTGAAAATACAGTAAAATTCTGCGAATTTTTGGCTGAAGTATGCTATGTAATCTGGTTGATCCTGCAGTACACTTACACCTGGATAAAACTCATTTTCAGTGCAAACCACCAACCTAATCACTTTCATTTATGTTACATCAGACAACTAGGGTAAGTTTAACTAAATGTTACATTTTTCATATCCTATATTTAAATATTTAAATTTAGGGGAGTTTGCCACCTCTTATGTTTCTTGTTTTCAACAGAAACAGCAGTAGAATATGTAGCTTTCTACAGTGTAGCTATTCTAATTCCTTAACATACAAGAGGAGAAAAACAAAGCAAGCAATAAACAGTTCAATAAGTTTGAGTCAGAATATTTGGCTTTGTTTTCTTTTGTTTAAAGTTCTAAAAGAAAAGAAGTCAGCAATAATTTTAAAAAGAGGCTCTAGAGAACAATAACAAAAAGACAAAAACCAAAACCAAAATCATGTAAGGTATATTTAAAGACAAATATTGTTTAACATCCAGTTTTAATGCTTTGGTTTCTTCAGAAAAAAAGACATGGTTTCCCAGGTGTAGAGACACACTACCATTGGGGATAAGAATGAAATAAATGACTGCTTCAGGTTTTGTCCAGGACACTGGTATATATACAATTCTACCCTTCCAAAATTATTTCCACGAATACTAGCTTGAGAAACTTGCATTTTAAAAAAGCAAATATTGCGGTGGTTAAGTCCACATTACACTCCTCACGTTGTTACAAGGTGGTCTCTCTCCCCACACCACTGTGCCCGAAGGTTCTCCTTCCCTTGGCGGCCCCCGGTCCTCTCTCCCCTCCCCTCTTCCATTGGCCCCAGTTATGCCATTCAACCCTTCCTCCGCCCCAGCCCTCAGATTATTGGTTACTGATGCTCTGCCCGCCCCTGGGACCCCTCGGGGTAAAAGCACATGTGCATGACGGTTCCGGGTTCATTGCCTCCGCTCCCCTTCGGACTGCTTGTCCGTGGTCCGTGCGGACCCAATAAACACCTCGGAATTGCACGCAGAGAATCCCGCCTGCTTCTTCATCTCCGGAACGCGCAGAGACTTTGTGTGTGAGTGGCTGCTTGTGTCCACCTGCAAGGGTGAGGCTGTGCTTGCGTGGCGAGGCACCGCCACAGCGGCTCCACGAGGGACACTGTGGGAAAAGCGCGGCATCACTCCATCGACCCCACGCACCGCGTTAAGCAAAGACAATTTTATCTTGGAATTCTGTGGCTCCAGAAGCGGTTATAATAGAACCCAAAATACCAATATTATGATGCTAGATTAGACACATTCTTAGTAAACAACAGTGTTGTATTGAAAAGGAGGATTACACGGTTTGTCCAGATCACTCCATTCTGGAGTGGGACGGGGAAAATATCCAAAATATTGATCAGATATAATTTTGTCCAATGAGAACACTGACATGTCATGACACTTTTACCAACTCCTCATTTAAAACACATACAGACTTTACAACACTACTTCTTTCTTTTTTTCTTTCTCTCTTTCTCTCTTTCTTTCTCTCTCTCTCTTTCTCTCTCTTTTTCTCTCTTTGTCTCTCTCTTTCTTTCTCTCTCTCTCTTTCTCTTTCTCTCTCTCTTTCTTTCTCTTTCTCTCTTTCCTCCCTTCCTTCCTTCTTTCCTTCCTCCTTTCCTTCCTTCCTTCTTTCCTTCCTCCTTTCCTTCCTTCCTTCTTTCCTTCCTCCTTTCCTTCCTTCCTTCTTTCCTTCCTCCTTTCCTTCCTTCCTTCTTTCCTTCCTCCTTTCCTTCCTTCCTTCTTTCCTTTCGTTTTTCTTTCTTTTTCTCTCTTTCTCTTTCTTTCTCTCCTTTTTATTTTAGTGATACATTGTGAGCAAAACCTCATAATGTAGAACAAATATTTCCATCCCATTTTGTAGCCAGATCATATTTTGCAGTTATTGCCTCAGATTATACAGCATTCTTCTTATTTCACGCAAGCCTTTATATCAGCCAAGTTCTGGTCAAGTGGATTAAATCAGTGTTTCAACAGCTAAATGTATTTTTAAATAATGCCAATATGTTAAGGAACTTGAGTGTCAATTCAGTTCCATTAAGGCAGAATTTATGTGATTCTTCAGTTTGCCACGGTTGATGGCACAATTAACACTGTTAACGTTTAGAAACCTTCCTTGAAGTATGAGTCAAGCTTTTTCAAAACTAAACAAAGTATATCATGCTCTAGAAAAATTGCAGCTTCTTTGATAAACCAAGTAGATTTCTTCTCATCAGCTACATTATGATAATTTTGAAAACACTTTATGAAGAAGAATAACAGTTGCTAGCTTTTCCCTTGTTCATTGCTTTCTTGTTTGTTTTTTTTTTTTGATAGGTTTTGAGGTTTAAAATGAGAGATCTGTTTTTACTTCTCCAAGAGAGTTTCAGAAAGTAGGAAACATCTCCTCCACACATTTGAAAACAACAAATGTAAGAAATGTGTACAAACTGTTTAAGTTCATACTTTACATAAAAAACCCCAAAACATTAACTTCATCCAAAATGAAACACATTAACTAAGAGTAAAAAACAAATGGAAGTATCTGAAAAAGCTGCATAACATAGGCCTTTCAAAAATGCCAAGGCATTTAGCAAAATAGCCGAAAAGATCTCCATTGGTGTTCTTTCTTTGTAGTTTCTGTGTATTCCCACATGACCTGTAACCATTGCACACTTTCAAACGCCACCTCTTATAAAGTTTGGATATCTTAAATTCATGGCACAGATAGATGAAAGCAAAAATCACGGAATTATGCCCCAAAATGACACTTTTTTGATGTCTGACAGGCAACCAGACATGAGAGACAGCTTCGGTTTCTTGCAGCAGCTACATAGTCTATCAGATCACTCAAACATTCCAGGTACAGGCTATATCAATAGTACTGGATTTTTACCTTCATCTTTATAAAGCATTAATTCAATCTTCTGCTTGTATAGGATAGCTAATTGAAAGCAGAGGAGGCATGAGACAAGAAGCCAATATTACACCATGTTTGAGAAAGGATCTATGGGTGATACCTTGATCGACGAAGATATAAAATTAAATTCAGTAGAGGCTGAAACTGCTGGAAATGCTAGTCATCCAAGACATGTGGGGCAGATATAAAACTATAATTTGATTAAAAACAGCAAGCATGGATTCACTAAAGGAAATGATAGTACCTCAGAATTTTCAAAGAGCTAGCAAAGAATGTTTTAGGGAAAATGCATATGTATCTTATTTGTATTTTTATACTGTATTTATGTATATTTCTATACAGCTCCCCACAAAAGATACCTTGATATTTCCTACTATATATAATCTGCATACATTCTGTATACACTGCTGACATAACAAGTTGATTTTTTAAACTATATATTCTGTTTGGAGAGGAAAAGGATATTAAAAAGTGATTTCCTTTTCAGGAACATGGAAAAAACACGCTCATTCCGATTTAAAAATAACCCTATGAGTGGGAATAAGAGAGCCTTTTAAAGGCATTTGGCATTTAAAAATCTGCATTGTCTGGTTTAGTTCCCACCAACAGACAGGGCACACCAAGGTAGTGTTAGCAATCATGTGTTCTTTCAAGACGTGACATAATTAAAATGCAGTACATCACATAGGTTTATTTATTTATTTATTTAAGAGAGAGAGTGTGTGAGTGTGTGTGTGTGTGTGTGTGTGTGTGTGTGTGATTGCATGTATACACATATTTGGTTATAAACATAAAATTTAACACATTTATTTCTTACTGAAGTTCTGAAGATCTTTTTGTTCTTTCTCCCATTTTATTTCTTAAAAAATTTACTTGTCATATACCATCCACTTTCTGGGAAGAAGTACTCAAGATTTTGATGAACTGTGGTCAGTTGTTCAGACTTTTCTTTATATGCATTTTTATTGTGTCTGCCCTGTGCTTCTGAGTTTTTGGTGTAAGTCTTGTTTGAGTTTAGCTGAGCACAGTTTCAGCATCATTAGAAAATCATCTCATAAAGGTAAAATGCAGCTTACAGGAGTTACACCACCCTTCAGAACATGTTTCTGAAGCAGTTATTGTAAACTGACCAACAGTCTTAGGTACAGCAGAGCTATAGAGATTTGTACCAGAAGAATATATGAGACTAAATTTTGATACTTGCAGGGTTTAAATATGAAGACAAATGAGATTCACAGTACAGAGCAGCACATTAAAGTGCTGAACTTTCTAGCAGCTAGTTGTAAAGTAAATTTTTTAGGATAATTTTGTTTTTCACAGGAGTCACTTATTTCCCATACGTATAATTCCTATGTGACATTGTCAGGATGCAAGTCAGAAAGAAAAGGGTCCATAGGAATTTTTTGTTGAACTTCTGATATGTTTTAGGACCATGAAGTATCTTGAAAGTGTAGCAAATCTGTTATGTGCTACTTTCTCACCAGAAAAGCTAGGGAAGGTTTTTACACCTCAGAGTTTTATTCAAATGTGTTTTTTTTTCTTTCCAGTTTGAGAATTTTATCACCTTGAGCTATGGTTCTCTTCTTTCAGCCTCTGCAGACAAACACCACTAGAATTTAGTCGTTGTCATTAACCCTAGAATTTAGTTATTGTCATTAACCCTATGTCTTTTTGGTGGCCTCTGAAGAGGTGCAGAACATCTGCTAAAGCAACATTTGAAATGTGACAACTAATACCTCATACCTAATACCTTATAATGGCTCCACGTTTCCGTTGCCTTACATGTCATCTTTTTGTACTGTTGAAAAGACTCGATCGTCTTTTAATATCATAATCAGTGTCCTGGAGTTACTCACAAATGAGTAACTGTCTTGAGTTTTGCCTTGTGTAGAGAATTCTTGTGTCAGTTTCCTTATTTATTTTTTTCCTCCCCCTTGTTCTGTAGGGAATTGAGCTATCAAAATGTTTGGTCATGACGCATTTCTTCTTTCAAATTTTGTAGACAAGCATTAGCTTTCTTCTGTGACTCAATGTCTTGGTTTCAGCTAGCATAGACTTATTTTCTCCACAAAGCTATTGCAGTGCTGTGTTTTGGATTTGGAATGAGAATGGTATTTGGGTTTTTTGTTAAGTTATGTTTATCCTAAGTGAAGGAACTTTTCTTGTCTCATTCTCTGCCAGTCAGGAGGTGATCGAAAGAAACTGGCAGGGAGCGCAGCTGGGACAGGTGACTCAAACTGTCTGAAAGGATATATATGAGATCACACAGTGTCATGTTCATAAGCTATTCGCCACCACTTAGTAGACAGCAGTGCACAGAGATATATTTTAAAGATAATTTTCAACACTTTTGCTTTGATTTGGGTGGCCAAGGTTCTAGAGGAAGAGAAACAGTATGTCTGAAGAATGACTAAGAATATACAAAAAGGGCTTATCTTGCCAGCAATCAACAAAGTTATCCCTGAGAACTCTCTTCCAAAAGACTACATGAACTTGCACCATAGAATAAAAACAAGTTCTTTGTTAGGCTTAAATATCTGTTGATAGTCTGGATACCAGCAAGATTACTTTTAGGTCATAGGTTGGACTTGATGATCTCAAAGGTCATTTCCAACCTAGTTAATTCAATGATTCTGTGATACTTTTGTGAAGACTCCAACTCCTTCATGATAATACTTCTAATGTTACAGCTTGGAAGGGGAAAGTATTTTTTTTATGTTTTGCTTAGGAATCTCTAATTTAACACACACGGAATCACATGCCTATGTTCCCTTAAATGATCTCTTATTACAGAAAATAAATTATGAATTTCAGTAAGAACAGAATGGTAGCATGGAAATAACATTTCAACAGTATTTTCATGTTAGAGACAAAATGGGAGAAGCTCTAAGACTGTGGTGGCGTTTGCATCACTAGAGAACTTTGAAAAGCAGATTTTTCAAACTTCTAGAATAATCAGCTCCAAATGCTAAATTATTTTTTAATAAGTTTACTCTTCTCATAAAAGAGGAAGGGAAGAGGAAAGGGAGGAAGGAAGCAAGCAAGCAAGCAAAAAAAAAAAGTTGAGGAAAAGAGACTGTTTTCTCATTTTATATTACAGTATTATCCTAAAATATGTAGATTCACTCTTACATTGGAAGTAAGATATTTTACCAATGAATATAATACTTTCTCATCTAATGTTCCAAAATGAAGCCAAGAATGTCCTTCTTTTCTGGGCCAGGGGACAAAAAAAGCTAAAATGTAGTCTGGAATTCATTGTACAGAAATTTGTTCTTAAGTTTATGCCACTAATGCAACCTCCTCCCTTCTCCTCCTCTTTCTCTCTCCCTCCCCTTCCTGTTCCCCTTCCCTAAAAAAAATTAGAATGTAGCGATTTGATACCATTTATAATTTAAAAATCAGACATACATTAAGAAGTTTTTTTATTTTGTCATTTTCTTTTCCTTGCAGAATCCCTTTGAGTTACATAGAACAAAATTTAGATTCACTAATTTATAAAAAAGCTTACAGACTTTGTCCAAACAGATGCTTAAGCAGAACAGCTCTCCATTACATCTTAAGAGAGTAATGTAATTAATATAAATCAAAATACACTTCTCAAAGATGTATTGCAAATGTCCAGTTATATTTTGCAATTTTCAGCTTCATCTGGTTGGAGAAGAATCAATTCCTTTCCCTGGCCAAATTCAGCTGTGGGAAGAGTTGTCAGACCTATAACCAAATCACATGGCTGTTACAATTCTAAAACCCACAGATGTAGGAAACAATGGTTTTGTTTCCTTGTATATTTCTAAATGGACTGGTATTAAAATAGCAGCTGTTTATTAATAAAATGGTTAAAAGTTATCTTTTTGTTTCCTGACTTCTATCTTCTTGAAACACAGATCTTCTAGGCATTTTGTATTGATTTTTCTGGGATACAGTTAATTTTCCTTACAGTTATTTGTGTAGGGTTATGTATTGATTTGTGACCAAAAGTCATGATCACACTGATTCTTCAGCTACTGCTGAGCAGTGCTTACACAATGATAAGGTCTCTTCTGCTTCTCACAATGAATAGGCTGGGTATGCTCAAGAAGCTAGGAGGGGACACAGCTGGGATACCTCACCTCAACTGACCACTGGGATATTCCATAACACATGGGATTATGTTCAACAATAAGAGCTGGTTTTGTCAAGCAGATTTTACCAGCAGTTCTTTTGTAATTTTCACTAAAAAGACTAAATCTGTGTAAATTTATATGAAACTCGGACCTTTCTGCTCCTACTCCTTTCCTTCTTCCCTAGTTATAGTAAAATAACTTTTTGCACTTGCAATGTATCTGGTAATTTTATAAAGTCCATAGCATGCATGATACGTAGAGGTTTGAGGATTTCACATCCTTGACATGCAGCCTCTTCTCAAAACCGTATCTATGAGAAGGCTGAACAAACTTAGCCTGCTCTGCTGTTGTAATTGAAAACATATGGCTTACTCTGGGTGATGTTTGGAAAGATTTCTCAAAGCAGTATTATGAATTAGGTACTCAGCTTCTACTGGGTAGTCACAGGGATTTGGGAGTCTGGAATCCATCTGTTATCTTTCTGTAGAATTGTTTCCTTTGTAGTGTGGTTATAATAGAAATAGGAGGATTAATTAACACATCGAAGCAGGATGGAGGTCAAAATTCATGAGACATTGGAATGTAAGTTTGTTATTGTTGCACAAAAATTCAGAAATATTTTGAGTTCTGTAAAAACATAAAATTGAGTGTAACTGTGTACAACTATCTATTCAACTATCAACTTTTAAAATTCTGCCATAGGGGCACTGAAATACCCAAATCAACTATACTGTGTCTCAAGGTCAATCATCTGTATTGGTTTTATGTTTTATTTAGTGCCACAGGACAAAAACCTATCAAAATTAACATACAGCAAATATCTTGGATAATATTTAACTTTTGAACTTAAATAATAGCTAAGATTTCAAATAGTGTCTATTTTGCATCAGTACAAAGAAGAGACTGTTGCAGTTAAAATAAAAATACATCCTTTAAGAAGATAAGGTGGAAAGGACAAGATAACAAAGATCTGCTTCTCTACGCACAAAGTAAGTTAGCAATAGTTCATTGTCCCATAAAGGAAAAAGGAAACCTACCCAGTGTTAATGGAGTGGCTGGCACCAAGCAAATGTACTGATTTCTCAGTAGGTGACCCAGCCTTGTTGACATATGCCAGGGTTATGGGAAAAGAATATGAAAGCAGCTGGAAAACAACCTTAACTGTAATATAGTTAAACTAGACCTTCATGTTGTATATCACTTCATGTTCCTAATATCTCTTTCCCAGTTCTGGCTGACTTCAAATACTTCTTAAGAAGTTTTCCCTTTATTCATTATTCTGTCTGCCTGATACTGAGATATTGTTAGATAGTGCAATAAAGTGAACTGAGAAGAAACTGAAAATGTTTCACTTTCTGTTCATACAGCAAAACCAACATGCATAAATATAAATGCACACACACACAGGCACCCTCAACCCCACCTCCTCCATATACATATGTAAGAACCTATAGAACATGGCGTCAAGACCTAACATTGTTTGTAGTCAAGTTGCCACAAAGCAGTGTACTGCCAAGTGTCAATTTTGGGTAATAAATACAAATCTGGGTAACTAAATTTCCTCATGGAAACAGCACAGAACTGTGCTTTCCATGAGGAACTGTTGGCTAAAACGTACGTTGTTCGAAGCACCCTAGAAATTTCTGAAGTGTTCTAATAAAGAGAGACCAGGCTTCATGCATGTACTTAAAAGAGACAGAGAAATCTTGACATAAAAACCAAATGAACATCATGGAAACAGACAATTTTAAATCCGTTAATATGCAGGCCTGGTTCTCCTTGAAATTAAGATCATCTATTTTGACCAAAGAACACAGCTTCTGTATGGATAATTAAATTGCACCCAGGATTGTATCAGAATTCTTCTCTACACATTTGTTTTCTGCAATGATCACCATATGTTTCCTTTTTTTTCCTGTAAAACAACAGAGAGAGTGGGGGAAGAAAGACCACAAACTGTCTTGCTTTTATAGAAACTGACAAAAAAGTGATTTATTTCCTCATTAGTTTTGACAGTGATCTATTTGTTTATTTTTATTACTCAGGGGTGGGTAGGTTGCTGCATGCCTATGGTTGATCGTCTTCACAAAGTCCTCAGCAGGACTAGTTCCCTACATCATTTTGGGATCACTAGCTATTCATAAGGTCATGAGTGTCTGCATATTTGAAATCAAAGTTGGACTTGAATTGCTCACAGCAATTCTCCTAAAATATGTTGATAACTTCTAGCAAAATCTTTGCTGTGCAGCAGACAAAAAGAGCTGAGGAAACCTAGACCACAGTCAAAAAAGACCATCTCTCCTACACAATACCCCTTCAAGCTGCTGGCTCAGTATACATGGGTTCAGTAATAAGAACACTGGAAAAGCAGTGGGTTGTGTTTCTCTTACACCTTAGATGATAAGTGTCATATTTATAAAGGAATCACAATCTGTATTTTCTCCTTGAAAGAAAAAGCTTTAAGGCCCCAAAAACCAAGGGTTTACAGTGGTTCTAGTAATTTCAGTAAAACGCAAAGGGGAAATACCCACCAGATCTCAAGAGGTCAAAATAACACAAAGGTTTACTGGCAAATTACAGAAAATTAGAGAACTCTGGGAAGAGGTTTAGTACAACCTCCAATCAACATAAAACACTTCTCAGAGCATTAACTTAGCCCATTCAATTTAGCAAACTTTAAAACCGTTCAATTTTACTCAAAATGTTCCAAGAAGAGGGAATTAGAAGAAGAAGAAAGAAAGACAGAAAGACAGACAAGATACAGAAAAACACACATATAGCTACCAGTTCCTGGTTTCTAGCAGTGCTCAGATTAAAACTCTAAGAGGAAAGTAGGGTCAGTATGTGCAGGTCTCATGTACAGCTTTAAATAGCCATTGGCTTTTGGGCTCCCGCTCCCCAGGTGGGACTTCTGGTCATTTGGCCACTCAGGAGCTGGCTGGGATAGAGTGGAGCCCTGCCTTTGGTGTGCCAATGATTGGCAGGCACTGCAGGCCTGGGATACAGACTCTGGGGCTGGTGGGGGGGGGGGGGGGGCAGATCACTATCTCGCAAGGGCAAGGCCTTACCTGTCCCTCCCATACACACACATGCATCCCAAAATGTTCGAGACAGCAATCTTTCCAGTCTCTGACAAAGCTTCATATATGGATATTTAGCCACTAAGAGCTAGTGGTTTGAGACTCAGTTCGACTGCAGTTAGTGAAACTGCTATGAGTGCTTGACATGGTTCTTGACACTCTTCACGGAGCTAGGCTCTTGTAAGTTCCTCAGCAAATGTATTTTGTCTGCTGGATGTGTGATACCACTGTTGTTTTCCTCACATCAATCCATAAACAATGATCTTTGCTTTCTGGGACAGTCTATGGATTTGATCTGCTCATGGTGAAGATAGCAGACAAAGCTAGAGGGCTGTGACAAACACACAATCAATTTTACTCTCTCTTGTAAGACCTCACCTGGAGTACATAATTCAGTTCTGTGGCCCCCAACATGAGAAGGACATGGATGTGTTAGGGGGTGTCCAGAGGAGGATCACTAAGCAGAAGGCTGGAGCACTTCACTTATAAGGACAGGCTAAAACATTTCAGGCTGTTTGGCCTGGAGAAGAAGAGGCTTCAGGGATACCTTGTAGGTGCCTTCCAGCACCTAAATGGAGCATACAAGAAATCCTTAAAGGGACTTTTTTACAAAAGCATGTAGTGCTAGGACAAGGCATAATGTCATTAAATAGAAAGAGCCTAGGTTTAGATTAGATATTCACAATGGGGGGTGGTTAGGCACTAGAACAGGTTGTGTAGAGATTCTTAAGATCATTGAGTCCAACTGGAACACTTAACCTAGAATTGCCAAGAGTACCATTAAATCACTTCCCTAAATACCATATCTCCCTGTCTTACAAATACCTTCAGGGATGGTGACTCCAACACTATCTTGCGCAGTTTGTTTCAATGCCTGACCAACCTTCCCATGACTTAATTTTTCCTGATAACCAATCTAAGTCTCTCTTGACAGAATTTGAAGCTATTTCCTCTTGTCTTATACCTTGCTGCTTGAGAAGAGGCCAGCCCTCACTTCACTACAACTCTCTTTCAGGTTTTTACAGAAAGCAATAAGGTATCCCCTTGTGCTTCCTTTTCTCCAGGTGAAAGAACCCAGATCCCTCAGCTGCTCCTCATAAGACTAATTCTCTAGAACCTTCCACTAGCTCTGGTACTTTTCTTTGGACACACTCCAGCACCTCGATGTCTTTTTTGTAGTGAGGGTTCCAAAACTGAACACGGGATTCAAGGTGCAAGTTTAAAGAGGAATGAGGAGGACTAAGATAACAAAAGAGAGTTTGTGGATACAATGTGAAAGAAGCTGGTGGCTGGTAATAGTTTTACCAACAGAAATTATTAACTATAAAAGGAAAACCAGCAGACTATTAGGAGCACTATACATTAGAGATCAAGTCAACTTTTCAATGAGTAAGTCCTAGAAAGCTTGTCCCACTCACTAAGTTGATTTCTGTTTCATGGGAACACAAGACATAGCTAATATCTTCTAATATGATAAGCTAATATGATACCTAATACTTACTGCCAAACACAAAAAAAACCCCAGATCATCTGTCTGTGAAAGTCACGTTAAGTTGAAAGTAAATAGATTAATACAAATTATATAAAATTAAAAAGTGCTCCTCTACATCTTCATAAAGAACTTGGATGAAGGACTTGAAGGCATACTAAGTAAGTGTGCCAATTACTCTAAATTGGAAGGAGCTGTTGACTCCCATGAAGGAGGAGAGGCCCTCCACAGAGACCTTCACAAATCAGAGGGTTGGGCAATCACCAGCTGTGTATGAAGCTCAACAAAGACAAATGTGAGATTCAGAAGAGGAACCCTGCATCTACGGACAGACTGGGGAATGAGAGGCTGAAGAGCAGCCCTGTGAAGAGGGACCTGTGGGTCCTGGTCGATGGCAAGTCAAACATGAGTCAGCAGTGTCCTGGCAGCCAGGAGGGCCAGGCGTGTCCTGGGGGGGCATCAGGAACAGCATCATCAGCCAGGCAAGGGAGGGGATTGTCCCATTCTCCTCTTCACTGCGGTGCCCTCACATCAAGTGCTGGGGGTGGTTTTGATCACCTCCATAGAAGAAAGACAAAATGCTGTTAGAGATCATCCAAAGAAGGGCCACAAAGATGGCAAAAGGCCTAGAGAGGAAGTCATATGAGTAGTGGCTGAGGTCACTTGATCTATTCAGAGTAGGGAAGAGGAGACTTGAGATGAAACCGTACCACAGTCTACAATTTCTTCATGAAGGGAAGAGACACAGCAGGCACTGATCTTTTCTTTTTGCTTACCAGTGACAGGACCTGAGGAAATGACATGAAGTTGCATCAAGGGAAGTTTAGTTTTGATATTAGGGAAAGGTTCTTCCCCGAGAGAGTGGTTGGGCACTGGAGCAGGCTTCCCAGAGAAGTGGTCACGGAACCAGCCTGACAGTATTCAAAGGACCATTTGTATAATGCTCTCGAGCACAAGGCGTGATCTTGGGGCTGTCCTGTGTAGGGCCAGGAGTGGGACTTGATGATCCTTTTGGGTCTCTTCCAACTCAGGATAGTCTGTGATTTTACGAAAAAGAAAAGTCTGATGAGACTAAG
The DNA here is from genome assembly GCA_013398115.1 of Falcunculus frontatus. Taxonomy (NCBI): domain Eukaryota; kingdom Metazoa; phylum Chordata; class Aves; order Passeriformes; genus Falcunculus; species Falcunculus frontatus. The sequence goes on from VZRV01004151.1 coordinate 26,234, forward strand.
GAATCCTAAGAAAGCCATTAATAAATACAGTACTGAAGATGAGGAAATACTTATAGGTAAAGGAACACTTTCTAGTGGAAACTTTCAAGCTTTCTCTGGTGAGATTTAATATGATAGTCCTATTCCATTTTCTTAAGAATTGTTTATTATGACTAAAAGAAGTACAAAACATAAACTTCAAGACCTTTATATAATTCTTATTGTCTTCTGTGACTACAGGAACAAGCATAATAATCAATGTTAGAAAGCAGGCTTCTGAACATACCAGAAAAGAGAAGACTAGTAATAAAGTCTACACAGCCCACAGACAAGCCTTGCCCAACAGTTAAGAAAATTGACTGATGTTCTTCTAATACCAAATTTCTATAAATTTTCTTACAAATTTTTATGCTTTAAGGATTTATTCCTTTGCTATTTTCTTTCTATCAAGTACCCAGATGAACCAGCAAAACTCCTGTGCAACAGTATTACAGAACAGTAGGTAGACAAGCAGCTGTATGCTACTAGGCTTAAAACACGACTACATCTATAAAATTTTGTTGTGCCTCACAGTGTAGTCTGATTCCTTAGCTACGTCACTCCAACAGTGGTGGCGAAGTGAGGAGAAACAGATTTGCACTGCATAGAGGGCAGATGTGGTATTACCATGTTAATTCTGGTGCTTTTTACTTTTCATTTATTAGCTCTGCAACTTTAGTAAGCTCCTTTGTAATGCACAGACTATATATTTCAATGTCATATTCAAAAAAAAAGCTATGGCAATTCTTGACAAACACCTGGAACACTGGCACTGATAAAAACAATAATTGAAGAAGAAATAAAATCTTATAAGAAGATGTGAGAGAAAGAGAAATAAGTAAAAGATTATTGGGTGACGGAGCTGTTCTATTCATACTCCTCAGGGCCCTAGATGTGAAGGTATGACCTTTAGGTTTGCTGCCCAGAGTTTCCCGTGTCTCATGAAGAAACAGGAAAGGAAAGAGCTTTGCTTTTTTATGTCAGAGACAAGTCCCTGACTCAATGCAATTCAGAACACAATATACTATTCCCGCTATGACTTGTAGGCAGGAAACAGGCAGTAACACCTTTGTCAGTGTTCACCAGCCAAATAGCTGATGTTCACTGGGGAAATATTTCACACCCTTCAAGATGTGTAGCTGTATGACTGAATTCCTAATTAGCAATCCAATTTATTCCTTCATTTTTTTGTATCTCTTTGTAATTTGTTATCAACATACTTATCCTCAGCATGCCGGTTGCCATGACAACTCCTTATTTTGATGTCTTGCATGACTGTTTTCATGGTAAAAGTTTTTAGTTTAAAGATAGGTTTCATCCTTCCAGGACTGCTCAGAACCTGTAGATTTTTGCTCAGGAAAAAATAGACCTTTTCTCTTTGTCACAGGTTAAAGTGGTGATTTGGTACCCACTTACTGCAAAATAGTAGAAGAGCCCATATGGACACATCTCCTTGAAAGCAAATAAAATACAACATCTGTTTAAAAGGTACTTTAGCATGCACGATCTGAATCTGACTCAAAGCCTCCATAGAAAGATAAATTAACTACTGAAATGACTACAAAGTGGTAGGGTAATTTCTTCATCACTTGACTTGGAGTTTGACTACTGGAGTTCACTGTCTGTTAAAAATGGGGTTTAGTACAAGCAGTGGCTACAGAGGCTGTAAAGGGCTTTGCTGAGCAAAGCCCAGTGGACCACATACACATTTAGTAATAGACTTTTAAGTTCTCTGTGTCCTAGTGATCTGAATGAACTAGCTTTTGTTGGCTGAAATTGTAAAAGACAGATAGAAACAGCATGTCTAACAGCCCCATCAACTTCAGTGTAAACAAGGTCAGAATCATCTCCCTATCTCTTCAGAGTGTTATATGTTAAATGGTTCTGGTATAACCTTCCCCCTCTCTCTTTGCCTAAATGAACAATTGTTCTTTAACTAGTTACTAGTTATTACCCTATAGACTCGTTGTTGCAGAAATGCTGTATTTTTTGAGTAATCATTAACAGATGTCCATTTATTGAAATTGCCATGAGACAACAACAGTGGAAATCTAATAGTTAAGGGGTGAGTAGGAGTATTAGTACAAATAAAAATAATTAAAGTAACACCAACAAATAGAACATGTCCTTTAGTTTTATTTGTAAGAGAATAAGGGACAACAATTGGCAACCTTTCAAGAACCATGAAACTTAACAATGCAAGTAGCATTATTATTTATCTATGTTGTGTGGGTGAAAGTGCTTGTTATTTGTGTATTTGCATTTTAACTGGCCCAGACAAGGAGGGGGAGAGGGACAGAAACAGACTCCATTTAACTCAAACAAATATAGGTTTTGTTTTTCAATTAGATCTTGCATTCCAGCACAGTGGCAGACTTGGGGGGAAAAAAATTAAAAAAGGAACCTAGCTCCAAAAACAAGTGCTACATTCATCCAAATAGTTCTAATACTTAGTATGCTACAGAAATTGTCTCAGACCAAGAAGGTAGAGTTTGGGGTCTTTTGATGGCGATATGTTTTAGCTAGCATAATATCACAAGGTTGCACAAATGCTGCTTGTGAAAGCTGCAATACTAATCAGAAGTTATGTCTAACAGTCATTTACTCCTGCATCTGCTAAATCTTGCATCATTGCTCTAATACAGGAAAAATCAAGGAAATGGAATATGTAGATGTTATATATATATGTATGGATATATGGATATATATAAATAATTCAGTTCTAATGCAACATATAGGAGATAAAAACACCCAAATTCTTGACATTTAACAAGCTGTTGACTTCCAACAGCTTTAGTGAAAGTAAAAACAAAGCTCCTTGCTTATGTGTTCAAGTAAATTTTCAGGAGTCTAGTTAGAGGAATAATTTTAATTCCTTTGATATAAACCAACTTAGAATGACAGATCTTGTTGCGGTGATCGAGCCCACTTACAGGGAGCATGGCATCCGATGGGTGAATTTCCCCATCCAGGACAGTGGTCCTGAGGGTGGTGCTGCAGGCGGCACAGCTGTCTGAAGGCTCAGCCCCCTGGATGTCACTCTCCTGGACATCTCCTCCCAAGTTCCAGAACCCTCCAAGTTTATGTATTCCCCATTGCTTAGTTTAGCTATGTTTATATATGGCCTCTGTTTAATAAGCAATTACTTTCTAGAAGGTTCTTGCCAGCTGTTATCCCCATTAGTCTGTTCAAATATGTTCCTCCCTCCGTTCCCTCTCATAGGTCACCTGTCACCCCTTGNCTCTCCTCCTCTCGAATTGTGGCACCTTAGACTGCAGCCTGCTCCTTAGAGAGCCAGAGGGCAGAAAGCTCTTGCAGAGAGCTCTATTCCATCACTGCTTGCAGAAGTGGTTCCCCCAGTCGGGACACCGTGCAAGTGTCGCCTGCCAGGCCTCCGAGCGGCCGAGTGGGCAGCGCGAAAAGATATTTCTAGTCTATGCTAGAAAATCAGATCATCAGATCATATTTTGTTTGTTGTTAAATTTTTGAATTTCTTCCTTTAACAGAACATAACATATACAAATGCTTCATTGGCAATAAAAATAAAGAAGTGGACAATTCCGATATTCATTGAAACTGATCCATTACAAGAGTATGTTAAGCAATTATTTTTATTGTATTTACAGTTTTTTGCCCATAGGCAGTAAATTTTGGCTTCATTTCTACTGTTCTGTAAAGTACTTTTCAGCAGCTGTAATAGTTTAATCACATTTTATCTCTATTTTTCAAGCAGTTTCAGCAGCAAATAGACGGCAAATCTTGTCTATGATTTTAAAGCCCTGTTTAGTTAAGATTTTATATGTTAATGAACTCCTTATTTTTACATGTAATTTCCTTCCATACTAACAGGAAAAAATATCTTTATCAAGAAATTAAAGAGAGGCATGTAGTAGGATGCATACATTCTTAATTGCTATAAACTGTAACTTTGTTCTTCTCCTTCCCTTGAGACTCCGTTGGGAAACTTATGTTATGGATGCAGTTCTCTCTCTGACACACCTACAGACACATCTGCATCTTTTAGACAGCATCATTGACTTGTTCAGCAGCAAGTAAAACTCCTATTTCCTCTAATGGTAAGTAACATCACTAAGGCAGTTGGGCAGGTGATCTTGACAGGCCTAGAACTGCCATAGAAACACCATTTCTACATGCAGCCCCTCCTGTTGCATCTGTATAATTTTTTTTAATATCTAAAGAAAAACACAGTGTTATAAAAGGCTCCTGAACCCTCCCTTCACCAAGCCTTCGTACCCCTCTGCTCTGCTAGCTAATATATTCATCTGGAAAGAAAAGGGTTTAAAAATGTTTTCTTATCCAAATCTCAGCTAGATATTTTCTGGAGAAAAAAATAATTTAGATGTTTGTTTTATTGTGTTGTATATGCAAGATAGAGAAATATAGTTTGATTTACGTAAGTATTGTCACTTTACAATACTTGAAATATTTTTACAACAACATCAAGCATTCAGAGCATTGGCACTTTCCAGTTTTATAGTGTCTTATATGCTTATGGACTTTGAAAGTAAATATATGTAAGCATGAAGAATGTATGCAAATATGCGTGAGCTTGTCATTCTTGAAGACCAGTCTTGCTAGACTGAAGAATGAAGCAAAGAAGGCATTTTGCAACTCAGCTTCTTCCATGTCCTGGGTAAATGGGTTCCTAAGCTTATCCATCAGGAGAACCTCATTTTCCCTAATCTTGACAAATCTCCCTAATAATTTTGTCATCTGTGTGACCTACTTACATAAGCCTTTCTTGTTGTCATTGACATCCCCTACCACATTCAATTCCATTTGGATAAACCACAAACTTCCAGATTCGGGCCTTCAATAGAGGAAGAATGACAACAAATATGACCATGTTGAGCAGGAGCTACTGAAAAGGTGGGTCTGGATGCCCTGGACACTTCAGTGTAGCTGTGGGACTATGGCTGACTCAGCCATGATAAGAGACTGAGAGATCAAACAGCATCCCTAGCACTGGTGGTTGGGCGTGGAGCAGGCAAGCTGGGTTCTTCACAGTGATGTGTGGACGGAAGGCAAGATGCAGCACCACAAGCTGAAACAAAAGAAGTTCAGGCTGGAGGTAAGGAGAAATCTTTTCCACACAAAGGTAGCCTGTCCATGGAGGAAAGGCCAAGGAAGGTTGGCTGTCTCTGAAAATAGGTGGTTCAGCATCCTGACTGTGCAAAGCCTTGAGCAGCCTGGTCTGATGCCATGGCTGAGCCTGCTCTGAGACTGCAGGCCTCCCCAAGGGACCTCCCTGTCAGCCTGCATTTTCTTGCAATCCTAGAGCCAAGCAAAATAATATTCTTGCAGCTACAAATGGATACAGTCAGGAACCCAAGTTTGTTGAGATAGCTGTTCAATAATGAACAGATGAGTCATTAGTACCTCCTAAAATAAAGCCATCAGAGAGCACAACCTCAATCTCCTGAGCCCAAATTGTTTGCCAGTTATACATGTATGAAAGCACTTATAAGGTATTCTTTGCCTTAGAAAACTTAATTCTTACTGTCCATATGATTTTTTTTGTTGTGAAAGTAAACATAACCTCAATTACTTTGCTGAATTAAGAACCTTAACAGTCAAGTGTATTCCATCTACTTTATCATTCTACCCATTCTGTATATCACATTTGAAAAAAAAAATCCCCCAAAATAAAACAAAGCCAGTAAAAATTAGTTTTCTATAAATGAAGTATTCACCTTTATACAATGCTTCATAGGCAGGAGTGAGAAGGAAATTTATCTTATTTGAGTGCTGCATGTGCAAATGTATCAGAAGTGAATATATAAGTTCCCCTTCTCTTTTCACATTTATGCACATTTTTGTTTCCTTTCCACCGCAAGATCTTTTGAGAGTTTTTTTGGTGATCAGCTGTTTCCATGTAACCATCACCTACTTTGAAACAGTATGTTCCTATTTTTTGTTTTGTAGGAAGTGAAATATGTAGTTAAGAGAGGCTAATAAAAATAAGAGAGGAAGACAATATTTCTGAATATTTTTGTGTCGTACAGTCATTAAAAAATGTCAAATCGGTAAACGGGAATTTTAGGCAGATAAATGAAGCATAAGATTAATTATAACAATTATTGGGGGAAATCCTACTCTTAACAGATGTGTCCATTTGGATGGTGTGGTGAGCGAAAGCAAAGCAAGTGGTTCCAGACACTTCTCTGGCAATAAAACCATCTTGCTGATGCAGGTTGGCTAGACTAGGAGGTATGCTACTGAGCATAAAACACAGCACAAACTGGCAGAGATCCTGCTGTGTTTTGCAGGATTAGGGCACTGATTCTTTCACCCTCTTTCTTTTGAAATCACCTGGCATAATTACACAGCAGAGAGCATGAAAGGATCTTTTTCGTGATGATTCTTGCAAGCACAGTAGGAGTGCTCATTCACACAAAATAAATCTCTTTGCAAAAAGCATAGAAACAGGATAGAATCAGGTCTATAGATAGAGGTTCACCAGTTTACATCCATAGGACATCAGCTATGTGCTTTAGTATAAAGAAGTGGGTTTAGGTGACACTTGAATAATCTGAACTTACTAAGAACATTTTTAGAATGCACATGTAGGAAGAAATTTCTGTAGGTTCAGTACTATTGTTAATAACGGTACTGAAAGTGCATAATAATGTTTCTCTTACAGGAGGAATAAAAGTAATTTGATTAAGACTGAGGAATAAAGTGCAGGAAGAGCATGATTCCATTTGATAGATATTGATTTCATTTAGATTTTCTAAGTATGGGTAATTGGGTGGGTGTTGTGAATAATATTAGAAGATGTGAATAACAAGGGCATGTGTTATAGATGTAATTTTAATGAATAGAAGAAGATTGAATTTTAATGACTAGAAGAAACTGAATAGAATCAAGAAGTAACACTTGCAGTTTTCTCTTTTGGTTTAACCCTAGTATCCTGGATGTAAAGGTGAAGTTTAAAATGACATAAATGGAATTCTCAGTAACTTGAGTAGAGTGATAAATAGGGTCAGATTAATTTTTTTTTGTTTCTGGGGAGGAACTCTATATTTCAGTATCTGCATGTAGACTAGATCAGACTAAAGCACCAAAAAAGCAGATGATACTTTTGATATCAACTATTGTCAAATAATTTTTCACTACACATATTGTGCTCAAATATAATGGCTTAACCTGTGTGATTTATGATAAAATTAACTTCCTTGCAATAGTGAGGATTCTACAGATGTAAGGTTCAGTCTGACGGAATTTTCCTATATGGTTTTAAGACAGAGTAAGTGCAAAGCAGGAGAAACTGGAATGGGAGAGAGTAGATGCTCGTGTGGAAGTGGATTAAAAACAGAATCATGGAATGACAGAATGCGCCGGGTTGTAAGGGACAACAGTGGGTTGGCTGACCCAACCTCCCTGCTCAAGTAGGGTCATCTCAGAGCACATTGCACAGGACTGTATCCAGACTGTTTTTGAACATCTCCAGTGAGAGAGACTCCACAATCTCTCTAGGCAATCTGTTCCAGTACTCAGTCACTTAAGTTCTTCCTCCTCTTCAGGTATACATCAGTTTCTTCCCTTTGCCTCTTGTTCTATTGCCTGGCACCATTGAGAAGAGTCCGGATCCATCCTCTTGAAATCCTCCCTTCAAGTGCTTTTGCACTTGGTGAGGTCCCCTCTAAGTTGTCTCTTCTTGAGGCTGAACAGGTTCATCCCTCTCAGTCTTTCCTCATAAGAGAGATGCTCCAGTTCCTAATCATCTTTCTTTCCCTTTGCTAGACCTTCTCCAGGAGCAGGTTGTTGTCCACCAGCACCACCAGGTCCTTCTCCACAGAGCTGCTTTCCAGAAGGATGGCTCCCAACCTGTACTGGTGTACAGGGTTACTCCTTCAAGTAAAAATCTGTACTCAGCAGATCTTAGGGCTCACAGTCAGCTTTTCAAGGATTGTTAATGCTTGAGTACATAAAAATATATTAATGGAAACTTTATATAAATATATAATATATAAAAAATACATATGTAAATTTGGGAAAAAGTGAGGAATAAATCTGAGGGGGGAACTTCCAAAAAACCAAAAAGACACAAGCAACAACTTAACCTACCTGCAGATAGGAAAAGAAACTAGCTAATTTAATTTATAAACCCCATAAATCTATACTTCATCAGCAATATATGAATATAGCTACAAAATCTAGATGTAATACTCTTAAAATATGCAAAGGTGGTATGTGGTTTTTTGCAGCTGCTACATGCCAGTGATCATTGTTTCTGTAAGACGCTTGCATCTGCCCATGTGAGCATGAATCTGTCACCTGCACATGTAAGGATAAACATGTCCCTACATTTATTTAGATAGGTTGTTTGCTATTATGACATCCTTCTATTCCATTGCCACAAGACTTCCTAAAAATCTAATCTGGAAGAATAGATGCATAAATAAAACTGCATATATGAATCTTTTTATAATGTAAAATCCATTTTTATAGTCACCACTACCTATTTGTTGGTCTTACAGTATATCTACATTTCTCAGAGGGATACCTTTCACTTGGTCTTCAGGTCCATAGCCTGCCAATACTACAGATTCTTATGAAAAGAGTAGTTCATATCCATATTGTATAGTTAAGGTAGGCTTCAAGAAAAAATCCTCAAGATCTTGTATAACTTATGGTAATCCTAATTTTAATCATTAGAATATAGTAATTTAAATGCTCACAAGGAGTGGGAATAGCTATGCAATTATTTTTGAGGGAGGAAAATGCCGCCCATATTAACTTTTGTTTTAAATTAGATTCTGAAGAGGTGAGACTAGTTTTTGTTTGAGCTCACATGTATTCTAATTGAACGCTAACCTTTTTTCATTAATTTCCCAGATTGAAGCTATGATCTACAGGGCTGCTCTAATATAAATTGTTACAGCTCTTTCACGTAAAATTTCACATAGAATTTCTGCTGTGGTCTGATTAATATAGTTAATGGCAAGGGTGGCAACCATATCCAGTACAAGGCCATTTCTCCTAGTTACCACAGTACTAATTCACTTTGTGATATTGAGATTAAAAAAAAATAATAGTCCACTTATAAATATTCACATATAAACACTGCAGTACAGGGCTAATATTTTGAGAATGCCTCAATGGTGTAAAAATTCTAGTCTCATTTTTATAAGTAATTTAGACTTTCTAGAAGAAGACAACAACAAGCTTACTAAAAACTGCACTTTAGAGTTTTATTATGTAACAAGAACAAAGTGAATTTCAAGAACTCTTTCCAGCATATGAAGTGCATTTATGGAGTGTTCACCAAATCTAATGAGTAGTGCAAGCTGTGCCAGTACAGTACAAGATTTTTTTAAGAGAAAGAGAGAGACTATTTTTAACAGTCTATTTGGTCATATTTTGGATTACAAGTATTTTCTGGATATAATGCATTTATATTTTCAAGACTAAACTCTACAATTCTTCGCCTCTGTCATTGACAATGAAGGTTCCTAACATAGAGGACTCCCTCTTTAACACAATGGAAGAAACAAATTCCCATAATGAGTCTTTCTTTTTCTTGGCATTTTTCAGATGTGATACTCTAATCATCATCATCATCATCATCATCATGAACAGCAACTAGGATCTATGATGCAGTGAATTAAATCAGAGGAAAAAACCATTGCTAATATCTCTCTCTACACCAAATTAGAGATACTGCGTATTTCCTTCTGAAGTCACCAAACTAAACTGAAAAGTTACCATGAAAATTGACCTCAAGCTAGCAGATGTAAAAGTAAACAGTCTTCTCAGCACTGCAACATAGATACAGAGGAGATACAGGGCAAAATCATTTAGCATTTGACACATTACTGTATAAGCTTTTCAGGTATGTTGATAATAATTTCTGCACAAGAGTAGAAGGGATTTTAATTTTGAAACGTTTACCAGTTTTGGATATAGGTGAAACTTGCTTATTATATTTGTAATATTTTTCCTATCAAGGATCTAGTGGTTCATGCTGAATAATGTACCTCACATTTATGTATGAATATTCTGCGTGTGTTGTGGTGCTGTCTCTTTATTTCTAAATATACCGACATATATTTTGATGATGACTGTGATGGCACTGTGTTGTACACAGGGTAGTGTAGCAGATGACTATAATATTTTCTTGTCTGACTTAACAAGAAAATAAAGAAAATAAAGAAAATAGGTGAGTGGGTGTAGTAGTTAGTAGGAGAACTACAGTAGGTACTTAGCTCTGTTATTACTCATGTAATTGTGTCATAATGCCTCTTCTGTCTCCCTCTCTCTTGCTACCATTTCTTGTATTTTGACTGCAAACTCTTTGGAGCACAAACTCTTTCTTGCTTTCTGTTGCTTCCTTCCAATAAAATTACGGGGACTGTAACAAACATTCCTACTGAAAACACTGAATTTCAGTACACATTCCAGCCTTTCAGTGCCTGGCTATTCCATCAAAACTACTAAACAAATCAGATTTTCTAATATTTCTTTCTGTATGAAAATTCAGTTCAAAATACTGCCCTGTGGTTTTTTTCTTATCAAGACATGGGACTTTTGGTCACTAGTGTTAATATACTTATATTAGACACCCATGAAGATTATCACTCCAAGATTAACTGTTTCCTTTAAAGGCCATAGGAACCGTTTCCAAAGAAAGAGAGAGAGAGAAGGGAAAAGAGGCAAAGTCAGCACTACAAGCTGAGAAGACATAAGGCCAGACATCTAGTTTATCTGGCTTTCCATGACCTTCTTTTGAACAGTCTCCTCTTCCTGATGCATTATTTGGTCAAGAAGCAAGAACCACTTTGTAAATAAGCACACGTGTTCATTGGTTACAGCTAAAATAGTCTATTCATCTTCATTGCTAAATAGAACACAGAAGTAAATAAAATGAGTAAAAGGTAAATACTAAAGTAATTCCATTATTGATACAAAAGATGCAGAAAGCAGCAGAACTTCACACACTTTTAAACTTACAATACTTCCTTTGTCCCTTTAATATTAAATGAACTTATGAAGTCCCAAAAGAAATTCTGTTTCAATCTCTAATTCTGTTAATCTTTACACATTTGAGTAGCTTCAGAGGAATACAACAGAACTCCTCGTGAAACAATGGCTAGTCACGTTTCTAGCTTTTTGTAGGTTAAACACATGAAAATTTCAAAGCATCTGTCATTTACTAGGTAGTGACTAAACTTGCATGAATAAATTATGAAAGAGTATCAAATGACAAGCAGGTGATTCAAAACAATTATAGTCCTAAAGATGATTTCAGAATTACCTCTTTTTTTCACATCGTATGTTATGTAGACCACAGTGCAAGATCTAAAAGATCTGTTCCTGTTGGAAGCTCTATTAACTCAGATGGTAAGAGCACAAGTTAAAAAAATATACTGGTGCTCAACAGATAACAAAGACCCTATTTTTAATTTTCCATATGTCTGTATATATGTGTCCTCAGTTTGTAGTTTTGCAAGTACTTAACCACAGACTTATTATGAATAACAGAGAGGTAAAAACTTTCTATAAGAGCATCAGCCTGGAGTTGGACACCATGTATTTCCTAGGAAAGCTACCCATTCATTAGGAATATTGAGGAAAACTGCAGTTTGTAAATCAGAAATGCATTTTAACTACTACTAAAGTAATTTAGTCACATACAAAAAATATTTGCATGACATACATAAATCTAATGCGTAATGTAGTAACTGATTAACAAGTCATACTGTTTTTTAATATGAATTCATTATAGTAGCTCAAGAAAGAAGCATTAGTTTATCAAGTTGAAATATTGTTGGTGACTCCATAGAACAATGCACTAATATGAAACTTGCAATGACTGCTACCTAGCAGCTTTAAGGAGACATCTCTATCAAGATCTACAGCAGTCAGACTCAAGCTGAAAAAAGATCACTAAACTGGAAAAAAAGAAAAATTGAAAGCAAAATGCTCTTATCAGAATTGTTACTGACAGATCAAATTACAAGATCTTTCAGAAAGAAAATTCGCTTTTGTAGTAGTCTGACATAGTTTTCCCTTGTGTTTGGAAGCCTGACTCATTCTGTACCTGTACAATGTTGTGTATATATATATATATATATATGTATATAGTTAATATTCTGAATCACAGCCTTGAATAATATTTAACAGCATACTTTCTGAAAATACATATTTACAAATAAGGAAAGCCATCTTTCAGAGTAATTCCTTCAGCCTTCTGGATTAAATTGATTTACATAAGCATTGTAGAAAGGAGAATCACCCCCTGGCGTTAAATTCAGTCTCTACAGATGGTCTTTTTGATCTGTTAATCAGATTTCCTGTATCCTTAGACAATAGCTTAATTGCTTATGCCCTCATAATAAAAAATAATTCTAAAAATTAAAAAAAAAAACCAAACAGAGGATGATATTCAATTATCCTTAAGGAGGCAGGAATAAACATTTACATTCATATGCTTTTCACAATACTGTGAAATTATATTAATCATAGTTCACCAAAACAGAAGAGTTACACTTATTAAGAAAAATATACCGAAAGGTCTGTATGTTTTCCATTACTGTATTTTCTTTATAAATTCTAAAAGAAATATCCTCTTTAATTGTATCTGTATTCTAGAAAATATCTTTTGTGACATTTCCAAATTATGTGGATTAATGTGTTGCAATTTGCATATTTAATGCAAAACTACTCCACATATTAGAGACTTCCTTAGTTTACCATTGTATAACAGCAAATCTACTGGTACTGTTTCCACAGTTGTAGTAAAATCTTAAAAAACAGTCAGATATTTTAGTGAAGAAGCAGTGTGGTTTTTTTTCTCTCCTACAGTACATACAGAAACACCACCAGCAGCAGCAGTGACTGAGGTTAGTCCAGGGTTGAGTTTTACATTGGGCCCTACGGGGCTGTTTCTGAGTTCGGAGGCAGTCAAGCAGCAGCCCAGAGCCCTGTAGGACCTGGAAGTTCACAGCAGACAATCAGGCGAGCAGTGGTCAGCACCAGGAGCATGGCAGGAGATTTAAGTGGCTCCAGGGAGCACAGCGAACAGAGTGGAGGTGTCATTCCAGGGGGGCATGGCACTTCGCACAAGCAGGGTGTGAAGACAGCTCAGTGTGGTCTCCCTCCCATCAGCTCAAGAGAAGAGTTTGAGAATGGCTCCTATTCTGCAGGGTTCTAAGCCATCTGTATGTATCAGAAAGGACATGGCAGTGAAAACAGAACTGTTGTGCAGGGGTCCAGGTGTCAGGCTGCAATGAGTGCCAGCGCCTGGCACTGGCATCAGAGCTCAATAAAGATAACACTTGTGTGAACAGATAGAGAATCTACTGAGTTTGCTGGTACAACTCAAAGAGGAGGTGGAAAGCTTAAGGAGCGTTAGAGGATCCGAGGAAGAGATTGTCTGGCGGAGTTGTTCCTTACTTGCTCTGAGGCAAATGTACTGGCCAAATGCATCTCGTGAAGTGGAGAATCCTATCTTCTCTCCACAGCAGGCAGCAGGGAACCTAGGAGATGGGGCAGAATGGAGATAGGTCCCTTCTTGGGGTGGCAGACAAATCCACTCCTGACTTGCCTCCTCACATCCCTCCAGAATAGGTATGCGATTCTGGAAACTGAGGGTCGGGAAAATAATAATCTAGATGAAGGACCATCTAGGGGGTTGCCTAAGCAGGTTCAGGCAACCAAACGTATTTCAACAAGCTCTGAAAAGCAAAAAACAAAGGGGAATTGTTGTAGAAGACTCCCTGGGAGAGTCTGATATGTGGAACAGACCCAACCCACAGGGAAGTGTTCTTCCTCTCTGGGGCCCAGGTAAGGGAAAGCTTTCTGATTTAGTGCAGCCTTCTGACTACTACTCTCTGTTGGTGTTCTGGGTGGGTAGAGACAAGATTGAAGGAAGAGTTACCAGGGTAATCAAAAGGGACTTCAGGGCTCTGGGGCATTTGGTTTAAGGGGTAGGTGCACAGGTCACATTCTCCTCAAAATTCCTTCAGTCTTAGGGGAAAATACTGAAAGGAATAGGAATACTTGACTGATTACTAGATGGCTAAGAGACTGGTGCTATAGGTGCCATAGGTGTTTTCAACCATGGGTCAGCATATGTGGCACCAGGCCTGCTTATGTTGGATGGGGTACACCTGACTCAGTGTGGGAAAATGATTGTGGCCCAGGAGTTAGCAGGGTTGATTGAGCAGTCTTTAAACTAGATTCAAATGGGGAAAAAGATGAGGCTCATTAGAGATGAACGTAGGGATGGGATGCCTGTGTTAGCCCAGCTGAAGTGCATCTATAATGCATGCAGTCTAGGCAACAAGCAGGAGGAGCTGGACACCACTGTACAGCAGGAAATTTGTGATATAGTTACTATCACAGAAACATGGTGGGATGATTCTCACTACTGCAGTGTTACAATGGATGGCTATAAGCTCTTTAGGAGAGACAGGCAAAGCAGTGGATGGGAGGGTAGTACTCTGTGTTAGGGAGTGTTTTGATTTTATTGAAATCGATGATGATGATGATGAAGGTGACAAGGTTTAGTAAAGACTGAGAAAGGTTAGCAGGGTGGATGTCATAGTGGGAATCTGTTGTAGACCACCAATCAGGATGAACCAACCTGTCTACAACCTGTTGTAGACCAACCAACCAGGCAGATGAGGTGTTCTACAAGTGGCTGGCAGAAGTCTCACAGTCACCAGCCCTTGTACGTGTGTGTGACTTCAACTTGCCAGATGTCTGCTGGAAATACAACATAACAGAGAGGAAGCAGTCTAGTAGGTTCCTGGAGTGTGTGGGAGACAACTTCCTAATACAACTGATAAATGAGCCTTCAAGAAGAGGTGCTCTGCTAGACCTGTTGTTTGTGAACAGAGACAGACTTGTAGGTGATGTGGTGGTTGGTGGCTGTTTTGGGCAGGATGACCATGAAATGTTGGTGTTTTCTATATTGGGTGAAGTAAGGAGGACAACAAGCAGAACTTCCACCTTGGACTTCAGATGGACAGACTCTGGAATGTTTAGGAGATTGATTGACAAAATCCCTTTGGAGCCAGTCCTGGAGGACAAAGGAGTCCATGAAGGCTGGATGTGCTTTAAAAATGAATTTTTAAATATTCACGACTTTTTTTTTTTTTAGAAAAAAAAGTTTTTCTAGAAATACATTGGCAGCAAATGTATAGTCAAGGAGAGTCTCCATTGTTTGTTGAATGTTAAGGGTAGTGTAGTGTCAAGAATGAGGAAAAAGCAGAGGTACTTAATGCCTTCTTTCCCTCAAGTCTTTAACACCAAAACCAGTTGTCCTCAGGATACCCAGCCCCCACAGGTGGAAATAAGGAATGGGGAGCCGGGTGAAGCCTTCGTAATTGAGGAGAACATTATTAGTGACTTGCTATGCCATTTAGACACTCAGAAGGTCTATGGGCCCTGATGGGATCCACCCCAGAGTAATGAGGGAATGGGTTCAAAACTTGCCAAACCATTCTCAATCATCTGGTGAATACCAGCAGTGATGGTTAACTGGAGAAGCTCCAGAGGACTGGAAGTTAACAAATGTAACACTCATCTGCAAGAAGGGTCAGAAAGATGATCTGGGGAACTACAGGGCTGTCAGCATCACCTTGGTTCCAAGCAAGGTTATGGAAGACGTCATTCTGAATGCCATTGCATGGCATGTTCAGGGCAACCAGGGAATCAGGCTCAGCTAACACTGATGTACGAAGGTCTTGCTTGACCAACCTGATCTTCTGCAGCAAAGTTACCAGCTTAGTAGATGAGGTAAAATTTGTGACTGTTGTCTCTGTAGATTTCACTGAAGTGAAGTCTCCTGTAGCATCCTTTTAAACAGACTGGTTGCTTGAGGCTTGTTTGGGTGATAGGTAAAAAAATAGTCTATCTCTGGATAGTCAGGCCCAGAGTGTGGTTGTAAAGAGAGCTAAATCCAGTTGGTGTCTCGCCACTAGTAGTGTTCCCCAGAGCTCAGTTTTCGGGCTAGTCATGTTTAAAGTCTTTATTCATGTGGGGATCAGTACTTCACCCTCAGTAAATTTGCAGATGACACCAAGTTGGGTGGGAGTGTTGATCTGCTTGAGGGTAAGAAGGTTCTACAGAGAGATCTTGAGAGACTAGATCAATGGACTAAGAACAACTGCATGAAATTCAGTAAGGTGAAGTGCCGGGTCCTGAACTTGAGTTGCAACAACCCCAGACAATGCTACAGGTTTGGATAAAAGTGGTTTGAGAACTGTGTGGCAGAAACAGACTTGGGAGTGCTGCTCAACAGTCAGCTGAACAGGAGCCAACAGAGTGCCAAGGTGGCCAGGAAGGTCAGTGGCGTAATGGCCAGCATCAGGAATAGTTTAGCCAGCAGAAATACGGAAGTGATCATGTTCCTCTATTCAGTATTGGTAAGGCCAAACATTGAGCGCACTGTGTTCAGTTTTGGGCCTCTCACATCATATTCTTATAAGGAATGGGTGAGGAAGCAGGTTTAGTCTCAAGCAGAGGAGACTCAGGCGAGACCACATTTCTCTCAACAACTACCTGAAAGGAGGTTTAAGTGAGGTGGAGGCCAGTCTCTTTTATCATGCCTACAATGAAAGAACAAGAGGAAATGGTCTTAACCTGAGATGGAAGATTCAGGTTAGATATAAGAAAAAAAATTTTCAATGTTAGAGGGGTCAGTCTTTGGAATAGGTTGCCCAGGGAGGTGGTGGAGTCACCATCCCTGGAGGTAGACACCTGGATCTGACACAGGGTGATGTGGATTAGTGGTTTCGTGGTTACAGTGGAAGTGCTGGGCAGATATTTGGACTGGGTCATCTTGAAGGTCTCTGAATCTTGATGATTCTATGATTCTGTTTAAGGCAACCACCACTGCTACACTACTACATCCAGTATTTTGCCTTTAAGCAAGAAAATATGCAAGACACAGAATACCAGATTTCCATTCTCACTATTTAGCCATGAGACCATTACTCCTCTTTATGCTAGTTGGAGGACATTTAGTGATTTGATTTGCATAGAACTATTACAGCCATTCCTCTTTCCAAAACAATTAGTAGTTTTTTATAGTATTTGATTCCTTCATTTCTCTCCTCTGTAGGATTTCCAGCAAACCTAAGAAAACACTTGCATTCTTACAGACAATTTCAAGTGATTAATTTATGCATGCAAAAATTCATGTAGGAAGGACAGAACATGACTATTGCATTTGGAAAAAAGTGAAGCAATCTACGTGCATGGTAGCTTGTAAAAATGAAAAATTGACTCAGTAACCATAACTATGCTATATGCACCTGTTTATAATGCTGATGCCAAATGGTTGAACAGCTGCCAATATTAGAGTACATACTCTTAAATTCGGGAGTGTATCTGCCAACTACTGCATTAGCCAAACACACTTCTTATATAAGTCACTAAAGTTTTAAGAAGCATTTTAAGAGTCAGGGTGATGGTTGAATATTATTATTAGGTAACAATTACTATTGGAATAATAACGGATTATGCAGGGTACTTCTTTATGTCTCCATTTTATCTACAGCTAAAAGTTCTAAAATAAGGTTATTACATCAGCAACATGGATTTGTTTGAAAATTAATGGGTATGTTAGTCTATTGAAAGGGGTCTGTGTCTGTTAGATTGTGTGTTTTTATTTTGGAAAATATGTGCTATCACTGCATGGATGAGTGGCAATGCACTTTTGCAATTCTGTTGACACAAACACTCAAATGAATTGACCAAACTGAGTGAGAAGTCCTGTTCAGGACTCAGTAAAACATGTATCCATTTTGGACAGCTTCCTGGAACTGTTGTGTCAGATAAGGATCTTGCAGTAAGCCAATTCCTCATCTGGTTTAAATATTGCCAGCATACCTTACCTTGGCTCTTCCTCACATTATTTCCTTTGCTTATTATTTTTAGTTTTTCATTTTTAAGAGTTTTTTTAAACTTACTTAATGGAAATTCACATGACGACGGGACTGAGGTTAATACTTGAAAGTTCAAGCACTATGTAAATGTCCAACATTTACCTAATAGCTGGCATATAGATTTTTTTTTACAAGCACAGTTTGTGTCAGCACCTACGAGTTTTTAATTTGTTAAGCACAGCAAAACTTGTAGTATGGAAAAACTTAATTGTAAATGCATAAAAGGAAGAATAATATTCTCTACTAAAAGTAGTGTACTAAAATCAGCAGACTAAAATTTATAGAAGGATATAGCTTTTGCTAGTATCCTATTTATCTTATCAAATTGCATAGGATTTTTATACTTTTGGTCCTTGAGGACCAAATCTTTATTGCTTTTGAAGATTATAGTACTTTTTCCTCTGTGATTTTGCAAAAACATTTACTTAAGCTCCTTTAGCCTAAGTAAAACACAAAGATTTTATATTCTTAAATTTAATAGCCTGCAAAGGCATTTGTTATTAAATGTTTAGTGTCCATATCCTGCACCCAAGAAATAGTAAACTTATTAATTATTTAGGCAGAGAATCATTTGAGATGCTGGCAAGAAATATCACTGTCATATGGCCAAATGATGGTATCTACACTGCTTAGTCTAAAAAATGTGAGCAGCACCTGTCTTGCTTTCACTTTTCAGCCATCTCAGAAACTCTGTTGAGAAAATAAACAGAAAATTAATATTGCGACTGGATTGCCCAATATCTTGGATGTCACAGACTGTACATAAAAAATATCTACCTCTTTAGAATTTTATCTTTGCACAAAATAACTGGAAAGAACATAGGTTCTATGTAAATTTAAAATTTTATCTCACTGTGAGGAGATTCATGGAAACAGTTTAATATGAGTAAAAGTAAAAGAAAATAGAATGCCAACTTCATCATCATATGGTAAACAACTAAGATGCTGGTTGCGATGCATTTTTTTGTAAGGCTGGCACAGTAAATATGCTCAAGTGGAATGAAAGTGATTGAAAGGAATCAAGAACATTTTATACTTTTTTTGCAGACATTGCAAAAAAATCAGTATGTAGTCATAAGTAACACTGCTGTAGGCTTGGGGAGACTAGTAAAAAAATTGAAGACTTGTTACCTCTCATGAAAGTAATTAAAAAATAATAAAAAATCTATAAGGAATTGATGAAATTTTAAACCAGTATAGTTTCCTCCCTTTAAAAACAAATTACTTTCCCCTGTAGAAGTGTCTCTAGGTTTTCTGTGTAGCATTAGATTACATAAGGATTCTAATATCGTAAGGCAATTCAAGAGCTGTGGTATTTGATACACCTGAAAGATTTATACAGGAATTTTTTAACACCTGTTATATTAATATATAAGGATAAATTATTATTAAGCCCAAATACTGCACTGGCAAACAGATACCTATCTGATCCTCTATATTTCTTGAGCCAATAATTACAGCAAAACAGGTCAAACTTAGCTGCACCTAGACCGCTTTTCAGGGGCTATGGCTCTGAGAATTTGAAATACAGGATAGAAGAGAACAAACATAGGCTGTTGAGCAAAGGGTCCAGGACTGGCAATGGAGGGTTTACTGTTACAGTCTTCTGTTTTGCTATTAAGTAATTTCAGACCAGGACTGGAAAAAATCAAGTTCAGGTGGAAACAAGAGGAAAAATAAATATGTATGACATATGCAAAAGACATATACATATACCCTCTACAGTAACATTGAATATAATAAGAACTCAAAGATCAGAGGAGAAAAACAAGATCTTGAAGTATATTAGCAAACATATTGAGGTGACCTCAACCGCATCCTAGATTGGAGAAGGAGAAACTATCCATAGCAACATCATCTTTCTGGTTGAAGAACTCAGGTCGATGACTTCTTGTTGCTCAGCTCTTCTCTTGTTCCCATTCTCTCAACACCAGTGTGATTCCATGAACCTGGGCATCAGAGAAGAGCAGCTGAAAAGTGAGTGTGACACCAGAAAAACTGAGACTTGGTAGGAGGTATAATTGTAGTAATAATAATAATAATAAAAATAAAAAAATGGTTTGTTGTTGTTGTTGTAGATATTTTCCTATATAACAATATACCTTTCTTCTTTTTTTTTTTTTTTTTCATTTTTCTTTCTTATTTTACCTAGACCTGGAATAATAACAACTCTTGAATCTACATTTTGGTCTTACTAATAACATTTTGTTTTTGTCCGTGTATATAGATTATGTTTGCTCATAACAGGATTTTGAGTATGAAAATGGAAAACCAATGAAATAAGCAGGAAAAGTGAATGACATGGTAAGTTATTGGATGACATCAGACAAATAATGCTTGGCTGGACAGCCACAAAAAGGAGATCAGGCATCATAAACTTTATGTGGTAAGTCTTTGGGGTTGATGGATAGGGAAGATGCACCAAAGACCCCAGGGTTTGTTGGCACAACTTGCCAACAGGCTTGGCTGTGGTGTGACAGTAGAGCCACATCCTTGGCTTCCCTGCAGTCTGAAGACCATAAGCAAAATATAGTGCTCAGATTTAGGAAGTGGCTCTACCACCTCATCCTTACAGTTGATTTGGGCCTGTCATCCATTGGGGAATGTGTGTTGGAGATTGACTTCTGCTGGACAGCCATGCAGTGGGTTGTAGCTATGCTTAAGAGTGACAGCTTGTGTCTGAGCGGAGAGGGTGTATGTCTTGTGCTAATAACCGTTGCTCTTGATGTTTAAGAAGCGTTTGTTTACTAACATTTATTATTGTTTTATTGATGTCACTTAATAATCTAGTGATTGAAAAAATGTCATTTTAATGAAAGAAGGGCTCAGCTGTGACATAACCACCCTCACAGGAAATTACCACCTGCCAAAGCACAAGATAACAGTTTACTGCACAGTGTGTACCAGAAGACATAAGAAGTTTTGAGAGGTGAAAAGTGATACTTGTGTTCCAGCACCAGACCTTCCTGTACACATTGGTTGAGAATGTTACCAAGAGAGTTGCCCAAGAAAACATAGAGTGTTTTAGCTAACTTAGATTGGTAGATTATCTGTCTGTGCACATCCAGGGTTTTTTGAGTTTTTCCTGAAGGAAAAAGAAAAAAAGGAAAACAAGAGAATCCCATTTTGATGCTTAAGAGTTGTTATACATGTTTGCGATGGGAAAGGAGGGAAAGTTCATACCCTGACTTCTCATCCATTTCAAATAGAATGGTTAATGAAGTAGAGAATGTTAGAAAAACAATACAATTTTGAAAAATATAACATGAAGTTGCACTAAACAAGATATAGAGAGACTTCATACTTTGCTTTTCCAAGAGCTTAAAAATATTTCATCTTGCTTCCCAAGTTATCAATTTTTCTCCTTTTTCTAGCCCCTTAAATTTCGCTCTTTAGTTCTTTGTAGGTATTTTTTCTCTGATTAAAATTTCAGGGTTTAATCTCCCTTCCCCTTTTCCCATCTCTTTTCCTTCCAAGGCCCTTTCTTGTTTAATAAAAGGGAAGGAATTTTATTACTATCATTCCTTTCTTCAATCCTTCAAAATAGTGGATCACCATATGGAAATTAAAAAACCTGTTTAAGCTTTTCAATGCAGTACCCATGGTCAGTGTCACCTGACTATTTGTAAAACTATTTACTAATTTTCTTTATAATGTTGTTACTGAGAAGAAAGGCTCGTACTCCCAACTGCACATAAGTTTTTGAAAAAAAATATTTTAGGTGATAAATTTCTGTGGTTTTGCTAGAAAACCTGACAAGAGGAAATTTTCCTTGTCCATGGATTTGGCTTTATTTCAGTAATACTCTATCATAGCAAACAAGAAAATGTTTAGAATAGGACTGTTGTAATACCTGCTAGGCTATACTTGTGTTCAGAATATAATGTCTACAGAAAGAAGGAAGGTAGCAGGAGAGTGGTTTCTTGGTTCCTTGGATTTTTCTTTTTTGGGGTTGTTCTCTTGTTTGTTCAGTTTCAGTGTGTGGGTTTTGTTTTACTTCACCCCAGTAGCAGTGGCTTGTTACTGCCTTATTATGAATCTGAAAAGTGAAACTTCACTAATGATTGGTCGATATTGCCAGTGTTATTGTGTCTGAATTATGGTAGAACATTGATACTTATAAAGAAAGCACATATTAATTTACCAGTCAAAATACTTTGGTTTCTGGCAAATGCTTTCTGAAAAATTGTTCCTATGCACAATTATTTAAAAATTGTCAAGTTAATCTATAAAATATCATAGATCCCTATATTCTTTCTCCCTGTATAAAAGATCTGCTACTGCACCTGACCTTCTGTGATGTCATCACTAGTTCCTGAATTAGGAAGGAGGAATGTAAATACTGATGTACTCACTTATGACTTGGAGAGATTTGGGTTTTGGGGTTTTTTTGAGGTTTGTGGATTTATGTGGTGGTGGCTTGGTTTGATTTTTTTAAGTAGAAAGAGGAGGAAAAGAAGAAGATGGTTCATTTCTTTAGTTCTGCAATGGTGGCAAAAATAGTGGCAGTGTAAAGCTCCCAGAGTTTTAGGCTTTGTGTAAATTTGAATATATCAAATATTATTTTGACTGGGATTTACTTATCGGTGATCTTGAATATAGTGATGGTAATGCTAAATGTTTCTTGTGAGTATCCTTTGCCTCATATATGAGACACCGATATGGTTAAATGAAAGGTTAAATGAAATGGTTAAAT
The DNA here is from genome assembly GCA_013398115.1 of Falcunculus frontatus. Lineage (NCBI taxonomy): Eukaryota > Metazoa > Chordata > Aves > Passeriformes > Falcunculus > Falcunculus frontatus. The sequence continues at coordinate 48,872 of VZRV01004151.1, forward strand.
TAAAGGTTAATGACATCAACCATCAGCAATTTGCAAAAGCAGCGGGGTGCTTTGCTGCAGCCAGGTTCACACTCCTGAAACTGAAGGGGAGGAGGAGAGGTTTTGGGGTTGTGATGACAAAACCTGAGACCTGCACAAAAACCGCCTGGCTGCAGAGGGAGTGCGCACCACCACCAGAGGATGGCCACAACAAACTGATCTTTACAGCTTAGCAACGAGCTGGATTTTGAGCCAGTTAAGGGAAAAGGCTGAAAACAAGCATATTCTGCAAGATGAGATAATTCTTTTCTTCATCTCAGTTTACTCCCTGACACAAATCCCTCGGGTGTAACTCCTCCCTCTCAGGGGAGGTATTAGAACAGTCATGTGTAGGCCTGAAGGTATTCATCCTTTCTGATAAGGCATAAGTGGTTCAGCTACAGTGGCATGAGAAACAGCTGTCGTATTTAGAATGGGTCATAAGCCATCAAAGACCCCCAAAGGGCCCCTAGACTTATTTCTGGGGCTCTCCAGCAGAGGACAGTGCATAATCCACAGTGTTGCACAGTATTGCATCAGACAGTGCAAAAACATTCCCCGACCAAGGGTGGTACCTGGGTGTTCGCATATGAACGTGAACGTGTATTAACCCATTGAATTTTATGTTTCCCACACTTCACCCAGTCCTGAAAGGGTGAGACTTCAACCATCACTTCAACCAATGGACATTGAAATCACAACAATCAAATCTCGTTGCTCGTTGCTCTCGTTGTGGGTGATGATATCTTTCCTCTCCACTATCTACTCTTATCCTTTCCTTTTTTTCCTTATATATTTTCTTATGTAATATCTTTATACTTTTATATTTTTACATTTCTATAGATAATAACCAGAAAGGCTTCATACCTCCTTTCCATTGCAACCAAACTGTTCTAAAATAAACCTTCTAAAATAAATATGTGCATATAAATATGTCATGTATAGATAAATAGATGATGGATGGATGGATAGATAGATAGATAGATAGATAGATAGATAGATAGATAGATAGATAGATAGATAGATAGATAGATATTTAAAAACTGGTCATTCAGTGTCATTTCACTATAATCTGCCCCAAGGGATCTGCTTTAACAAGAACCTCAATTACACTGCCTTCACTTATGGAGCCAATTATGGTGGCAAAATTAAAATATAATGTTTTTACTCTGATATTTGCACTGTCCAATAATTTAATTACTTTGCAAATGAAGGACTTCACATTGCTTTGGTATTTTAAACGGCACGAAATTAAAAAAAAAAAAAAAAAGGAGAAACACAGGGAGAAAATCCACAAAATTCAACCAAAATTCACCTCCTACCAGGTCTGTCATCATCTCCCAGCTTCATGTGCTTTTGAGGGAGAGAGTTTTTCTGATTTGTTTGTTTTTTTGGTTTTTTTTTTTCCATAAATAAATTATCAGGATAGTATTTGTTATTTATCCCCAGATTGTGGAATTTGCTTCTATTCTAGCTGTTAGCCAGCAGAATTCAACTTTCTTTCATTATACTGTTAGATCCCATCATTTCTGAACTTTAATTAGATAATAGCTGATATGCCACTACAGGTGAAGAACTTGAATACATCTGCTTGTTTTGATCAAAACGCCATAGCATTCTCTTGTAGCTAGAATCAGAATTTACTCAGCATTCAGAAAAAGAGAAATAAAGAGTCCTTAACTGAAATAGGTGCTGACCATTATTTTCTGGATTGCAGCTATGGGGGATATTTACTTTAGATTATATGGCATTGTCCCAATCCAGGACTTCATCCTAAACTATGAACATGGAGCAGAGGGATGGTTTGAATATACCCACAGTCAGATTAAGACACAAACAGGGCGAAACATTTGTAATGAAAATGATAATTCACGTTTATTCACTTTAAAAGAGGAGAGCAAGGAGAAAAGATAGAAAACTAGGGGAAAGTGAAGAATTACAAAAGGTGAGAAAGGTAGTCACCATCAAGAATCTGCAGCATCCCATGAAGATCCTTCTTTTCTCTGTTGGTGGGTAGCGCTCTTCTGGGACTTGCTACCCATTCATTTCTATCTTGGCTGAGCAGCGCTTTGTGGCACTGACTCTGCAGTTTCACTGCAGTGTGGGGGCCATGACAATGGCATGTGCATCGAGCTTCATGACATTCTTGGGATATGCTCAGTTCTGCACAGGCAGGCTGTTCACTTGTAATGTCAGGGGTGTGTTCATTGCCAGTCCCATGGACAGTTGATCGTGGCTCATTATTGCGTCGGGTCTTCGACTGCAGATCTTATCAATGGCACCAGGCAATGGCGAAACAAGTCGCTGTTTAACAGTCCTTTACAGACATTACAGTAGCACTGAAGCTGGATAATGAGAAAAGTATAACCCTTTTAAGAGGCTACAGTTTGTCTACCACAGTGAGTGCGTTTTGAGTTTCCAAAAAGACAAGGGCGTGTAGATAAACCTATACAAAATGCCGTGTTGGCACATTAATGTCCCTGATTTCTTTGAGGCTGGGTTTTTTAAATTTGTTTGTTATGTTTGGTATCTTTTCTCTTTTTCCTTTCCTTTCCTTTCTTTTCCTTTCCTTTCCTTTCTTTTCCTTTCCTTTCCTTTCTTTTCCTTTCCTTTCCTTTCTTTTCCTTTCCTTTCCTTTCTTTTCCTTTCCTTTCCTTTCTTTTCCTTTCCTTTCCTTTCTTTTCCTTTCCTTTCCTTTCTTTTCCTTTCCTTTCCTTTCTTTTCCTTTCCTTTCCTTTCTTTTCCTTTCCTTTCCTTTCTTTTCCTTTCCTTTCCTTTCTTTTCCTTTCCTTTCCTTTCTTTTCCTTTCCTTTCCTTTCTTTTCCTTTCCTTTCCTTTCTTTTCCTTTCCTTTCCTTTCTTTTCCTTTCCTTTCCTTTCTTTTCCTTTCCTTTCCTTTCCGAACCTTTCCGAACCTTTCCTTTCTGAACTTTTCCGAACATTTCCGAATCTTACCTTTCCGAACCTTTCCGAACCCTACCTTTCCAAACCTTCCTGAACCTTCCCTTTCTCCTTCCCTTTTTCCTTCCCTTTCTCCTTTCCTTTCTCCTTTCCCTTCTCCTTTCCCTTCTCATTTCCTTTCTCCTTTCCCTTCTCCTTTCCCTTCTCATTTCCTTTCTCCTTTCCCTTCTCCTTTCCCTTCTCATTTCCTTTCTCCTTTCCTTTCTCCTTTCCTTTCTTCTTTCCTTTCTCCTTTCCTTTCTCCTTTCCTTTTTTTTTCCTAATAGGCAACCTTAACGGTACCATTAAGCAGGGGAAACTGACATGGTAAAGTTTTTAAGTTTGGTGTTTTGAGTCTCATCCTTTAATAGTTTCTGTGTTGTACTGTAGCGCGGTCGCTTGTTCCGCTCTGGCCGCCCGGTGGCCAGACAGGCAACGGCTACAAAGGCACCGGCCTATGGGCCACTCAATGTGGTCAAAAGAGCCAGCTGTAGGCTGCCTGTGGCAGGCTCACGGTTGAGCAGGCTGCAGAAAGTTGGTCGCTAAGCAACCAGGTGAGGGTTAGGAATAAGGAGGGACTCCTCGGTGCCTTCAATCCCAGTTTATTGAAGAGGATGTGGAGCAGGGAGGTCTGAACGGGAGGTGCTGGAAGGGTAGGCAGTCCAAAGAGAGTCAGGGAAAGACGCTTGCAAGTCCCTTTTAAGCTGGGGCAGTGCAGGGAGGAGACAAAGGGATAAACCAATCGGGGGATGACAGAGGTTTGACAGGGACAAATCAGAGGGGTACAGGGGAGGAACATATTTGAATTAACCAATGGGGAACCGAACAGAACAGAACTTTCTAGACATTAATACATATGGAACAGAGGGTCATAAATATGCATAAAGGGACAAACCAATGGGTATAACAGGAACAAAGAGGTTTCTAGAAAGAGGGGTGGAGTTGCGGTGGATTGACACCCAGTGGGATGGAGCCTCAATCGTCGACCCCGCCTTCGGGGTCGGACTCTTGGGCGGGGAAATCCACCCACTGAATGCCACTCAGCCCCAAAGTGGGCTGGGCCACCGCAACATTGTACTGAGAAATAAATAAGACCTGAAGTACTAATAGACTGTGAAAAAAGCCAAATAAAATTGTGTTGGTTCCCTTATCACACAATTTTATTTAGAGTCATATATAAAATATTCCATCTGGGCCATTCATTGGTGTAGACAGCATAAGATCACTGATGATTTGCTTCCACTACTGAACTGTATTTTCTATCAATTTTCCATGCAACATACAAGTCATACACAATAGAAATGCAGTCTTCTGCCTGGAAAAAAGATCAAATATAACTGACAGTGGAGGTATGTACACAAAGGTATGTCAAACAAATTATATATTGTAAATTTGTTCTAGTTGTTTTTTAGTTCTATTCAGTTATATTATAGCTATTCATTTTCCTTTAACTATACCCTAAAGTGTCCTTAAAAAAACCCCATTCCACTCCAGAGAATGTGAATACCAAGGTCTCACTCAAAGAACTTGCAAATGCCAAGAATCAGTTCTGCAACAGAAAGCCAATCCAGTTGCTCAAGAATATAAGCCTTGACTATAACAATATCACTGCCACTGTGTTCTCCTTCCACTACTCTACAGACTTCTCTCCATTTGTTTTGCAAATATTTTAGTAGTAGCAATTGTGCAGAAACTCATGCTTATTAGTAAGGTTAGGTTTCAAAGTCTCATATAGATACCTCACAAGAAACATGAACAAGCAAAAAAAATGAAACTAAACCGGCAACAAAAGAGCTAGCAACTAACCAACCTAACCCTTTTCATTAGCATTTTAATTTCATCTTGATCAAAACATTACAACCTTTCTTTTCATGTTGGCATATGTGATCAGGAATGTGACCCTTGGGATTTATGATATTCTATTTTCTGGGTCCAGAGAAAGGCAACAGCGCTGGAAAAGGGTCTAGACATTAAGTCAAGTGAGAAACTGCTGAGGGAGCTTGGGTTGTTTAGGCTGGAGAAGAGGAGGTTCAGGAGTGACCTTATCACTGTCTATGGCTTCCTGAAAGGAGGCTGTAGCCAGGTGGGGGTTGGTTTCTTCTGCCAGGCCAAGTGACAGGACAAGAGGACGTAGTCTTAAGCTGTGTCAGGAGAGGTTTAGATTGGACATAAGAATGAATTTCTTACAGAAATGGTGATTAGACATTGGAATAGACAGCCCAGGAAGGTGGTGGAGTCACCGTCCTAGGAGGTGTTTAAGGAGAGACTGGATGTGGCGCTCCGTGCCATGGTCTGGTTGACAAGGTGGTATTTGGTCATAGGTTGGACTTGATCTCAGAGGGCTTTTCCAACCTAGTAGATTCTGTGATTTTGTGATATATATACATATGCTACATATGTAGCAGAAGATTTAGAGGAATAACTTCCCTGTGGAATGCAGTGGCATATCAGCAGTCACATCAGGTGTACTAGAAGAAGGTCAGTAGTGGCTATAGTAGAATTCAACAAAATTTCTGTCCTGAAATCTTGTGCTGTAATTTGCTCCAAATACAACGGTATACTGATTATCTGTATATTCTTATGTAAAGTTGCAGATGTTCTTGAGTACGTTTAATAGTCAGATGTACTCACAGTGGCTGTTATTCAAAATTAATTTTATTAATTTTAACTATTCCCACAATTCTAAATTATGCAATAAGTTTCATTTTCTACATCTTAGATACAAAAAACTAGCGGTGAAATGACATGAAATAAGCTTAAGATAGCTTTTAGTAAATTGGTTGTGCATTCTGCAGTATGCTGTAAGGATCTCTGAGCTCTACTCAGTAAAGTATTTTCCAATATCAATGCATAAATTTACCTAATAATTATAGATTTAAAATTTTCTTCCACTTATATATTGTCCGTGGCAGTAACTCTTCAGGTCATTGGCAAATACAGCTGCCAGTCTTCTGTCCTACCTAAAAATGAAAAGATGCATCATTGGAATATTTTTATTGGAACGTATTGGAACATTCTCTGGAGAATTTTTGTTCACTTCTAGACTTTGATTTTCTTCTCTTACTTGTTTCCTTGACCAAGTTTTTCTTGGTTTGGATCTACCCGCCCCTCACCCCTGCCATTTTAATTATGATTTTATGCTTTTGAATCTGTATATCTTATTGTCTACAGTGCTAGGTAACTGTAGATTGGCATGTAATGCGAATAATACTAGTGACAATTGGGGCTCTTTCTTTGTTTTCAGTGACTGAGCACTGAAACTATTTTTCAGGAAGAAAAAAGGAAATAAGGAAGTAGACAATACAAAATGAGAGTAAATGCTACAAAATGAGCTCAAGCTATAATGGAGAAGAGTAGGAATAGCTAGGTTTAAAAGATCCTCTGCAAATTAAATTTCATCTGCTTCCCAAATGAAGAAGAGACTGCTTTCCATAAGCAGTTGTCTTTCTCACTAAATGTATAGACTTCTTGTAATAATGTCACCATACGACTATTAAGTAAACCTTCAAAATTTAGGGAAATAAGATAAAATTCTACCTGCTAGAGATAGCAATGTCTTTTTTATCAGCAAAGGTATTTTTCATCTATCAGGTAATTCAGAGCTCTGTTACTTTAGAGTTGTACTTTTCCATGGACTGCATTTTTTCTCTTCTTTCTATGCCTTAGTAATAATTTCCCTCTGATTTCTTATTCTACATGTGCGGTGGAATACCTCATTTTTTCTGTGGAGCTTTCTCTTTCGCTCTTTCCTAATCTTCACTTTACATCTATTTCTGTTTATGCTGATTCACTACTTATTCAGAAACTTTCCCTCAGTTTCTTATTTTCTCCTCTGTCTGCCCCCAGGAATATTGTTTGCTGTCTCTCTTACCATTCTACAGAACACCTGTGATGAGATACATGATCCCGCAGTTTCAAATGATATATCTCAGAAATACTTAGGAGTTCCAGTTGAGCAAGAGACTGAAAACTGTACAAAAGAAATTATGTTTGCTATCTATCTACATATGTATATAGCCTTAACAAAGATAAGCAAGATTAAGATCAGGATATTCAGTTTCTTATTAGCAATTCATAGGTTTAAGTGTGAGAGGTTTCCTGTGTAACGGGTGAGGTATTATAACTTTATACAGTATGGAGGTTTACAGAGATTTTTAGTTTTACTTCCCCTGTATCTCTTTATATACTGTTCTTCTGTCTAGCTAGTATTAATTTCCTGAGAAATATAGGTGTGAGGAAAATTAAGTTTTCCCATGGAAAAAAAAAAAGAAAAAAAAAGAAAGGAAGCAGTGCTTTTATGTCTTGCTATTCATTTCTCATCAGTAGGAGGCCTAAGGGTGTTATGTGTATAAGGACAAGAGTGAGCAGATGCAGGAGCCGTACCATGACTGGCACAGAAAAGGGAAAATATCAGAAGTTTGAGAAATGGGACAGCCCGTTGTGGAATTAAATTGCTGGGAGAATGGAAGGGAAATTAGACTGAGCTGAAAGTCAGACCAAGTGAGAAGATGAACACATTGTTTTTAGAAATGCTTTTTTGGGACTACCATAGGAGCTTCAGTCAAATCTTCTAAAATAATAACTTTGCAATTTAATATGTAAGTACGTAAGATACAACCAGCATATAAATCAAAGCCAATTTTTTAAAAAAGGCAAAAAGGGAGAAGCTTAGGTAAGACACTGGCTATTATGTTTTGTAATTTCTCCAAGCTTTCTAGAGCCTGCTTTCTCTTTTCTGTTATACAAGACAAAAGCTCTGCAAAATGTTGCAGAAGATCCATTATCAACAAGTTCAGTCATTCAAATATTTTTAGAAGAATTTAAACACAAGAGAATTCCTCTATTTAAACAATGTCTTCCTTTAAGATGGGATAGGCCTGGACTTACATACCTGTGATTAATTTGGAGTGATGGATACCTGTTTTACTACAGCTTTGTTTTTATCATTCTGTATGTCCTTTTTTTCTGGAACATGCTTTCTTGCATTTTGCAGTACAGTTAGGGACGCAGATGTGGCAAGTCCACTTCCACCAGGTTTTGTCCAGCAGTGTTTCTCAGCAAAGAAGATTTATGTCACTAGAATGGGCTTATTTCCTATTTCTTTGGTCTCCACATTAAAGCTAGTGGGGAAGCAATGTATAGAAATTTTAAAGATGCATAGGAAAGAATGAATGCAAATATTTTAGTTCAAGATTTCTGTTACTTTTTGGAAAGCATTCTGTCATACAGTTTTTTTAGAGAAACTCTTGTGTTTGTTCAGGCATACACACGTTTTAAGTGCATGGAGCCTGGAAAAACAACACTCTGTTGTGAGCCATATTGTAGCTTTAAATTAGAAGTCAGATCTAGTGTTCAAGTTCAGATGAAAAATATCCTTATGGTTTGCTCTTAACTCTTCAAATTCAGGTGAAAAATATCAGTATTATAAACTGTGGTTTAATCTGTAGGGCTTTTTTTATTCTCCAATGTGTCCACAGCTGATACAGTTTTACCTTACAATGAGGGGAAGAGAAAATATGATATTCCTTGGTGAAATTCCTTCGAGGAATTTCTTGTTTTCCAGCAGCTCTCTATGCTTCTGTCTCTGAAATACTGTGACATTGAACAGCCATTTTTACAGGTGGGTGAAGTATCATACTTTTGTTACTGTTGCTTACTGACCTGAAAAGACCTTTACAATGTCACAAATCTGAATGAAATATTTTCTGTGAAAAATTACTCATTTGTTATAACAAGGAAACCTATTTATATTTATATATAAAATTATAACGTAGTTTGATTTATGTTAGGTAAATGTTCATCTCAATCTTCTTCACTTGTATAATAGGAATATCAGAGGCCAGACTCTCCAAGAATCTAATCAGGATTTAATTATTTACAATAGTTTAAAATAAATTTGAATTCATACCTTTTGCTTAAGGAGTTTCATACTGGCTTTTCTTTAAGGCAACTTGAGCTTGAAAATGGAGTGTGACAAGGAGATTGCATATCGTATCCCTATTCCATGGTATCATGGGTATCCCACTACAAAGTTTTGTACACACAGAGCTAACATATTACAGTTTTTTCTATTTCTCTGACATAATTCTGGGCCAGTTATTTATGATAAACTTTCCTTCAATTTCATCTTTCTAAATACAGCATGTATGCATACATAAGTCTATACACAAAGATGAGAAATAAGTTTGGAAAGCACTGCAGTGACTTGCATCCATTCTAAGACACCATTATATTACCTTTTTTTGACAAGTCTCCATTAGAGCGTTTTTTGGGGGTTTTTTTAAACTCTGATTCTGTACAGAATAAGCTATTGGCACTAAAACAAATATAAGTGTAGAGAAAATAACCTTGAACTCAGATGATGGCATTACCATTAAAAGTTGTTGGGGTTTTTTTCACTAAAACCACAGCTTTTAGAACAAGAAAAGCCTACAAAAGCCCACTTGAAACAAATAAGAGCAAATGCTATCTGTTGACGAGGAATAATTGTCAATGTGACAATTTTTGGGAAAAGGGAAGGTTAAACTGATCTCTAACATTTTGCACAGTGACAGCACATCTGTGTACCTAAGTGTCGATAAAGACAGATGGTATGTACAGTAACAGATGCCAATGAAAAAAATGCAATATGCAATGTAGGAGTTGAAAACAAATCATTTGGGCCAGATCAAAATACTAAGGTAAGTCTACATGTATCACAATGTGTCAAGATTGCTTTTCTAAAATTAGAATCAAGATCCTGAAATAGTGCTGATGCAGATTAGAAAGGTTTTGAACAATGCAGCTCTCTAAAATGGAGTCATTCAGATGCTGCTGAGCATCATCAGTCTAACACTCAAATGCTGGATAGAAAACAGAGCACTAAGAGACAAAGGGGGCTATGGGTTTGAACCAATGTCTAGAGGCAATTTTTGGTTGTTGCTGCCTCAGGGTTTGACTGAACAGCTTTTAGATGGAAATTCAATCAGTACACGAGCCATGACAGGGTCAGTGGCAGCAGCTTAATACATTTCCAAACCTCAGAACAAGGAATCTCCGCCCTTGATCTAAATCCAAGTTTTGATATGGTTTCTTACTTACCTCAAGCATTATGGTACTGGTGAGGACTGAGAACACTGTTCTGATTAGAGAGGAAATAACAAGATGAGATGATCAAGAAAATTACTTTCAGTAGGATTTAACTTCCCAGTCCTGGTCTTCTCAGTTTAGAAACTGAAATCATATTGTTAATGCCATTGCAAAACAGGACAACATGACAGCATGATAGCTAGGATGGCAAGAATTATATTTCTGCTCAGGAGGGAAGGATACAATTCAGTACAATTCAGTAAAATTCAGTACTGAAAGAATGGGACATGGGACATGAACTCTCTTAGTAGGTGTCTCCTCTTAATAGGTGTCTTCAATAGAAGTCTTCAAGTATTGTCAGATGTACAGTAGCCTGGTATTCACTTACAAATGGCCTAATGGGGTGTTCCCAACATGATATAGTGATAAATCACAGAAGTGCCAATTAAAATGGAACGCTTATTGTGTCAATCATTTAAAAGTAATGCTAAGCTCTCATAACACTCTTTCAAAAATAAAAGGTATAATAAAAGCTTTATGTGCTGAGCTTCCTCTTCACATTAGTGCCTCCTGGTAAGAGGGGTTCTTACAAGTTTTATTACAATAGAAAATCCTTTGGCTTTATCATTTTCATGTTTCAAAATTTCAATGGCTCCAATCTAAGGTATTCTTCATATGATGAAACTGCACTCAAATACTGTCTTAGGACATTCTTGTTATAAATAATTGGCATTTACTGAAATTTTTAATTCTCAACACAGTCTTTCTCACATTCACTCAAAAAACTCCCAAACCTCTGCTCACAAAACAAAACATGAAATACAAGATGTAATAAAAGTGGAGAACAAATATCTTTCATATTCACTTTGAGGATGAAAGTACCAGTTGCCAGTAAAAATGGACTAAAAATTTGTCTTGATAGGACCTGCTTTTTTATCATCTCCCTGTTCGCCTTTCTGCATATTGTTGGTCTGGGTAAGTTCAGATATGGCTCTTTGTTGTCACGCGGACCTTTTTTTTTTAAATTAAATTGTTTTCTAGCTTTTTGATCAGAAGTCTATTTCACATCAGCCCGATTACTCATATTTATGCCAGTCGAGAGTAGATAGACGAGAAGAGTAAGAGCAAACTGGCTTTACCATGGGCCCTATGTTTTTTGAGACCTACAGACTCCAAGAGTTACATGTAGATTCTCATTAAAGGAAGGTGTTTCTCTTTCTGTCTGATCAGAAGGCCTTTTTTTCCACTAAACATCAAAATTTCTCTTTTTCATTCATTTTTTAACTTCTCATTTGAAACATTCAATAAAACTATTTTGTAGCTTACCAACACATTTATGCTGCAGCCTGTTACACAAACAATTCATACTGAAGAATTATATATTACAATCAATATCTGTCCTCTCTGTTTAATCAGTGCTTTTCTATAGGGGTAAGCCTTTCCTTCTCTTCTTAACTTCTTTCATTAAGAGCTTAGGTGCAGCTGCATTTTTATTGCAATTGTTATGCACTAATTGTACATACTGTATTATTAGCAATAACATGGCAAAACAGAATGAAGCCTTCACCTGAATTTGTTTCCTTTTATGGATTTTGGTTAAAACCGTAAGTGCAGATTTTCATCACTGTGTGTGTGGGTTTAGCCACGCAATTCCCATTAATATTAAAAAGAATCACGCAGCTAAGTCCCTGCACACCACATTGAAAACACTCTTTAACATTATTTTAATGAGCATTCTTTTATGACTAAATTATTTCAGAGTAGCTGAGCAGTTATTATCTTCCTCAGTAGCTAGTGATCGCCCACAGGGTAAGTTTCTCTAATATTCTGTTGCAGTCTCTGTGCCTTTGCCACGTTGTTATGGGACCTTTCTAGTTATAAACGATTTTCATTGCAGTGTGCAATTAGAAACTAGCCAACAGAGTAAAGCAGCAAAACTTGATTTTGGCCGCAAGTTGAAGCTGCCCCTGGGGGTCTTTAATTTATGCTCTGTCCTGTTTTGTATAATCAAGGTTTTTTTGAAATGTGCCCAGTTTTTTCCCTTAGAGGGAACTTTTCTCTCCTTCTTGAGGTTCGTTCCACCTTGTTTGTGGTATACAAATCTTTCAAGGTTGTTCTGGATAGTTAGTCGCATGCACAATGACAGTATAAATATTTAATAAAACTTGAAACCATAATTTACTTATTTTTGTGTACTTGCTCTTTGAAACTTGGTAAGTTGCAGCCAGAAATCCATTGCATAGTTAATTAGTGAATGTGGACTGTGTTTTTCCTTCTACACACAAATTAGATTCATTAGCAGCTACCTTGTCTTTACATGAAGGTGGGTGCCACCAGAGACCTTACTACATGCATGTCATCCTATTCCTGCACTACCCATTCTCTTCCTCCTCCTGCTCAGGAGGATAAGGAGCATTTTAGTCTTATCGTTGTGTGTGGGAGCACTATAGACAAAAATCTGTAGATTGAAGTGTTACGAATGGTACTCAATTAGAAAAAGTTGATTTGATCAATAAAAAAATATCTGGAAATTGATACGACATAAATTTTCGGAGAGGATTTTTTTTTCTTTTTTCTTTTTTTTTTTTTAACCAGTCAATTAAATAAAAATTGCTTATGCAATCCCTGCTCATTACTTAGATTAAGTACAGGCACTGCTAATATTTTGCCAGTTTTAGTGCCTTTTTGTTGTTGTTTTTTCCTCTTTGTACTGGACTCATCCTTCTATTTAGGCCACAGGACTCAGCCTTGGCTAACACATACATAGAAAATAAAACATATTTTGAACTGTCTTCTTTAGATGGGTGCCTTCTCTTGGCGTGATGGTAAAATGTAATCTACAACAATAAAAATACCATTCTGTGGTAAAGAAAAGTGCATCAGTTTTATAATTTTTATGAAGCTATTCACTATGGAATTACTTTGATAGCCGTGAAACAGTAAAGGTAGACAACTGCAATGTTGTGGATTTTTTCAGTTTTGTTTTCCCAACTCACATCAGGTTTCACAGTTTTATCTCTAGGAGAGGTGAAAAAATCTATTCTATGGGTTTTGTGAGTATTCTTCCTAGGGATCAATATAATAATCTCATTTAATCTGTAGACCATTATAACTAATGGAATCATGAAAGCCATTTAAAGTGTCCTTGCTTTCGTTAGTAAGATCCCACATAAGTGATTTCTTTGTTATTATGTTTGAAAGGAAGAAAATGTTCATCTTGTGAATATATTGAAACGGATTAACTTCTATTGACACTGGCTGATCTCACAAATTTGTTTCTTGCTGCTTACTAATAAAGAGTTTATGTGGTGTGTCACAGCCTATGACAATAGTAATGAGCATTAACCAAATTAGCTGCCCCCAATTGACTTTGTTATCACATTACCCAAAATAAAGAAATCCACAGACTCAATCAGCTTGAAAGGACCTTTTCAGCAGTCTTAAGAAATAAAAACTAGACTAATAATTTAGTAAATCTGGATTCTTTCTCCTTCTTTCTTTCTTTTTTCCTTTCTTTCATTTTTCCTCTTTTCTTTTTCTTTCTTTTCCATTTTTTTTTCTTTCTCTTTCTTTCTTTTTCTTTCTTTCTTTCTTTCTTTCTTTCTTTCTTTCTTTCTTTCTTTCTTTCTTTCTTTCTTTCTTTCTTTCTTTCTTTCTTTCTTTCTTTCTTTCTTTCTTTCTTTCTTTCTTTCTTTCTTTCTTTCTTTCTTTCTTTCTTTCTTTCTTTCTTTCTT
>VZRV01004151.1:63294-84765 GCA_013398115.1 Falcunculus frontatus
GTGATTCCTTCCGTGATTCCTTCCGTGATTCCTTCCTTCCTTCCTTCCTTCCTTCCTTCCTTCCTTCCTTCCTTCCTTCCTTCCTTCCTTCCCTCCTTCCCTCCTTCCCTCCTTCCCTCCTTCCTTCCCTCCTTCCCTCCTTCCCTCCTTCCTTGCTTCCCTCCTTTTCTAAGTGAAAGTTCTTAGATATGAATCATACATACTTCAACAAGAAATATAAATTTAAACATATAGTTTCTGTCAATATACAGCAAATGATGAGTTAGAGATTGTTTTTGAAAAGTGATCTAAATATTGAGTGGACATTTTCAAAAGGAATTGTAATTACGGAATCTGTTTTGCTCAATCCAGTCAACTGTTTATATATGAACCTATGTAAAGTCATATTTCTCGAACTGTATTAATTTCCGTTTTCTTCCTCCTTTTTGTCATTTCCTCTACTGATTTCCAATAACAAAATTATAATTGATTAAAGTATGTATACTCCAAACAATTTTGATATTTCCTTTACAACTTGCTTTGTGTAATGCCCTAATCCTTTGATCTAATAGTGAAAATATGTCAGTATATACTCTATAGAAACATGGTAAAAGTGTCTAGCCCTCCTGGGACAGTAGGACTACCTTATGTGAATTTAAATTGCTAAGCTACAAGCCCTGCACCCCATGAGAATTTAAAGACTATGAACATTAGTGAGCATTTCTGGAAACTTCAAATAATTTAAGAAAATCCTGAACCTACAACAAAACCAACCCAAAGTACCAGTCTTCCAGTTAATGTATACTAGAAGAATAAGGTACTGAAACAGGAATCCTAATTCTGGTGTCATTTATAATTTAGGTTTCAACAGCAAAATATATTTCCCTTTATTTGGTCTTGGACTGAATTAAACGTGGCAAGACTGATGGTAGTTCTACGGAAATTCATTGTTATATTGGGGCAATAGAAGCCAATGTTCTGTTTAAAGACACTTTCATTCCTTGTTACCAATACCAATATCTTTACATAGTATTGCCAATTTTTATTTCACTATTTACATGTGACAAGTACTGTACTTTGGATGTGTCTTTGACAGCAGAAAATACTTACCTATTTGCAACTTCAGTTTTACAAATCAAGAGAAACCTTGAAACAAAACAGGCAAGCAGACTAATTTTTTACTTAATATAATGTAGGGGTAATGCCATCATCTGTGACTTCTAGTGCTTCAAGTTTGTGACCTGGAGTATTTGGTACTGAATGGATGATTTTGAAAAGGTAGTCAGAAAAAGCTTTCAGTGAAAAAAATGTGTGCTTGTCCCAGCTCTCAGCTTTGGAGCAGTAACATTATTCCTACATTTGGCATACGTATTTGTAACTCACTTGTCAGTCTTAGGAAGGTCACAGTAAAAGTCTTGTTTGTGGAATATGTAGAAGATGACCGTGACTAAATTAAACAGTACCAGCGCTGGTAAGGTTTAAAATTTTTACTTTTTTAAAATAAAATATGCTGCTGCACGATCAAATATTGTATTTTGAAAAAATAATAACATTTCCTAATGTAAAGACCTTACTCCTAAAATACTTTAAATTTCAAGAAGAATGTACTGCAAATTTTTATAGTCTGCTTGAGAAATAATTCCTTCCATCTGGGCCTTTTCTTTTTGTAACAGGATGAACAATATCAGCCTATAAATAGTACTATTCTGTTTCATGTTAACCATGTAGGATGATATGCATCACATATACTTGGAACTTGGCAAGAGACATTTCAATGGTTTCAGAGACGTTTTTAAGATTAAGTAAAACTGCATATTTTAAGCCAGAATTAAATCAAGTTTTTAGAAATAGAATGTGAAGTAAATACAGATTTTCACCAATTTAAAATTTAATATTGTAGATATCTTTCTCCTGAAGGCCTCCAAGCCTGGGATTCCACAGCTTTCTCAATACTCCCTTCCAGTTCTGCATTATCACCCCCATTAAATTTTTTTCCCCGTAATGTTTAGTCTGGAACTGTTAGTTCCAGACTAAACATTGCAAGACAAAACTTGTGGCCACAGTACTTATTCTGTCACTTACCACTATCTAGAACAGTTCTGTTCCATTACCTTAACAACATCCTCTCAGTTGTTTGGAGATCTGTTGTTCTCTTCTTCAATAGGCTAAACTAGTTCCTTTTATTCTAAAACTCCTTTGACCCTAGTAGCTTCTATCGAACATGCTCTGGATATAAGTGTCCTCCTTTAGATGTGCGTGGTGTGCAAAACTGGGGGAAATGTTCCATATTAGACCCTTCTGCATAGAGGACAGTAATTTCCTTAAATCTGTTGGCTACACTCCCCTTAGAGTAGGTAGGTCTGTCTTCTGCTTTACTAACCACGAAAGCACACTAGTGACTTGGATAGAATTCAGCACCCACAGGATCCACTGGTCTTTTTCAGCAGGACTTGTGCAGACATTTCCTAGCCTGCCCTCAAGTATAAACCTAATCTGGAAATTTGTTTTCTCCCTCTTGCAACATTTCTCCCTCATACGACAGAAATTTTCTGGATTTTAACTCTGTCTTGGTACTCAAGCAGTTCCAGATCTCTTTGAATTGAAGTGCTAAGATTCGACATGCCAAACACTGCTCCTGAACTAGTATCATAGATAAAGTTGCTGAGGACACATTCGGTCTTATCATCCATGCAGCTGATAAAGTTAATGCACAATATCAGCCCCAGTGCCAAGGCACTTAGATTGATAATGACTTTCAAGACACTGATTAATTGCCTTTTAGATAAGGGTCCAGACAATTTTCAGTGTAGCTAAAAATCCAGCCCATACCCCCTGCGCTTTCAAAACTGAATGCTGTGGGGAATTGTGTCAGTAGCATTAATAAAGGTATATTACATATTCTTGTTAATGAAGCTGGACATTTAATCATAGCAGGCATGCATGCTGATTAAGTGTGATTGCAGTGCTACTCTTTCTAATTGGCATCAAGTCTTTAAATACATTATTTCCCATGATATTTTTCAGTAAAAAAGTAAGACTGGCTGGACATTAGCTACCTAGATAAACCAAGGGTGCATGCTGTATCATTTTCTTCCATTTGTCAGATACCTCTCCCAATCACCATGACATTTTGTAAGACTACTGTAAAACTTTCTGGTCTTGCAATCACAGCACTGTTCTTTCAGCACTCTCAGATGAATTTCTTCTGTCTCATGAAATCTGGTAACCTCTAGTTTCCTTGGTAGACTCTTGTTTGTTGCTCCCTATTGGTGACTATCCTTCTCAAATCATGTCCTTTCTTTTTTTCATCTGGAAAACCAAAGGATGTCTTTTACCTCTTTTTGTCAGCTTTCATGCCTCCAGAGTTGTTTTTTTTTTATTTTAGAGTACTGAAGTATAAAAAGTCCTTCTAAGCAGCACAGATAAAGCCAAATAGTCAGGAGATTAAGTTCTGTAAGAAGTGAGGCACTGCTTACACACAGAAAACAATGAATATGAAGAGATTAGAAAAAAAATTTAATTAGTAATAAAAATATTTTTTGAAAAATGCATAAGAACTCTTGTGCAGGACTCATGTCTCAGTATTTAGGTGCAAAAAGGGGCCAATAAAACATACAGATGGAAAAATTTTATTTGTACTTGAAAAATCAACATCAAAGTTCAGGAATAAAAAAGCTTTGTGAACTGTCACACTGTAAACATATAATTTTAAAGGAAATGTGAGTTTTCTGAAAAGAGAACAAAATATCACTATAAGAACCCCAGTGAAATCCTGTGTTCATTTGCAGCAGTAGCTAAGAAAGGAAAAAACTCCAACCAAACAACAAAAACCCTGACAACCAAAATGACAGAAGATCAACAAAGTAGTTTTGCGAATAGCGTAACCTAAGGAAATGAGTTTCCTGGAGCTTTGAGGAACAATGTTCAGCAACCAACAAATTCTCCTCGATTTTTTAATAATGTATCGGAGCTCACAGAAAACAATTAAGGTGAACACTTTTGTTATCTGTAGTCTGCCTAGTGGTCCATTCATAAGATTGAAAGTACTGATGCATATTTAAGACATGTCCCATTAAATCTTTAACATCTTTTATTTACCTTTTTGTCAGTGACATGGACAGTGGGACTGAATACACCCTCGTCAAGTTTGCTGATGACACCGAGCTGTGTAGTGAAGTCAACACACTGGAGGGCAGGGCTGCCATACATGGGGACCCTGATATGCTTGAGAGATGGGCCTGTGTGAACCTCATGAAGTTTAACAAGGCCAATTGCAAGATGCTGCAATGGTCAGGGCAATCTGAAGCACAAGTACAGACAATACAGACTGGGCAGAGAATTGAGTGAGAGGGAAAAGACTTGGGGATGTTGGTTGCTGAGAGGCTCAACATGACCCAGCAATGTGCACTCACAGCCCAGAAAGCCAACTACAATCTGGGCTGCACCAAAAGCAGAGTGGCCAGCAAGTTGAGAGAGGTGATTTTTCCCCCCTGCTTTGCTTTTGTGAGACCCCACCTGGATTACTAAACCCAGCTCTGGGGGCCCCAGCATAAGAGAAACACAGACCTCTTAGACAGAGTCCAGAGAAAGCCCGAGGAGCTGATCAGAGAGGTGGAGCACCTCTGCTGTGAAGACAGGCTGAGACAATTGGGGCTGTTCAGCCTGGTGAAGAGAAGGCTTTGGGAAAACCTTGCAGCACCTTCCAGTATATGAAGACGTCTACAAGTGAACTGAGAGGGACTTTGGATGAGAACATTTAGTGATAGGAAAAAGGGCAATGGCTTTAAACTGACGGTGTGTAGGTTGTGATTAGGTAGTAGGAAATTCTGTACTACAGGAGTGGTGAAACACTGGAACATGTTGCCCAGAGAATTCTTTAAAGTGGAAGTGGTGAAACACTGGTGCAGAGAAGCTATAGAACTACCATCCCTGGAAGTCTCAAGGCTAGGCTGGATGGGATTTTGAGCAACCTAGCCTAGTGGAAGGTATCCCCGCTCATGGCTGGGGATTAGCTAAATGATCTTTAAGGTCCCTTCCAACCCAAACCATTCTATGATTCTGTGATTCCCATACATGACTGAAATCACTGCAGCCAAAGCAGAAGCCTGTGATATCTATGGATCAAATCTACTCTAATTAGAATGTAGATAATATTGTTACTTTTCCTCAAACTTATTGTTCATGTTGAGTTCATTACCTATGTATGTGAAAACAATATTATATTCTTTTGTTGCACTGCCCTGAAATTACCAGGCACAATTTAAAAACACGTTTCTTAAATGTGTGAGCAAGGTGACCACTCTAGGAGCAAAGAAAGATGGGTACAAGTGTACATCCTAGTAACAAAATATTGTTGAAAATTGCAGCAAATAAGGGACAAGGACCTGCTTTTAGGCAGAACTTTCTCCTAGACACAAAGAAGGATGACTGAAAAAAATCAAGAGGAAGCTAAGCAATCAAATCAAGGGGAAGCTATAAGCAATAATGTGAGTAGAAGATGGCATCCAAGTAGCAAAAATCCATCATGCATACAGAAGAAAGATGGGAAAGAAAACCAGCCTATTAGTTCCAGCTTCTCTTGCCAAAGAGTTTTCCAGCCTGGTTGTCATGACCAGATTAAGTGGAAATCTCATCACGGGCCGTTACCACCTGTGCTAACTTTATGCTAACTGTATTCTTAAAACTGGTTTAGAATGTGAGTGTTAAAGACTGTTAATTACCTGGTGTATCTATATCACCAATTTAAATATCACTGAGCACAGATTAGCAAATGCAGAGGGAGACAGAAACAGCATGAACTGTCAAGTAGACAAGCAGCAAGAGCATGAAAACCCTTGGCCTACAGTCACATAGATTCTATGTGGTGATTGAATCGGGCTGGGCACAAGGTGCTCACCAACTCAGCTCTAGCACTCCCCTCCTTGGTTGAACAGGGGAGAGAAATTATGACAAAAAGCTGATAGACTGAGCTAAGGTCAGGGAGGGATCAGTCACCATTCACTGTCATAGGAATAATAGACCGATCCTGGGCAAATTGATTGAATTTATTAACAATCAAATCAGGGTAGAATAATGAGAAATTAAAACTAATGTTATAATATCCTCCATGCATCCCATCCTTCTTCTTGGGCTCAACTTCACTCTGAAATTCTCTACTTCCTCTCCACCAGCACTGCAGAAGGATGGGGAATGGGGGGTGTGGTCAGTTCATTACACATTGTCTCTGCTGCTCACTCCTCCTCCCAGCCTTCCTGTTCTCCAGTTTACGGTCTCTCCAGCAGAAGACAGTCCTCCATGAACTTCCTGAATGTGCGTCTTTCCCATGGGCTGCAGGAACTCCTTCAGCATGGGGTGCAGTCCTTCAGGAACAGCCTGTTCCACTGTGGGTCCCCAGCTGGGTCACAATTCCTGTCAGAAAACTTGCTCCAGCGTGGGCTCCTCTCTCCATGGGGTCACAGTTCCTGCTTGGAGCCTGCTCTAGCACAGGCTTCCAGTGGGGTCACAGCCTCCTTCAGGCACATCCACCTGCTCTGGCATAGGGACCTTTGTGGGCTGCAGGTGGATCTCTGCTCCAACATGAGCCTGCATGGGCTTTAGAGGGGCAGCCTGCCTCACCTTGGTCTTAACCATGGGCTGCAGGGAATTCTCTGCTTCTGTGCCTGGAGCACCTCCTCCCCTTCTGCACTGATGTTGGTTCCTGCAGAGCTGTTTCTCTCACATATTCTCACTTCTCTGGCTGCAATTAAGTCTTGGTAAGTAACTTTTTCCTCCCTTCTTAGATATACTATCTCAGACATGCTACCACTATTGCCAGTGGGCTCAGCCTTGACCAGGAGTGAGTCCATCTTGCAGCTGGCAGGCATTGGCACTGTCAGACACAAGGAAAGCTTTGGTCATCATCTCATTGACGCCATCACATGACCTTCCTACAAACAAAAATTTTCGTGCAAACCCAATATATGTTTGGTAACCTCTGTCTCATGGGGAAAACGGAGGAAATTGAAGGTGGGTACACTTAGGGATTGAGATGGTGAAAGTTTGATAGCTAAAGTAAAACCTGCACATGCAAGCAAGGCAGAAAGAGAAAATCAATCACTTCTTCACATTGCAGGGATAGGCTTAGCCTCTTCCAGAGAAGCATGATGTGAGCATGTGTAATAATTATTTTGCAAGAAAATTATAATAACCATGGACATCCCCCATGTCTCTAACTGGGGACATCCCCCTCCTCCTTCACCTGAGGTTCAATATCTTTCAGTCCAGCAAATGTGGATCAGTTGTCTCCTCTATGTCTCCCTTTGAACCTCTTGCTCAGACCCAACTGACTCACTGTGGGAATGAGGAGAGCAGATTGGGAAAGAGAGAAAGCATTGACACTGTGGAAGCATCATTAATAATGCAAGGATTATTACTAAAATACTAAAGAAAGCATATATTTTATGTACTACTGGTAATATTTTAATGTATATCTTTTGCCTGTTTCTAAAAATTACATTTGGCTACACTACCTGCTTACTGCAAAAAGTAACAGTTATAAATATATTTTATTCAAATGGCTTAGGTTGGAGTGATGAAATTTTATAACCTGAGTTTTGTGTAAGGAGTATGACAAAATGAACTTCAGCAATTTCCCAGAACTGTGGAATCGTTAAGGTTGGAAGAGTCATCTAGTCCAAATGTCAACCAAGCACCACCATAATCACCCCCAAACCATACCCCCAAGTGCCACATCCAGATGCCTTGTGAATATTTCCGGAGACAGCTACTTCACCACTTGGTAAGTTTCTCCAATGTCTAAAAACACTTTCAATAAAAAAGTATTTTCTAATATCTAAGCTGAACCTCCCCTGTTGCAGGTTAAGGCCATTCTGTCTTGTCCTTTTAAAACAAAAAATAAACTAACAGTAAAAACTAACTGCAGTATCAGCTTTATAAATACCAAGTAAAAATATATAGTTTAAATATGATAGGTATATCTATCTATATCTCATATATATATATATATGTATAAATATAAAATATTTATGTGGAAAAAGAAAATCGAAAGCTAAGTCTGTGATTCATCTCCTAAAATTAAGTCGAATTGAGCGGAAAAGAAGCATTAATTTAATCCAAAAAACACTACAATTTCTTTCCCATAGAGGGGTTTCCATTTGGCAAACCATTTCATACAGTCATATAGTCTACTGACAGTCTGCAGACAGACCTACTTGCAGACTTCCAAACAATTATTGTCCTCCAGAGGTGAATAAATATTGACACAAAATTTAATTAATTATTATTATTAATAATAGTTGTAGTGGCAAAATCACTTAAAAGTTCGCTGTCTGCTTTATTCTCTCACCCTGAAGACCAAATGTTAAGCAATGAAATAGGTTTGGGTTTTCTCTATCTCCTTCTCTTCTGTCGTGAAAAGACAGCAGGCATTCTCAGGGCTGCCAGGTGTCATATACTGGGTTTGCTTCATTTAATGACTCCCCACAGTGTCACACCTGTCTACAGCCCAGCTTGTTTTAATGTATCTTGTCACTTTCCTAATAAAAAGAAGTGTCTTTATGTTTCCAAATCAAGGTTCCTTATTAAAGTATTTCTAGAGACGCTGCTGATAGCACTCAGACTGAGTTGTTATATATGACCATCCCCAAAGGCTTCTCCTCTGAATTCCGTTCCTCTCTCTTCAACTTCCATGAAAATTTTAAAATTCTTTTTTGTAACTTTTTCATTCTTTTAGAGTTGTGTCCTTTACTTCTTTTTAATTTGTGATAACAAGTGGTAATATTTTGGGAATAGAACTTTTAAGTATGGAACTTTTCAAGTAGGCCTGACTCTTATTGCTAGCCTTTTCTGGTCTGTTACTAAGTTTATCCAGTGAAATGGATCACTGGAAACTGCAAATTCATCAGGTCTAAAACATTTCCTTCAAACCTTTGCATGAATAACTGGTTGGAAGATGTTGGAAATGACTTCTGGAGTACTGTCCAATATTCCTGCTCAAACACTGTTACCCAGAGCCTGTTTGTCCAAGACCAAGTCCAGATAGCCTTTGAGTATTTCCAAAGACTCCCCAGTCTCTCTGATGGAACAATGCCAGTGCTTGGTCATGCTCATTGTTAAAAAGTTTTGCCTTATACCTCTTGTGTTTCAGTTTGTGACCCTCCTGGACACTACTGAAAAGAGACCTAGACAATGCTCACCTCATACTCACTCCTACCACTGCTCACATAGACCATACTTCATCAGGTTGTCTAAGAAAATCTTATGGGATACAGTGTTGAAAACCTCACTGTAGTCTAGGCAGAAAATATTCATTACTCTCACCTCACCTACAAGGCCAGCCATAATGTTATCAGGTCAGTCAAGCATGACTTACTCTTGGTAAATCCATGCTTACTAGTGTTTGATGTTTTCTTTGTCCTTCGTGTGCCTCAAAATGGCTTCCATGAATAGTTATTCCATCACATTCCCTGGGATTGAGGTTTATTGCACTGTAGTTCCTCTGAACCTCTTTCTTGAATTTGAAGTCAAAGTTCAGCTGGACTCCTGCCTGAATTCCTGCTGGATCTTTTCATTGCTAGGGACTTGAAAGCTGCAGACCAGATGGAATAAAATAATAAAAAGAAAAAAAAGAAAAGAAAAGAAAACCTTTTTTGTAAAGCAGGTTTTACTGTTGCATTTTTGTTGCTTGTAATTTTGTATTTTTTATTTCTTTTTTGTTGTTCGTAGTTTTGTAATTTTTTTGTCTGTATTTTTGTTTGTAATTCTGCTGTTGGAATGAGGAAATTTTCCTTTTTTTCTGTACACAATTTTCTTGGACTGTCTTGTGTATGGCTTCTGTATTTTTCTGGCTTTATTTCTCCTGTTTTACCTGTATGGGGTGATTTAATGAATGTAGTCTAAACTGCCTTGGTCCTGCCCTTGTTGTTCTTGCCTTCCCAAGTGTGTTCTTACTCTTTCAGTCTCTCTTTGTCATTGTGCTTCTCTTCTCTGTTCCATTTTTGTTGTTATCCCTAGCCTGTCATTAATAAATTCAAAGGGTCTTCCATTATAAATAGGACTGCTCTCCTCTGTTGCCACATTACATAGCCTTTTTGGTAGTTAAATCTGTGCCTGATTTTCTGCATGCAGAAACCCTTTTCTCTTATGTTACAGAAACCTCTTTTGCTTGATATTATCTCAGTTGTTTCTGCCTTTTGACTACCGTTTTCCCTGTCAGCTTTTAGGAGATTTATCTCCATGGAAAAGAAGTGCAGTATTTTTTCAGTTGTGTGACTCCTGGAATGGGCTGCACTGTGATCGCCAAGATGTCGCTTGGCACAGAGTGATTGAAACTGTTCGATAGTGCTCCTTCAAAAGAGCAGAACTGCTTTGCTTTATAAAACAAACTACCGGGTTTCAGGGAGGCCTTCTTAGGGAGTATCTTACCAAAACATCATCTACCAAAAAAGTAATAATTTATGATGGGCATGTAGTTCCTTGCATAAAAGATCAACATGAAATTAAATAACCTAGACCTAAATTTCTTACAGACTTTTAATAGGATCTCACTGGCATCTTTGGGGACGTAAACCGCTTTCAGTCCCTATCCTTCCCCACATACATTCTGTCTTGGGCATCCAGCTCGTGTAACTAGCATGTAGTTGGTATACTTCTCATGCCTCGGTTCCTGGCATATATAGTGTATATGCTTCTCACAATGTCATATCTAAAATGTGTTGTGATGACTTCCAATTCCCTTTCAAGCAATAACCTACTTCGCACTGATTGCTAGCATCTTTCTTAGCAGTATGTTCTTTACAGTCTAGCCACTGTAGAAATGTTATTTTTTTCATATTTTATAGTACCTCATTTTGCCTAGAAGTTTTCTGAATAGCTTGTCACCTGATACACAGGGGAACAGAAGACTTAAATTCAAAAAGCGTAGGCCCCTGCTTTAGATTGTTATTCCCCGCCCTATTTTGTCACATGGAAAAAAAGACCTCAATTTCAACCTTTTTTTGGTTATGTGTGCTTAAAAGTAATATATGTTCTTACTAGTGTAGGTTCATGAGTTTCTGCTCCCTGACTTTGTGGTCCCAAATTGTATCTTCCTTGACAGCTCCCTCTCTTGTAATAAGGATGTCAAGAATTGTGGTTTGTAGTCTATGGCTTCCTCTAGTACATACATCAGTTCACATTGGATATCCATGGACATTCACACTTGTCGACTGGTTTAGCAAAACCTGTCAGAGCATTGGAGCTCAACTAACGAGTATTCCACAAGCCATTCTTAATGCTACACATAGCCACAACTCTGTTCTGGGTACACCTGATTGTCTGGTTCTGTCTCTGGTAGTGCGTACTCACTTCTTTAGTGCAGACTGTGTCAGTCATTGAGAACTCTCAGTTTGCAGCATATCTCCTTTTTTCATAACGTTTGATCATTGCATATATGTAGTTTCTGCCTGTCATCACATATTCAACAGTCCAACACTTAAACTGATGCCAGTATCTTCTTAGGTGGCTTTTTTTCTGCCCAGAATGGATTTGGAATTTTTATCCTGGGCCTCTTATGTGTTTTGTTTGTGTGGCTGTTCATTTTTTAATCCAGTTCTGTTCTACTTGCTGTTTCATTCTCATTCAGAGCACACTGTAGAGCATATGCCTATGAATGATTAAACTTTACAGGACTTTTTATGGTTCTTTTGGGGAGTAGTTAAGAATGCTGGAAGGACAGGCTCACTTTTGCACTGAGCTTAGAGTAAAGGCTTCCTCTCCCAACATACACAGGGACCTTCAGCCCCTATCAGTAACAAGACAAGGGGCAATTGTTCTGAGAGACAGTTTAGCCAAACTGATGGTGAGACAGTAGAAGCAGACAAGGTGAAGCAGGGGAAAGAAACCAAAACAAGATGACATCAATAAAACTTGTCCAAGTCCCACAAGAAGACGTAAAACATATTTCAAATTTAGTAAGTTTCTTAACACTGGAAAATTTTAACTGGAAGTACAAGTGCACAAACTGCATATGATTCACTGCAAGAATTAATTCCAGAAAGAAAAGAAAAAGTATTAAACCCCTAAGTATTATAGAATTCAATATTTCTGATGTTGTATTCAGAAGTAGTCTTCCATATATATTGATTGTAGGTGTTAACAAAACAGTTTTTCTTTTATTTCATAAATGGTAGTAGAAAATATTCTCTTCTGTATTTAGCTGTCTATGCAACTGGCCCAACTGTGTTCATCAGTGTAGCTGAGGAATGGTAGCAAAAATTAATGATATCATGTATTCAGCAAATATTTTTACATTTTAAATTGTCTCTAATCAAAATAATAAACCCTGAATTCCATGAAATAAGTACCATTTTTTTACTTGTCATTTTAGCCTGAACTCCAGTAGGAAAAGTTAAATAAAACCTACAGTTTTCTTGATTTTTAAGCCTCTTGATTGTTTCCCTTTCTACATGTTAAAAGCAAGTTTTAGCTCATGAATGATAGCAATTAGTTTCGTATTTCACATGCCTTATACTGATTCTGGCAACATGTAAACAAGTTTAAAAGCCTCTTTTAGAATTTATTTTATAAATATTCCACTCTACAACTAGTAACAGTCACATCAAACCTCACTTCAAGTCATAATTATGTTGAGATGTTCACTTGAATTGTGTGGTTGTTTTATCGGTGGGTTTTAAGTTTTTAATGCCTGATCTAGCTCCAGTTACATCTGATTGATAAGTGTTTCTGAATACAGAAACATATTCAAACACCACAAGCAATAGAAAAAGAAAGAGCTTATTCAAATATGTGGAAAAGCTGTAATTTAAAAGTGGAGCAGTGCAATTTATAACACAAACATCTTTCTGTTAGTCTCATTAAACATTACAGGAAAACTTATTTTTAAAATACTTTCTTTATAGAAAAACAATTCACTGTAGTATAATTAATGTAACATAATTAATGGCACACATAAAATTCTCAGTATGGATGTGAATGCTAAAAATATTGTGAAAAATGTTCTGCATAATGATTTGCTGTATATTTAGTAAAATTTCATTAGTGTGCATGTATGTTATCAGAATAATCTGCATAATTAAAAGCCTCTGAGTATCTATAGACATGATCAACTGTGATGACTTTAGTGATTAAAGAGAAAAACTGTATTTAAGTAGTATTAAAGATTTGGCCAAAACTTGCCAAAAGACAGAAGATTTGAAGTAGGAAGAATATACGAGAAGAACATTCTTCCTTGTGTCACTCTAAGAGTACTGCAAACATACTTCCTAACAGAGAAATTTGGAAAAGATGGTGATCTAGACACCATTCTTCTTTCATAGTAGATTATATCAAATGCAGAAATTCTAATGTGCAAAAATATTTGTGCTTAGATAAGAAACTCCAATGCAAGAAAATTCTGACTATGACCAGTGTCAGATGGAACTGAACTGGGATGGAACTGAAACTTGAATTCTGAATCACATTATTATGCCTGGCACTATTTAATCCTAGTTGAATTACTAAAAAAATGGGAAAGAAAATGCATTTTTGCCTTATTTATAGCATTTTTGTCTCTCAATCTGGAAATTCCATGATTTGCTTTGATTCATGAATGTTACAGATACAATAGTCTAAACTGTGCATCTGTGTAACACAATTTTCATAACTTTTGTTAGAATTTTTCATAAAATGAGAAGGAGGAAAGGGATGGGATTAATTTCCAAAGTGCTTGTGCTGATTTTTAAACCTTTGTTTTAGGTTTATATCTATTTATTAGTATAGTTCATGCCATTCTCAAGTCTAGTAATTTACATTCTCTACAGAAAATGGTAAAATTCCCCTCTTTACTGAATACTTCTGGGATTTCTTAAACAAAAAGATCAGATGTCAGCCAAAACCTCTCAATATTTCTACTTTTTATCTTCCTATTCTAATGGTAATGCTAGTACTGGAGCTGTTGTCACAGGAGAATAATACCATAATGTCTTGGAAAGCCTCTGGCTCTGTGCTCTGTGTAATGAATTTATAAAATAAATTACACCTCTTAAAATTACTTGACTCATCAGGATATTGTATCAGACACATCTAACGTCAGCATTTTTTGCATGCTCTGATATCAATGTTAACATAATCATGTATCACGTATCACATATCCCATTGTTATTGCAAATGGAAAGAAAAATACTTTTGAAAACATATTTACAATAAAAATATGTATTAAAACCAAAACAAAGCAATGTAAAATCAAAACAAAACATCTTCGGAAATGACTGACCATGAAATAAACTTCTGGAGTTACACACTCTGCTTGAAGGTAATAAGGAATTTTTACGTAAAGAACATAAAAACACAGGGGTTATTAGAACTCTTGTGCATCTCTAATGAAGCAAGAATGGTATTATCATGCTGTTTTACAAGGCAATAATCCACTAGTGTTCTGGATAACATAAAATGCAAAATGCAGCTTATCCAGTATTTCAAATAAAGCACTGTGAGGGTTCTAACAGCACTATTATTTGTATTTTAGGGGAAGTTTTGTTTTTGTTTTTGTTTTTGTTTTTGTTTTGGTTTTGGTTTTGGTTTTTGTTTTTGTTTTTTGTTTTTGTTTTTGATTAATGTTTTATAAAACAAGCAATTACCAAAAGAAATGAATGGCAGATGATGTGAAAAGAAAAATCAGTGATTTAAAAGGAATGGTACTTATTTAAGTGCAAGAAGATTTTGCTGCTCTCAAGGGTTCATGAACAGATGAGGTGTAGCAAATGAAAAGTTGTAATAGGAATAAAATTTGCAGTATGCTGTTTATTTTAAAATCTTTCTCTGATAAAAGATTGCAACTCTCAGAATCCTTATGCCAACTACTCAATCAAATAAGCTTTCCAGAAGGATTGAATATTCTGACTACTGAAGGAATTTTGATTCATGAGACCATTTGAGTATATTTATCTTCTTCCTTCTTACC
Source organism: Falcunculus frontatus (assembly GCA_013398115.1). Lineage (NCBI taxonomy): Eukaryota > Metazoa > Chordata > Aves > Passeriformes > Falcunculus > Falcunculus frontatus. Next base: position 78,209 of record VZRV01004151.1, read on the forward strand.
AGTTACTTATTTCTCTAAAAAACCCCACAACATTTCAAAACCTCTAAAGTTCGGTAGAATGAGATTGCAAAACTTAAAATGAGATTGATCAGTAAAATGGGATTTTCTGTCTGAGTGAGAAAAAACTGGCTTTTCTGTAGTCAGAAAGCAAGGCTAAACAGACCACTGACAATATTGTCCAGCATTTACTATTCTTTCATTGTTGAACAGTTTCTCAAGAAAAACAGCAACTACAAAATCTTGATGATGTAAAACAAGGCTTCAGTAAGACAGAATACTGGAAAATATACTATACTGATAAAACCTACAGTGATGACAAAAATGAGAACAAATACAGCATTGACAAAAAAACAAGTCTGAATTGTCAGATAAGGTATACAAAGTGAATTACTTCTTTTTCTTTGATGTGTAGGTTATTATTTTGGCAATCTAAAAGCATTTAGGAGTAAGAGTTGAAAGCATTTCAATAGATATATTTTTTTTTCTTAATTGCAGAATTGGAGTGTATTAATGGAACTAGGGCATATATTCTGATCATGCACTCCTGAATATTGTATATGTACCTTTTAAAGAGTCTTTTATAGCTTTAAAACAAACAGTGATTTTTATCTGTTTTAAAATTACCTCTTCACATCTACAAAGTTTATTGAGTTGTTTGTCTGAAGACACTTTGTTGTCTAGGCTTTAACCCTGTGTGTATAAAGAGCACAATAAAGGAAAAAATGCTCTTGTAAATACACCCACCTTCATCCAGTATATTTTCAAGAGTCTGAAAAGGAAGACAAAAAGAAGAGACAAGTTCTACATAGTGTTTCTCTAAAGCCAGCAAAACTGAGCAGGGTATTTGGGTGGAAAACTGATTCCTGACTGCAAGTCTCTCATGAGGTAAGCTTTTCTGAGGAAGACCCAGCAGGAATGCTTCTGCTCATCACGGCTTTAACAGTGTGCTATGGGCAAGATGTTGATTTTTCAGATTATTTTATCCCAGACCACATAAACCTTTATAGATTAAAGCCATTGGGAAGGAAAGATTGTTCTGTGATTATCACCTCTAGGGCTTAGAAAATTTGTGTTAACAGCCCTGCCAGAAACTGTCCAAGCAACTTCCCATAATGTGTGCAGTTCTCAGCCTTCAAAAGCAAAATAATTAGTCTCCAGTCAGTCACAGATATTTTAAGATGATAAAAAAATATTCTTCCATGTTACTGACAGTCTATAGAAGTATTTACACATAGAGAACCAGCTCTTCGCAGTCTTATACCAGCCCAGGAGTGAATTCCACTAATGAATATTATGGAATAATATGTCCTTCACAGGTTTCAGTTTTTTTCATCCCTTAAATAACCAAACAACTTGAGATTCCTCATAAACTCTTTCCTAGGCTTCTGTTTTCCAAATATTTCTTTCACTAATTCCCTTAGAAAGGCTCCTTTACCTTTTTAAAATTATGAAACAAGGCCCACCTGGCATATGAAGCAGGGTAAATTAGGAAATACTTGTGTCCATGTATCTCAGACACAGTCATAACTCATACCATTCTACAAAAAATATGTTCATCTGAATTGCAGAACAAATGTCCTTTATTACAAACCCCCCAAAACCCATGAAACTTACTTCTTCAGTCATAATGAGCGTCTGTTTTCAAAAATCGTTGATGTTTTAATCACTCATAGATTACATATACATTCGTTTTACTCCTATTTCATTCTCCTAGCAAAGTAATTAGACATAAATTGTAGCTGGGAATATGTTCTTAAATTTTGTTTTCACTATCTAATAGATTTTATTCCTTTCTCTTGATGTAATTTTGTGCTGATTTCAACTAGGGTAGGGTTAGTTTTCTTCACAGTGGCTACTATGGGGCTGTGCTTTGGATTTGTGCTGAACACAGGGTTAATAATATAAGGATTTTTTTTTATTGCCATGCCGGGCTTGCACAGAGCCAAGGCCTTTTCTGCTACTCAGACTGCCACGCTGGTGAGGAATTTGGGGGTGTTTGGGAGGTTGGGAGGAGACAGAGCCAGGACAGGTGACCCCAGCTGACCAAAGGGATATTCCAGACCATGTGGCACCATGCTCAGTGTATAAAGTGCAGGGGAAAAGGAGGAAGTGGGGGTACGTTTGCAGTGATGGTGTTTGTCTTTCCAAGTCACCATAGCACATGATGGAGCCCTGCTCTCCTGGAGATGGCTGAACATGTGCCTGTCCGTGGGAAGCAGTGAATTAATTCCTTGTTTTGCTTTGCTTCTGTGCATAGCCTCTGTTTTTCCTGTTAAAATGTCTTTTATATCAACACATGGGTTTTCTTCCTTTTACCTTCTGATTCTCTCCTCAGCCCTGATGCTGGGGGAGTGAGTGAACAGCTGCATAGTGCTTGGCTCCAGGCTGGGCTTAAACCACGGCAAACTGCTACAGAAATATCATTGTCAACTTCAACCACACCACCAACGTTAGACAGTGGGATTACAAGTTGCTTCTGAAATATTCCCAAAAGTGGGGTTTTGCAGAGCCTGAATGCTTATGTACAAGAACTATTTTGAATGTCCAAATGGTCTTTCTGACTGACACTTTCTTTTGTTTCTTCCCATATAGTTTCTTTGAATTACAAGGTGTCTGGTTATGTGCTCACCAAAAACCTTCCATCAGCTGGTCATAACATGTATGTGCAGAGCCTTGTAATAGTGAAAAAAAAAAGATGTCCAGTGAAGATAATTTTTCTATGATATCAACATATATGTTGATGTAAAAGGTCGCCTCTGCCTGACTACAGCTTGCTTTCATTTCAGAAATATTCTTCTTTAAAAGTCTGACTAACCCACTGAATTGGAAAGCTAAACAAGAAATTCTTTATGTGAGGAACACTTTTACTTTTTTATGTTATTACCCAAAGGCTCTTCTTTCTAGGAATTTCTTCAAGCTCCATGGGCCACTGCCAAGGGACATACATAGATAGATATCTATAGATTGTATTCTGTATCACATCAAACTGTTGTCTCAATAGTACTACAGCTTCTGTCTCTAATATACTATAACCATGTTCAATCAGCGTAAAAGTAAGGGACATCTTGCTAGCACAGGAAGCAAATGGGCATATTAGTGCTCCTTCTAGTTGAAAAGGGTACATCTGATCAATTTCTATTCCCATAAACTGTATTTTAACTTTGTAGAACTAATTTTAAAGCTTCAAAAAGGAAAGAGCACATTTTTCTTTTAATGTTTGATTAGAATGAACTTACAGTTCTTGCAATGTATTGGATCTGCATGTAAAATGTTTACATTTAATTTTGAGGCAGACAATTTACTTGAGGATCAAATTACACCATTTCGGCAGGAATTATTATAATTTTAAAGCTGTGGGTCTCAGACTATTTGTAAAATGCCGAATAGCTTGTACAGTCACTCGTTCTAGAGGAGTAAAACTTCATCGTTCCTGTAAAAATAAAAATGAAGCAGCTTCTTTTAAAAGAAAATTAATTCTAGTATTTTATAGGTGCACTATGTGACTACTACTAATAATAGCAACATCTTTTGTACTGAGAAAAAAATATAATGGAAATGTACACTAACAAGAAGTTTACTGCAAACTCTGAAAGAAGATGAAGAAAGTAAAAATATTTCCAAATAATTTTCACTTTCTGAGAATGTCCTCAAAACAGGTCATGAAGTAGTCTATTCTCTCTTAAATCGTTCTTAGAAGAACTTTGGTCTTAAACTTAGCAAAGATCATTTTAATACTCTGGACTAAAATATATGAATAGGAGCATTACTGTAAATGTCAATGAGTCTTTTATGTATTTTATGTTTATTTTGTGTGACCACATCAGCTTACACTTGTCAAGATTTTGGTCATTCTTCAGATTGAAGAAATAATTTATTTTATTCTTTTACCAATATAAAATTATGGAAATTTTCCTCAAAATTAACATAAGGTGTTTAATTTAGGGGACATCAACATGTAAGTAAATATTTGCTAATGCCTTTCATTAGATGTTCATTAAGGAAGTATTCAGGAAATATTTTTTAACATAAAAAAACCCAAGAGAATACTGCCACAGAGTTTCAGCACTCCAATGTTCTGAATCTGTAGTCATCAAAATGTACTAGTTGTATTTAAAGCAGTTAACTCCAATAGTCTATATACAGTCTCTATGTACCATAAATCTGAGAGTGTTTCTGGGCATGTTTTGTTACTGCTGCAAATGAGAACTAGAAATGGTAGAAACCAAATCTTCCTTGAAATATAAAACCTTAAGGAATGAGACTGCTGAAGGAACCTCAAAGATGATCTCATCCTAAACCCCCCCCCCCTTTGAGCAGGGACACCTTCCACTAGATTAGGTTATTCAGAGTCTCGTCCAACCTGGTCTTGAACAGCTTCAGGGATGGGAGTCCACAAACTCTCCGGGCAACCTTTTCCTGTGCCTCACCCCCCCCCCCCCAGTAAAGAATTTCTTTCTAATCACTACTAAATTCTTCTTCAGTTTAAGTCCATTCCCCCTTGTGATATCACTATGTGACTTTGTGAAAAGTCTCTCTCCAGCCCTCTTTCAAGCCCCCATTTAAATACTGGAAGATTCTAAAATGTCTCCTTGAAATCTTCTCTTCCCCATGCTGAATGACCCCAACTCTTTTTGCCTGTCTCAATAGAACAGGTGTTCCAGCCCTGTGATCAATTTCATGGCTCTGTTCTAGACTAATTCCAACAGGTCCGTATTCTTCTATGGTTGGGTGCCAGAGAACTGGATACAGTACTTGGTGTGGAATCTCACATGAGCAGAGTATAGGCGGAGAATCGCCTCCCTCAACCTGCTGGTCACACCTCTTTTGACACAGCTCTGGATGCAATTGGCTTTCTGCACTGCCAGTGCACATTGCTGTGTCATGTTTTGGAGCTCATTCGTGAACCTTCCTCAACTCTTAGTCCGCAAGGCTGCTCTCTATCCATTCTCTGCCCAGCCTGTACTTATGCTTGGGATTTCCCCTGATCAAAGTGCAGCACCTTGCACTTGGCCTTGTTGAATTTCCTGAGGTTCACACAGGCCCATCTCTCAAGCCTGTCAAGGTCCTCCTGGATGGCAGCCCTGCCCTCCAGCATGTTGACCTCACCAGACAGCTTTGTGTCATCAGTGAACTTGCTTAGGGCTCATTCAATCCCATTGTCCCTGTCAGTGACAAAGATGTTAAAAAGTGTCGGTCCCAATACTGACCCCTGAGGAATATCACTCCTCACTGCTCTCCACTTGAATGTTGAACTGTTGACCACAAGTCAGTGTGGCCATCCAGCTAATTTTTTATCCTAAGTGGTCCACCCAAGACCGCAAGAAGACAAAGTGTTTTGGTGGGTTTACTACCTTTGTTATCAAATATACAGACTACAGTAACCATCAAGAACTCATAAATTTCTTTTAAAAACCTGGTTGGACTTATTTTTAAAAATGATAGTGAATTTTTCTAAAATCCTGCTCTGCACACATTTGCTCCTCAGAAACAATTAGAGAATCTTCGATGTAGAAGGAGCACTGTTTATGCATTGTCTAAAATAAAGTGACTATTTTTGAGAATACTTAAACATTACAGCTTCTGTTCTACGTTAGAGCCCGTGTTTATAAAACAGGACAAAAAAGGAGGGGAAAGAAAAGACTAATATTGCAAGTTGGAAAAATCTCTTAGGGAAAGCTTATTTAATAATTGTGTATTTTCTTAAACTGGCACTAAAAAGAAACAAGGATAAACATTCATATGAATGATGCATTGATGCAGCTGTACTACTTCTGTGATTTTGATCAGGTGTCTCAGCATATCTGTGTTGTTCCATATAGCAGTATCAGATCAGGTGGAGATAGTTCATGCATTTAAAGCACATTCTTCATGAACACATGTCCACCACACGGACATACCCTATGCTTTGATTTTTCCTTAACAAAAAGACTTTACAGACAGAAAACTGCTTCTTATGAATTTCAGCAGGGCTATAGCAAGAGTTACTTCCATTAGTCTAAAGTATGCTGATGGTATCAGGACTTGTTTTTAATACCTATTTGAAGATGATCTTTCCTTGAACACAAGGCTTATTTAAGGTAATGGAACAGAGGTGGTGGAAAGGTCGCTAAAGTGACCGACCTACCCTTTCTACCAGATACATGAGCCAGGATGCTGCCATAAGGTCTGGGAATGGATTTTATTATATTGGTTAGGAACTCTGAGGCAAACCTGAGTGCTTCCCAGGCTGGGGCTCTCCCACATGAGATAGACACTGATGTATGGGAGCGAGTCCCACAGACATTAGTGAAGTGGCTGCACCGTGAGCACAGGGCATCCAAGGAAAGGTGGTGGGAGCGGGATTATTTCAACCTTATAAAGAGAAAATTTCAGTGAAGAGGGCATTGCCGTCTTCAGATAAAAGACGGGGCAAGATTCTGACTATAGGTGCACAGTGATGGGTCAAGAAAAACTAAAAAAATCAGATTTGATGCAATGACTTTTTCATTATCTTTTCCTTTTCCTTTTTTTCTTTTCCTTTTTCCTTCTTTTCTTTTTCTTTTTTTTTTTTTCCTTTT
>VZRV01004151.1:84876-452159 GCA_013398115.1 Falcunculus frontatus
CCCCCCCCCCCCCCTTCACCTCCTAGGGGCAATCAAACTCTAGTAGCCCTCCTATAGAAGGAATATAGACTAGAAAGCCTCCAGATATATATTCCAACATTAACTATTCTGCAGTTATATCCTTTTATGATACCTCCGTAGCAGTATAAGCAGTAGTGACATGGAAAGGTCCAAGAGGCCTTTTCACCCTGATGTTTATCACTGGCTTGGTCTTTCTGGTACACATTTCTTATTAAAACCAAAGAATTCAGCCCAGCTGAGGAAAATGAATATAGATAATTCAACACTGAAAAAAAATTAAACTAAAACAAAACTATGAAAAAGCAACAAACAAAGAGTAATAAAACTTGCCACAAGTGTAAGCACTCTCAAGACACAGCTATTTTTAAATGGGAAAAACAGACTCCTAATACTTTCAAATATTAAAAGACAGGACAAAATTTGAGTCAAGTTTTAGCTGAAATCTAACAAAGGTTAGAAAAAGGAAAGGTCAGAAAGCAAAATTGTTTGCCAAAACAATGAAAAGATTGTAGGGAAAACATAATGAGGACATTGATACTTGAAATGAAGGATTTGAAGATGAATTACATACTACTGGAATCCAGCTGATTCCTAGTTACTAATTCATGGCGATGATTGCAGCCAGTCTGTACAAATTTTAATTTTTACCGGGATGGAATGATTTATTAAATGTTTGTTACCATGTATACATATATACATATGTATAAAACCAGTATGTAACCCTTGGATGTGAACATGACATTCACAAACATACAGTGTACAAAAAACCCGATAAAGAAAGGAGCAGCTAATGTTTTCAGATACTGCTATGACATTAAAAGCTTGCTTCTCTTTGTGATAAAAGTATAAAGCAACAAGAATCAAGGCAGAGCAGCTGATTTATGCAGCTGCTACAGCAAGTGCTGCAATCACATTTATTCATCATTTTACAGCAATTCACATGTGGATAACAGTGAGATTTACATGCTGAACTGCCAGTTTTTAGGAGGTTTTTTTCAACCTATGAATATCTAATATGAATTGAAGACCTTTCAAAAAATGTAATTATTTTTCTGCAAAATGATAGATTATATGGATGGTACCATATTAAAAACTTCATATACCAATTCAAATAGCAGGTCTAACTGTTTTAGCTAATTTGGTTTTGCTTCAAGACTTAGAATGCCCCATAAAATTTTCGATGGAAAATTAAAAAAAAATTAGGAAAAGAAAAAAAAGGAGAGAGAGAAGAAAAAATGCAAGAAATAAATTCCTAGCAATGAAGTGGTCAGGACCACAGTGAAGTAGCTAGAAATTCACATAAGAACACTGTGACAAAACAAACAAGATCTATGTTGTTAAAATATTTGACAATCCAAATACTCCACAGGTTTTTCAAACAAAGCAAAGGAAGTCCAGTTTGACCCACATTGTAGAAGGTCACACTCCCTAGCATGCTGTTTTTAAATTGCATTTTAAAAATAGGAAAGAAAATATTTTCTCAAACATTTTGGACAAATGACTTGCAAAAGCATCTGTGTCTTGGCACTAATATACATCTCAATATATGTTGCTTTGCAGCTTCTGATATTGTGGTCAAAGGAACTTCTGTAGCATCAAAATTTCACTTGATTATGTAAATAAATGTAAGCTGGCAAAAGTAGCCGTTGACTAAGCAGAGTACTATATTTGAATAACCACAATCATTGTGCAATTTAAAAAATCATATAGCTGTCACATTTCTAATTCATCTTTGTCAAGGTAGTATGGCTCTCAGCATCAGAGACAAGTCTCTGTGTAGCTGTGACATTTTTGATCTTAAATTCTTTATTTCGAGAGTAGCTCAAAATACTATTATTTTTGCCAGAACATGTGGTAGCAAATAATCCTATTGCTTCCACAATACCAAAATCATAATGTTTAAGGACACCATTTTTTGCAAAAGTAGCTGAAAGTGCACTGAAATTAGCATGAGCTGTAGAGACAATGAACCTTCCTCTTTTATGAACCTTTTTTTTTTTTTTTTTTTAAGGGTATTTCCAGAACGCATTCATAAAAAAATTGCATTATCAAAATAGTGGTATAGAATTCCTTGGAGTATGAAGATAATGGAATCCAGTAGCTCTTCATATTGCCAGACCATACACATCTGCCAAAACCAGATGCATATTCTACCTTACCCATAAACAAAAACATGCAAGCGTGGTGAAGGTTAGAGACTGTGACACAGAGAAGATAAGAGTAATTTTCTGCTTAGTTTTTGCAAGTGTTCATGGTCTTTTTAATCCTTATTTTTTTGGTTATTAGGTTAACATTTTGCCCATTGGCTATAGTTTGAACTTCTGATATTATTTCCAAAAGCTTATGTTTATTAGAAAAGTGTTGCAATTACAATTTTAATATTTTACTCAAATAAGTATTAGCAGTAAATTAAAACATAGTTGGTTCTCAAATTAATGCAGAATTGTTTATACCTGAGAGGACTTTATTTGATTTAAAGCTTATCTAATTTTGCTATCATGTACTTTACCACTAAGCTTGATTTAGAAAAGGATTGCCTTGGGCAAATTTAACAGTCAAGTGAAGACAGACAGAGGTGATTTGTACCGTGTCTCAAGTAGTGTTGAGCTGACACTGAATAAATCTGTCTTTTAACATTTAATGATCTTTTTTTTTTCTGTGCTAAATGCTCTGTAACTGAAGCACCACACAATGGCACATTTAAAAAACCTTCCTAGCCTAGGTTGCTTCAAGAGAAAAAGTGAAAGGAATACAGCTATTTAAATGCTGGGAAGAAAATTTGAAGAAACCATTCATTGCTCATTTCTTTGTATCAAGTTCATGACTGGAACATGATCTTTTTCTACTTTCAATGCAATTTTTGGTGGCATGCATTTTTTATTTTTCCCTTACTATCATGCCTGTTGGAGCATCAGGGACTAATAAGCAGTCAAGAGGAGTTTCATATATTAGTAGGTTATATATATATATATATCTTTGAAAGTCAACATGAAAAAGCCAAAGGGAAGTTCTGGGAAGTTATCAACAGCCAAAGAAATAGAAGGAAAAAAGCACAATAAATTAAGTTATATTAAAAATTCAAAAAGCAGCTAGATTTCAATGGATAATGACTACAGCTAGTGCAAATTCTGGCTGACTTTCAGCTATGTGGGCTGGTTTGTCAGCCTTGGTCAAGCTATGAAGTCATGAAACTCCACATTTATCTGTATATATGGACAGTGTACGAACAACTACTCAAGCCCTGGGTGATGCTCTAGAACTGATTGGATAATACATGCCCGTCTCTGAAGCTGGATCGTTACGTCTTTGTTCCTGCAAAGATTGACAGCTCCCTCTGCTGTTCTAATCGTGAGGTGAATAATGTCTTTGTAATTTTTCTGCAGACAATGTTGGACTCCTGCAGTATGTCAATTAATGGCTATAAGACTGATATGCTGTCAAACACTGGCTGGCATTCAAATGCCTGATGGCACCTTTAGGACACCTGCTTGGACAACCAATCTATTTCAAAACAGAGCTTGATAGTGTTATTAAAGCAAGGTATGAGAATCAAAACCTTTTATTTTTTCTCTGGATTACTTGTTTTTTGGTTTTTTTCCCCCAAGCTTTCTATTTCCGTTTGTAACCATCTGGTCTATTTACCACAAATGCAGACTCATGAAAGCTATGCTGCTTGACAATTGAAGTCAGACCAAAGGAACTGATATTAAAGCTCTGCATAGATGCCATAACATCTACTCACTATTCTCCTTAAATCTAGAAATGTCTCCCTGCTTTTCTCTGATTTTTATGTCAGCTTCACCATGTGTTTTTCTTTTAAATACTTTGTAGTTCATGAAGTCAAATTGCTAAAGAAAGGGTCTCATTTTAGGTGTCATTCACTCATTCTTTATGATGAAATATACAGGCTAGACTAGACAATATACTCCACAAAAGAAAGCAGAGAAAGAGCGTGAGTGATGCATGCTCTTTAGCATGATGCTTAAGCAGTAATGATATATGCTGGACTAAACTTCTCAGGCTGCAATTTTCTATGAAAGTTCAGTTAATACTGAGTAAAAAAAGTCCCTATATTGATTGGGAGTTTCTTTATTCTAAAAAATCCTGTGCAAAGATTAACAACATCATGCATCCAAATTTTGAATTTGTTGACAAATTCACTGTATGATTTTTTTCCTTATCAAACTCATACCTAATTATACATAGTTTGAAAGCTATTAAAGTACTCAGCAGACATGGTAGGCTTATATTACCCCTCAAGATGATTCTACACATGATGTACTTGCTGTTGTAAATCTGTTGTATTGTGTATAAGATTTCCAGTACAGAAGTTTTGAAACAAAACCTCCATCTTCTATAAAAAACTCAACATGCAGGTCAACTTTCAAAAAGTAGTGTCTGAACAATCCTTCTCATGGCCTAACTTGTCCTTTCATTACCTTATCGTGCAGAATCCTTCTTGACATTGCCCATAAGAGAAAAATCCGTTAATACAGCTAAGAACTATTAAAATTTCTATGTTTTTGGCTTTAGCGAATATAAAAGGCGGAACATTAACACAAAATACTGCAGACAGAGAAAGGGATTGCTGCCTTCTTGTCTTATAGTCTCGGTCAATGAGTGTATCTGGCAGTATATCCATTTAAAATATCAATAATTTTAAATTTTTGATCATTAGATTATTGTCCAAAGCATCTCATGTTATTTGAAACATTATAGGCAATTTCAAATTTTTCTTTTTAAGTTTCTGTTGGAGATGTAAACGGCATTCATGGACTGAAATATGTTAACCTCACAATTCTGTTTCAACAGTGACTTCTACAAATGAGATATTTTGTCATTTACAGCAAATGACAAAAATGTTCCTTCTGGCTCCCTGGAGGGTTTATCTCTCCACTTGCCTCCTTGTGAGCCACTACAGACAGGTTCACCAGAAGAAAGTAAAATTAAATCTGTTAAAGATTTCTCTGCTGCCTTGGACATTACTGTTTCTGAAGGATATTTAGGGGCAAGCTCTATATTTATTGAAGATATTTTTCCCCCAAGCCCAGCTACTGTTTACCAAGCAGGTGTTCTCAGTATTACTGCATCTCAATCATGTCCTAGCAGAAATGCTAAGTTACTTCTCATATCTAATATAATCGTCCCTTTCTTAGAGGGAAAGGATAATCAGTGAAAGCCAAAACCTTTTGCCATTATGTATTGCAAAAAGAAGAGATATTACAATTATTATTAAACCAGAGCAGTTCTATTTTAATGAAAAATTTATGTTTTTTCATGATGCATGTTTTTAAAAATTCCTTCTGGGCAAAAGATTTATTTTTGTCAATAAGTTTAATTATTTCTGTAGATGTTAAAAACTCTGCATTAATCAAATAGCTGAATTCCCAGAACAAGAATTTATATTTTTCACCCTGCAGCAGAAATTGGTAAGTTTATAATACGTTACGCTCAATATATGCTTTGTCTCTATATCTGTGCACTGAGTATGTATGTATAGCCACGCATATACACACATTCTTCACCGGTGGCACTGCACAAATTCCCTTCCATGCTTTAGTATTTTGGAGATATCTCTTGTATAGACCCATTCAGTGTAAACCCAGGCTGCAGACTGGCTCAATGCTGAACCACTGCCTGCTCCAATTAAATTGACATGTTGCATATTCAAGAAAACTGATTGAGAATGCTGACAACATGGTACTATATCTCTGAAATTCCTTCCCAAATTTTAATTGATAATTTAATACATTGATGCTGTGCTGTTATAGCTTATGTTAGACTTTACTGGTGCTTTACACTGTCCATGGTTAAATGGTCTTAACCTATTTCCTTAAAAGGAAAGGAAAACACACACAGATCTCTCTTCTACTCTCTATTTCACTGTATGATGAATTCAAATTTTACACCACTTTCCACAGTTTTGCATAGATTTTTCCTGTTGTAGCCTCCTTAGATCACACATCACTAGACAGGTTATGATGTGCTTCTATCAATGAATATCTATTTACCTCGTGATACTGAGTGGTTCTAAACCAAAAGTGAGAGAATTATGCCTTTCAGATACGCCTCCTGTACTCCAAAATGTGTCACTCTACTTTCAATTGTCTATTCTAACACCTAGTTCTGCTTACTCTGTTCTTGAATTAGCTAGTATTTTCAGAGTGGAAATATACATCTTTGAATTAGCTATGTTTTCAGAGTGGAAATATCCATCTGCTCCCAATATTAAATTCCAATCTACTCAACAATTTGGTTTTTTTTTTTTCTTTTACATGATTTTTCCTTTTCTGTTGTGAGAGATTAACTTGGGCTTTCTTTTTTTTTTATTAATAAGGACTGGATAGTAATTTTTAAGTAGGCATTGTTAGCAAATCCTTTCTCAGAAGTATAAATTTGAAGTATCAAATACTCTTAGCTAACGTCAATTTGTATCAATAGTTTACCATTATTTCTATGTCACTACTATGGGATTATTCTGATTTCTATTCTGCATTGCAACTCTCGTCAAGCCTTAGGGTCAGCATAAGCTACCCATTAATCATGTTTTTACAAGAACCTAACAAATCCTCTTTAACTGTTTCAGTTTTATAAAACGTGAGGTGGCCAGTTACACATATATAATGTTGAAACCTTTGCCACTCTTTATTACTTTAAATTTATTCGAAGGCATAGTGCATTTGAGATCTCCAACAGAGACATCATGTAAATGCAAGTGGGGACCACTGCAGTATATAGTATCAGTATTTGAATTTTTAGCAATTTGCTTCTAATTTAAAGAAATAAACATATTAAACCATGGTTATACAAATATTGTTCTCTAGATAGTGCACTTTTCTTTAAATGGAAGGACATTACAAAGTTCCCTGAATAAAATATTCCTACATTTATAGTCCCTTTCTAGCTCAGAGAAGTGTGTCCACATATGCGTTATGGTTCTTGTCCTACTTTCCCTAACACCTCTATTCAAAGTTGCAACATTATCTTCCGTGTTTTCTTCCCATTAGCCTGTTGTCCTGGGTACAGAGAAAAGGGGGTGGAATTTTCAACAGTGTTTATTCAAAAACCATTTTACATCACATCCGTGAGAGTGGTGGGGGTAGGAAGGGGCCCGGGAGGAGGGCAGTTTCCAGGCAGCTACACGGACATTGGAAGCAGAACCTTGCATTTCACCCCATTCACGAAAGGGGAGTGGTGCTGTGATCCTTTCAAATCAGGGAATAGCAATACAGAGGACCTTTTTTGTTCTCTGTGGGCTCCCAAGAGAGTCACCATGGGTAGGTCTCTGAGTCATAACCCTGGAAATGACATTTTGCAATCCAGAGCCGCTTCAGAGTGAATTTCACAACATCTTTGCCACTTGCTTTTTGCCACTTGCCAGAGGGAGAGGGAAAGGGACAGGGACAGGGACAGGAACAGGAACAGGAAGAGGTTGAGGGAGGAGAGCATGCCCAAGGTCCACTTCTTTGTTGTTGCGCCGTGGAGAAAGAAAGCCCCTGAACTTGTGCCACCATCACAGGAGTTGGCATTTTGGCAGCACAACCCCCCGCTTCAGACAAGCTAGCCCTGAAGATTTTGTTTTGTCCCCTTTTGTTTTCCCATTTTTCCTGGGGCAGGGGAAGGCTGAGCCAGGAGAACCCCCCCACCATCTTTGCTTTGTTCTCCTGGGCCTTGAGGAACTGCCTGGGAGTAGCAGTCATCCTGGTTTTGTTCTAAGTGGAGCACACGGGCTGCGCAGGAAGCAGTAGCCGTTCCTCTTTGTTCCAGGGGCTCTGCACAACACCTTGCTTTTATAGGTTAAACCATTTCCCTCTTTTGTACAATTTTCTTTTTAGTGTTGTGCTTACTACTATTTTATTTTTTACCTTATTTTGGTAAAATTGTGTTTTTAATGTCTTGTAGTTTCCCCTTTTTTGTTTTTTTTCGGGGTTTTTTTGTTTCTCCTCTGTTGTCATGGGGGAGGGGAGGAATTTAGGCAATCTTAGCTTTTTTCCCTGCTGTAAACCATCACACCTGTAGAGAGATTAATACAAATATGACTCAAGACCAACCTTGAGGAAAATAGAACAACAGCTTAACAAAGGATTGTTCTTCTAGGTGCAGGAGGCATCAATAAATTGGAATAAGGATGTAAGATAAGCATGGGTGATAAATATAATTCTATCCAGTGTCCCCCTTGGCAAGGAAAGGAGACACTTTGACAGTTTTCTATCTTGACCTACTTATTGGCCCAAGCCTGTGAGACTGCAACTCTCATATTTTCCTAACATTTGATACTAATTCATGAATATGGTTATACCTTCTTCTTTGAGCTTTCCCCATCAGGTATTTGAGCTACAATCTTTCAGCAAACCTATGGATGAAAACTATCTGGGCACAATTCCTATAAAATTCTATGAAGTACTCTTGTTTTACTGCAGCTCATAGCTCTGTATTGAAGTAAAACAAACAAACAAACAAAACCACCAACCAAAACCTAACAAAAAAAAAAGAACACATAAAAAAGACAAACACAAAACCACAAAATCAAAAAAAAACCAAAGTAGCACTGGCCAAAAGGTTAAATTTATGTTTATAGAGCTATCATTATGAACAAAGAGAATTTGTGAAAATACACCAATTTGTAGTGGTCTGTGACTGCTTCACAAGAGCCAACCCAAATTTTTCTACATATATTAAATTTTAAGAAAGTTGCCTAAGGGAAAGTGTTTGCAAAAGACTATATTAAATTAAGTCTGATATTTCCTATAGCAAAAGAGCATATGCCTAACTGCAATAATGTTAGTATTCTCTTACAAAGCAGAAAAAAAGTGTATATATACAAGTGACATAGTGTAGAAAAAAAATTGTTTATGGATGATTGACTAAGTATTGTTGACAATAGAAAAATTCACAGGTATATAAGCTTCATAATAGTGTTATGAATATCATGTCTGACATCTATATTAATAGATTATGTGTGACAACTAGTAAGAATAAAAAAACTACAGATTGTGCGTTTGTTTCAGGTAAAATGGATTCCCTTTATATTTTACAATTTTTAACTATTACAGCAGTTGCAGTTGTAAATGCTCTTTGACTTGCAGGCTGATTAAAACAACAAAAATCCCATAATGATAGATCTTGCACTTAGTTAAGCTTCTTAAACATCATATTTGCTATCTCTAACAAAAATCTAAGATAAATGAGGAGACAGCAGTAAAGACATCACAGACATTGATGGAAAATGCCTGCCAACCCTCTACATGCTTACTGGACAAAAGACTCAGGAAAAATGTCCTGAAAAAAGTTACGAGGGAAAAAGGATATTGACTAAGGAAATGGCAGAAAGACATTTCAGAGGGATCTCCAAATGTACCTAAGGAAAGCCACCTAGAGACATGGAACATTATGTGCCAAGACAGTGGGAAAGTATTCCTCAACAAATACAGGTTAGTGCAATGAATGGTGAGGGGGGAAACAGCTCTTCCAGTGACCCATTTTTGTAACAACGCAGTTTAGTACTGTGGAGAACATCGTGTTACCTTTTGTTATGATACAGGTCAGGACAAGATACTGTGGAGAAAACGGAGTTGAGGATATGAATTATGATTTCCCAAAGATTTTTTTTTCAATGTGCTCAAACAACAAGTGAAATCCTCCCAGGGTCTTAGTGACCTTTGGACTTTTTTTTCTGTCCTTCTTTTTCTAAAAAGCATTTGAAGATAGCAAGACAGCAAGTCTCAATCTGTGGAGGAAGGCTGAAGTATTTATTTCAGGAACACATTGGTCCTTGTCAGGAAAGTACATTTAAGCACTATCACTATATCCCCTTCCTCTCTTTTTCATTTACCGGAAGATAGGTTTTGTGAGATTAGGGTTCATTCCTCTCATTCCCGCAGACTGTTGGCAGCAGAATTAAAACTAAATTTCAGAAGTGATCTAGGCAAATAGATTAATTCTCAAAAGAAATTTAGAAACATAAATGCTAGTGATTTTTTTAAAAATATATTTTCTGATGATAAACGCTCATTTATAAACTTTTCTAAGAATTCTGTGCTAAATGCTATAAATGAGAATGCTTTTTGCTTTCTCCTTTCTTGTCATCCTATGGCAATTCCAGGACTGTCTATGTGTAATTTATTAATTTGCATTAATTACATTAAATTTGCCACAATGTGCAAGGAGTTAGCCCGAGACTGACAGGGATCCTGACATATGTCACCTATCTGCAGTGGAAGAAATTTCAAAGAAAACTAAAGAAACATTAGATTTAACAACTATGCTCTGAACATGAAAAGCCAGGATATAAATAGGAACAAAAGCTATTAGTCTGAAGAAAGGGTTTATTTGACTTTATCTTGGTTTGAAAGACGGGTGTCTGCTAAGGAAGGCAGGAGCCTCCCTTGGAAAGGAAGATGTAACCCCCTTCTCTCCAAATTATTGTAATTTTGAAATTAAGGGGCTTTCAGGCAAAGATATGAGAAATAGGAATAACAATTCTTTATTAGTGTATATATAAAAGCCAATAAGACAGAAACACCGGCTTAAATTGACAGAGTCAGAATACAGCCTGACACCCTGTTGGGCAGGGTGGTGGTAGCAGTTTGATTAGATGGTGGCTGCAGCTCTCTTGAGGTGATAGATGTGGTTCTGTTCAAGGGGTGATCCTGTAGAAGGGTCTGGTCTTCCTCTGAAGGTCCAGTGGTGGTTATGTAGCTCTTGTCCTCTGGGAATCCAGTAGATAAGGGCTGCCTGTGGTGTTCCAAACCTCAGATTACATCCAGGTAGGAATGCTTGGTTCCTCCTCCAGGGCGGAGCATCTCACAATGAGATGATGTAATTTTATGAGTCATGCAGTGAGGCTGGATGGCCCATTAACAGAAGATATACCCCGGAGGGAGTTATCAGGGATGTGTCATGGAAGAGACAAAGAACACTGCCCCACCTGGTTTTAGCAGATGGCAATAGAATACGTATTTTTGGTTACATCTTACATTGTAATCTAAGACATCTTAAAGAAAAATTAACAGTGATGGACATTGCCTAAAAGAGATAGAAAAGGTATATATTCCAGAGAAGAAACCATCAGCAGAAATATTTTTAAATACTGAAAGTTGGTTGCTTAATTCCTGAAGATTATAGTAATATGATTAAAAAATCATATGAGCGTTTCAATTTTTTTTAATCAAGATTCAACTTTGGAATTATTTGCCTCATCTTTAAACTATCAGGAGTTACCTGAAGGGTGTATCAGGATATGCTCTGTTACTGCGGTCATAATACAAACTTTTAAGAGATGAACAGAGTATTCATTAGAATAAGTTATACTACTTTTCTATCTCCTGCAGGTTAAAAACTGTGTGTTGAATTTCTGATTGGAGGGTACCTTCTCCCCTTTATATAAGTATGAATAGAACCATTGCTACCTGAGACAAGCATGAGGAATATTGCATATTTAGTGTGGGTCCAGTGTGATGAGTCCACTGAGATATCCAGCAGAGGAAGAAGTAATAGAGAAGGGACACTTAGCAATTATAATGTTAACATCCCCTTACTGGATATTTTTTATGGCTTCTGTTTGCATAAGATTTGCCACAATGTATTTCTACTCTTAATGTAGCTGAAGTACTGAAGGAGAACAAATTTCCAGTCATGTGTCTACTTTATGTGGTATCTCATTTTGCATTCTAGTATCTTAGAAGGATACTGAAAGTTCATCTTTTTTAGACTAATTAAGGGAATCTGGGGGTATGATTGTCTTTTTTTTTTTTTGATTGATTATCTTTTTGTTTAATTTTATTTTAATCTAGCATGCAGAAACAGGAAAACAAAACCTGCTTTGTCAGAAGACAAAACTACCTTTCACTGGAAAATATTAATTATATTATGAAAAAAAGTGAGGAAAAATATTCCCATTTTCTAGAACCTGTGTCTAGATATGGAAATATCATATGATTGGGAAGAATTTGAAAGAGAGAATTTTTCAAGAAAAAACTAATAAACCCCTCCAATCCCCAAATTGTTTAGGCATAAACTTCAAGAGGACTCTGCCCTATGTGGTAAAATACTTCCATTAAATCTTTCTGAAAAATTTGTGAAGTTCTTAAATACTGATCTGTTGCAACAATGTTCAAGGCTTCAGACTACAACCTGTGATCCTTGCTGGTAGATGCTTTACAAGAGCAAAAGGAAGACACTAATTGTCTCATTCATGCTTACATGTTTATTTCAATTTTTTATTCATTAAAGATGAGAAATAAGATTAAATAAGCAGGTTTAGGACAGGCCAAAGAAACAAAGTTTATCGAAAACACAATTTACTGTTTGACTTAGTGTTGTGCCCCAGTCCACTTACTGGGTTTAGGGGGAAGATTGTTTGATGTACTCTCAGTGGTGTGCAGGAGAAACAATGAAATTCTCAGAAGGTTCAAAAGCAAACTTTAGCTTGCAAAATTTCGAACGTCATGGTAAAATAAGGTACTTGGCAAATTTTAAAACAACATCCAAAGTAGATTCTGAAACTTTAACTTAGCTAACTTTAACTTGTGCATCTTTAACTTATCCAGACATAACAAGGCACTTAATAAGGCATTGATTGGAATATTTTTGTCAGTCTTACAATATATTTTGAGAAGAAGTTAGGAAAAGAAAGAATATGAGAAAGAGAAAGAAAGGATAGTGGTAGAAAGATATCACCACCTGTGAGTCCAGCGATGAGACATGTTTGCAGCAGTTTTGAAGTCGTCCATCAGCCAAAGTGATGGTCACAGTCTTTATCCATCCAGAATGTATGAAGCCCATGAAACAAAATTCAATGGGTTAATATACGCTCAGGCTAGATGGGAATCCCAGGTACCACCCCTGGCATGGAGAGTTCTACACTGCCCCATGTAACTCTGTGCATCACCTGCAGTCCTCCGGTGGAAAGCCTCAGAAATGAGTCGGGATGTGCTTGGGGGGTCTTTGATGGTTTATGACACCTTCTAAAACATGACAGCTGCCTCTCATGTCACCATCTGCATACCTGAGCCAATTATTTATATTTCTGTTTGCTCCATTTACAGTTTTGTAGCTCCCTATCACAAATGTCCTTAGCAGTCTTTCTTTCAGCTGTAGTATCCTAGATTACTGTTCTTCATACAAAGCCATTCTGTATTTCTGAGCATCTTCAGTTTTTTCTCTGAAAATTTTTCTGTTCTACAAAGAGATTCTTGAAAGAGGACACAAGAGTTGCACTCAATATTCAAAAGGCCGACGAAAAAAAATATTAAAAACTGCAACAGTGAAGTCCTCTGTTATGTTTCCAATCTTTTCCGAATGATTCCCACAATTTGCCTTGCCTTTTTTAAAAAATTATTATTCCTGCTTACCAAAATGTACATTTTCAAGGAAGAATTCCTTACACTGCCAAGATCTTTTGAGTGACAACACTAAAACAGAGAAGACCTCTTCCTACAGAACATGTTTAGATTCTTTGGCAAATCCATCGCACTGAATTTAAATTGCAATTTCATTTTCCAACCATTTAATTTTTAAGATTCTTTAATCCTGAAGAAGTTAGCATCTAACCTGAAGTAAGTTCAGGTATCAGAAGTTTCTAAGGAAACCTCTGGACTTCCTTTCTTGCCCTTTTCAATTCTCGTAGACCAAGGTACTTCTAAGTAAAACCTTACACAGTGATAAGCAAAAAATAGTCTAGTGTCATCTTAGTACGGAAATCAAATAGCTTTTGCCAGCTTTTCTTGTTAAAGTATTCTTAAATGGAAAAATTATTAGTCCATGTTTCTTTTAAGCTGCAAGTGATATATACAGTTCAGTACTGCTCATGTGAGGAAAGAATGCCTTGTAACTAGTCTCTGTGCCTTATTATGAAGTGTTTTATTATTATGTCATTTTTCCACTCTTTTTTTTTTACCATTACAAATATACTGGGGAGTGAGTTAGAGTGTTAGCTCCACAGTATCAATCAAATATGCCTAAGTACTATTGTTGTTATAAAAAGCCTTTATTTAAATATTACATGCTAAGCTTAAGAGGAAATCTTGAGCTGTATTTCCATTCAACTCAGGAATACCAGAATAGATGATTCTGTGCCTTGATTTGCTGAAATAACAAGACATCACAACTGTTCCACTCCACTGCACCCCGATTCAAATGACCCTCCACACCTTCTGTTTGGAGGAACAGTCCTAAGTCCAGTATGAAACAGGGAAGATCAGATAGTTTCCTACCTATGGGTTTTACTGCTCTGGGCTTCAGACTTTTTGGTAAGATACTTTCCATGTTGCTTCTTCTCCTTATCATGGTATATATGATTGCGCACTTATCACAAAATAGGAAAAATATCTTTTTCCTATTCAGGGAATGTCCAGTTTAGAAAAGGCACAATACTTTTTTTTTTTTTTTTTTGTCATATCAAATTGGAATTTTCATTTGACCCATTTTTTTGTCCATTTATTCTTTATTATTTCTGAATGTGGGGAGAGGAAATTATTCCACAATAACATGACAGATATAACAGCTTAAAGGCTACATGTTTTGCAATAGGAATTTATGAAAAATGAACCCAAGTTAAGTTTATGCTATCATTTTCATGTATTACTCACAGATCTGAGTCATCAGCTTGTGAACATCCACAGAAAAAATGTATGTGTAGAAAAAAGGAAAGCTGTTACAGCTAAAGCCCAAGTGACAGATATTCTTATAATGAAATGAAAATTGAGAGACTTTACTGGATTTTAGAAGTGCTGAAAGTGAATATTTGAAGTTAAATTCCTTTCTAATATAACTCCAAAGGATTTAGTGGACTTCTGCAGATAATTTGTCTCTTAATCTACATAAGCACTTCCAGTAGGAAGGGAACTAAACCACTAAAAATAATAATGAGACATTTTTACTACCTGCAAAAATAAAGTGCTTATACAACTTAGGGGTTAAATACCCTGTGTCACTTTTCATTGGATTTGAAATTAAGATTTGAATGTGTTTTAATTAAATATATTTTGAAGCAATATTATGAAATCCAGTCATAATTTTTAATGAAAAGAGAAATTATTTTAGAAAAAGAAGACCTTCAAAATTTCAAATAAATATCACACTTAAAAAAAGGAAGGAAAAAAAAATATAATTCCCCCAAAGGTCTTTAGCCAGTCTTGGTGAAAGGGTATTTAAAATCCCTTTTTTCTTGCTTACCTCACTTTCCTGACACTACACAGCATCTTCCAGTGTAGTAGACAAGCTGCATAGGAACGGATGTTCCAGAATAAGAAGTAAATACAAAGTCTGATGAACATAAAATACACTCCCTTATTTACTGGCCAAATGCTGCAAGATGCAATATTTGCCTTACAGCTCAAGACATTTTACAGACTAAGGACTGTGTTATTTCAAAAAAATATAAAATCTGTATGTGTACATGTATGTAAACTAATTATACAAAATAACACATTATTGATCAAGTTTGGGGTTTTTTCTTTGAAGAAGACTTTAAGAAACAAAATTACTTCACAAATCACTGTGAAGACAGATAGTCAAATCACTCATTACTCTAATGATCCTTAACTCCTGTTATCTAGTGATAACATGATCTTCAGGGAACATTGTATGCCAAACTGTATATAACTACAGAGAATTCTATGAGGTCCAGCTTGCTGATCAATAGATGCTCCTTTGTTATGGTTCTGAGTTAAGTGAATAAATTTATTGATTTGGAAAAATATATGCTCTTTCACATTCATAGCAGTAATTGGATGCCAAACCGTCCAAGAGATAAGATGAGGTAACATGTAAAGAAAGTACTTTATTCTAATGACCACAAAAATGTTCAACACTTTTTCCCATGTTCAGTGATGAATTCAGGGTCCTAAAGAGAGTTGTGTATAATTTCTTCTTTTCCCTAAGGTGTATTGTGAATATTGATTTCCAAGAGAAAAGAGGAGGAAGACTTGATACACCTAATTCAATTTTGATCCCAAATTTTGCACTCGTTTTCTGCCAAGAAAGAGGTACATTCATAAAAAAACCAGAATGTATTGCTGAAAAGTGATGTTTATGTAGGTGCATGCACGTACATATACACAGATGGAGGATGTATGTACATCTAGTACAATCTTTAGATAATCGTTGGAAAACCACATAATACTGAAACATTTCTGACTGATTAATTTTTGGAAAAAGATAAGGGATTTGATATCTTACTTCCAGTGTAAGAAAAGTTTTATTCTGTTAAGATTATGTGGTGGCAGTATGTAGAAAAATGTAGCACTTGAAACTTGGTCAAAATGTGATACATTTATTTTAAAAAATCTGATGAAGAATTACAGAATCATAAAATCATTAAGATCAGGAAGGACCTTTATATAGCACAACCACCATGTCCACCACTAAACCATGTCCTCAAGTCCCATATCCACACCGTTTTTGAACACTTCCTCTTCGCCACTTCCCTGGGCAACCTGTTTCAATGCTTGACAATGCTCTCCAAGAAGAAATCTTTCCTAATGTGTAACCTAAACCTCCCCTGTAACAACTTGAGGCCATTTCCTCTCATCCTGTTACATGTCACCAACCGCTATCTTGTCACTCCTTCCTTTCAGAAAGTTTTTCAGAGTGATAAGGTCTTACCTCAGCCTCCTTTACTTCAGGCTAAACATCCCGAACTCCATGAGTTGCTCCTTACAAGACTTCTGTTCCAGACCCTTCATAGCTCTGTTGCCCTCCTCTGGACACATTCCAGCGCCTTGATGTCTTTCTTGTAGTGAGAAAAAAGACTCATGCAAGAAAAACTGACTATTTCAATATTTATAAGAGTATTTTGTTAAATATCTTGTTTAAAAAGATGGTAAATTCACAAGAGCATTACAGAAGTTTGGAAATAACATTTAAAAATAATTCTAATCTTAATAGCAAAATCTGAAGAGGTAAGAGAAGAAAAGAGTAGGTAGGAATAAGCTAAATCTAAAAAAAGATTTAATACTTAAGATGACTTTTGCACAAAAGACATGCAGTTTTAAATTCATGTTTTAAATGACACCAAATTTTTTGCTTTACCATTGAATTATGGTACAAGGCTACATAAATACTAGAAGCTATGCTTCAAATGCTATCACGGAAAGTTAATTTCAGTTGTTTCTGTTTAATTAGTTTTCTGTAAGAGGGGAGAAAAAACACAGCAAAAAAAAAACATACAAAAAAATCCAAAACCAAAACACTAATTCTAAAGAGAGAGAGAAGTAACACAGTGTTAATGAGATTCAAACAATAAAGTTAGGATGGACTGCGGATAAAAGAAAAATGCCAGTTTCTCTGCATTTTAATCAGTGAAATCACAATTTTGATGAACACACCAGAGGGACAGTTTTGTGCTCTGCTTCTACAGTGAATGAAAGGAAACAAAATGAGCAGTTTTATATTGAACAGTTAGTGACAGATGATGCATCCTTCGAGATTAACATTAGAACAAAAGGGAGGTAAATGCTTACATAGAAAGAGAAGTACTACAATATAATTTCAAGGGAAGACAGATATCCAAGTGTAAATTATTAGCAACATTTATTAATACCTTAGAATCAAATTTTCTTATTTATAATTTTTAATCTGATCTAATTTTAAATGGTGAAGTATCTTTATGCTTAAATAATTATGAAACAAGGGTAGAAAACACAGGTGGGGAAAAAAGTCATCATTCTGCCATTCATCCCTGTGTATCCGAGTTCGTCCATGAAAAAGATTCTGGATTTTCATGTGTATGGAAAAACCTCACTTTAATGAGGATAATATGGATAAAAAAGGTAACAACTTGTTTAAAAATTAGTTGATTAGTGTTTTTTGAGGAATATAATAAAAAATGTTTACATAATAGTTTTTAACAAGTGAGGTGGATACTGTTATATACTGAGAAAAATTCCATAGGTTCACAAGCACTGCTTGTCATAAAAATTCTGCAAAATATATTGAACCAGTATTCCCAAGAAAAACAAAATATTTGTTATTGAAAAAGTTAGATTAAGAAATAATAGAATTATTTGTCAATTCACTACAAAGAGGCTCTGGAATTAGCCATTTTGCCCAATAATTTATGGATTATTTTTCTTGGCCAATGTCTTGCTAAAAAATAGGAGGTTTTTTACAAAAAAGAATAGATCAGAAAACTTGAAGTATGGATTGAAGAAATGAAGTGAAGAATAGTGAAGAACAGCACTAGTCAAAGCTCTGATATTAAGAAGGACAGTAGGAAAAATCTAAACTTCAAAAGTAATACAGTGACTTTGACTTTCTTGTATAAAAGTGAGGGAGAGCTTTTAAAATGACAGAATTGTTTTTAATAAATGGTATTGCAAACACTGTTGAAATAGCTGTTTAGCAGACGTACTTTTAAAATGTCTGGAAACATGGAAAGGAAAAATGGATATGTGAATTATATGAAACCTTTTACAGGAAGATGATTAAGAAAATTATTAACATATATTTTAGCTTTTTAGTGTCTAAGGGATTTATAATGAAAAAGTCACTTCTTCTAGCATCAGTGTAGTGCTGCTTTTATGGTAAAATAAGGCTTCATTTTAACAATATAAGAAGAGTTATAAATCAATCACCTAATGACTTTGGCATGCAATCAAACAATTCTCAGATGGAACCGAAGGGAAATACTTCAAGTTTAAGAGGAGAGATATGTCTGAGACTAGGTGAAATTATTCAGAGTTTGATGTCTCTGTGTAACTGAATGGAGGGTTTCATTTGTGTCAATGTAATGGGGATTACTTTATCTCCCTACCTTAAAAGAATGTTGTAATAGTTCGATACACTCCCAAAGAAAAGTGTAGCACATTACAGAAAGATGTTAACCTGAAGACATTACTATCAGGTCTCAACTTTAATTTAGTGTCTTAAGGTTCTTGAAGCCCTTTGATAACTAAACAGTTGCAGGTATTGGATAGTCAAATTATAACTACGAATAGTGAATTTTGACTGAGATTTCAGAGCTAGCACACTTTTTCTATGGATTAATTATTTTATTGTACACTGAAGAAAGAGAAAGAACAGGTGTAGAAAAAAGTCAAAAAACATGCACCATTAATGCAATGGTGAAGATGAACAGAATTTTGATTGTGAATAATTTTTATGGAGAAAATTGTTGTTCAGGTGTGTGCCACTCATCATGTGGAGATGAGGCAACATATATGTATAATGGTGAAAAATTCAAATATTTTTGCCATTTTAATTAGTGAAAATTTTACACAGTGTTAAGCTGGTTAGAGCATGGGACTACTAACACCAAGGTTGTGAGTTTTATCCCTGTATTGGCTATTCACTTAACAGCTGGACTTGATGATCCTTATGAATCCCTATCAGTTCAAAATATTCTCTGAATATTCTGTGAAGTAAAATCAAGTATTGATTGCAGCCCTGGAAAACTAAGTCTCGGGCAAAAGGCACAAAGTTCCCAGATTTGCAAAACGTTCTTTGTGGCGTTACATATTACTGAGAGACCATAACCTTATTCATATGTCTCATTTGAAAGATGGCCTCCCTGGTTGCGCCGTGACTATCACTTGGCTTGTTTACTGATTGACAGGGAAGTATGCCACTAGCTGAATCACCCGCACAGATGA
Source organism: Falcunculus frontatus (assembly GCA_013398115.1). NCBI lineage: Eukaryota > Metazoa > Chordata > Aves > Passeriformes > Falcunculus > Falcunculus frontatus. The sequence continues at coordinate 104,490 of VZRV01004151.1, forward strand.
GAAGGTTGCAGGAATGGAAATAATAAATTAGGTTGACCTGCAAGAGCTGCAAGAGCCAACTAGACTGTGCAAATCAGATTCATATGAATTACAATACATTTCTGGTGACTTTCTGAAAGAACCTCAACAGGAGAGTTCCACTTCTTTAATTCAGTTGCTGTTATGACTGAGTAGAAAGTCTGAACTAGTGAGCTCTATAAAGCTTTTATTTTGCTGTTTCTGTGTGCTATACAACAATACTTAAAATTGTAAACTTTAAGGAAGATTGGGTCAGAAAGTCATTTTCTGTACGATTCTAATTAAAAACCAAGCTTTTCTACTTAAAATGGCACCATAAATTTTCTGCATAAAAGAGGCAAACAGATTTCTTAGATATTTTTAAATTAGTAGTCCTGTTTCTCATAAAGGGTATACTGAATGACTACTTTTAAAACTACTTTTAAGAAGAAGGGTAGTCACTATGGAAACAAAAGATGATCTCAGGTTAATCAATTAAATTACATCCTGGTGACATAAAACTTCCCGTTCTACACATGTTAATGCTTGCATTGGTATGGTACTTTAGAATTATGAGGAAAAAAGCAAACTTTTATATTAATTTGGAGCACAAAGGTAAGAATATAAAAACATAAAAATATTTACTGTAGCAGTCACCTCTGCGAAGGTGCTCAGAATATCCTATAAATATTAAAAAAGGCAGTGCCTTAAAATATAATGTTCAATGTTTGCACCTGTAATCAAATCACAATTAGACAACCTTGCTTAAACTACGATCTTAACACAAATTCCTAGCACTGTACTGATAAAGAGATTTTCAAGTGATCATGACAGTAACCAGCATCCCATCTATAGAATAAAATTCCCTGGGAACTAATAAAAAATGAATCTCTCAAAATCTCTGGAAAAGAAATGGGATAGCTAGGAAAGAGACATATTTTTATCTTACATGGACACTGATGTAATGATTCATAGCCCTTCAATAAAAAACTTTTTCTAAAAAATAAACTGATGTTTATTTTTCTACATATATGTATATCACTATATATAACTTACACAGAGAGAAATATATGTATTATCTCTAGTTGTTGAAAAGCTTTCTCCAGAAATATTGATCAGATTGATGCTAATCCTTTCTTTTTTTGAACTACCACACTGCTTAATGAAAACAAAGGATAAATAATAAATAATCAAGCAACCCTTTTATTATTGTCTTGTGAGGGATTAATTTGATGAGTTATGAATATATAGTATGGCTACATTTTCAGCAAACCAAATAGTAAATAAGAATGTCATGTGAAGAAAAGACCTTTACTTTTTCACCTGGAGGAAATTTGGACTCTTTCAGATTGTCTCAGCATAAATTTCAGAAATGGAAAAACGGACATTCTACTTGCTCAGGTCCATATCAAAACACACACACACAGACTTCTTTCTGAGTCAGTAAGAAATCAGGCTACTGCTTGTATTATCTACTTCACCATGATTGATTAGCAAATGTTGCTGTTTCAAACTCAGTGTATTTTTGTTTCACTAGTCTAGTTAAAAGCATTGCTCAACAGTAAATTATCCTGTCTGCAGGGAAAGAGTCTTGGAAAATGAAGCCAGAGCTATTGCAATTATTTGTACTGGTTCTTTTCCTTAGTAGCCTTAAGAAATATTTCAAAATTGACTAAAAATCCTTCATCTCAAAGGTATCTCTTCATATAGATTAGAAGCAAGCGATTTAGTTCCTATGAATTGTCATCATAAATATTACTCATGGGTTTGAAATCCATTGTAAAGATTGCCCAGGGTTTTTTTCTGGAGAAAATCAACTTCTGAGTCAGATGAGTCCCCATTTGCTCAGATATGATGCCCATTTTCTTCTCAAGTGGACTCTCCAGAACTCCCTCAGAGAAACTGTCAAATCTACTAGAAAACATAGAATTGTTTGACAACAAACTGTGAATAGTTTCTGAGGAATTAGATTAACATGCTGGCATTCCACTGATAACAGTTACTACTGTCTGAGTCAGAAAAAAAGGCATATGTGTGCAAGAGATTCCACTCATTCCTTTTCCCAAGTACTTTTTTTCTTGTTGCTGTTTGAGAAGATGTTTTTGTAGTCTCATTGGAAAGTTGCAAAAACCCTCATTCAAGTCATGTCCCTTTTGCTTTCTGGAGTGCCTCACTCTAGGTCTGTTTATGAAGAACCTCCTCAAAGAAGCCGTCTCAGAGGTTTCATAGCAGCTTCCTTCCTCTTTGTACTGCTCCTGTCATTTTCAAAATGCAAATGGCTGCATTTTGAAACTATATTTTTATTTCTACTTTCCATGTTCTAGAATTTCTTGAGTGTAAAATTGCATAATAATCTTCATTAATTTAACTTATGTTTCTGTCAATACTGAAAAACTGCTATGAAATAATGTTTTTATAAATTATTACCACCTGTTCCAGATTCATATCAGTAGTGAATTTAACAATTATGCTTTCCTAATTCTGTAGAAACATATCCGTAATTTGGTCTGTTAAATTTTATAATTTGCTCATTTGCTACTGAAACGCTGGCAAGATTAAAAACGAGGAATATTTCCATTATGTTGACAACCCCATGGCACTATACTTCTCCCATAGCACGAGAGATGGAACTAACCAGTGAAAACCCCCTTACGTTTATCACCAGTATTTCCCTGGTAACTGTACCTCAGTTTCTCCTATATGACTGTTGTTGCTTGGAAATCTGCTGCACCCAAAGGAGAAAAAAATACATTTCAGCTTACTTACCCACAGCATTCTGAGATACTTTCACATTATGAAAGTTACCAATAAGCTTTGTTTGCATCTTCATTAAATTTCTGAAATGCCAACACACTTTTACTTTTTTATTAAATATATGTTTAACTTATGAGTACTACAAATTATCTGGCACCCCACCTAAGGCTAAATTTAGCACTTTCAAGAGGATATTGAACAGTAGATACCACAGGGAATGGACAGGCTGACTTGAATCAATTTCCTGGTTTTCAGTGTACTGTAGTCTATAGTCTATATCTCATATATTTTGTATAATAAATCTGACAGTTCAAAAGATACTTCACCAGATCTACATTTGTTTTATCAGTTTCTCACAATAGTTTCTCCTTAATGACTTTTTTTCCCAAATATAGCTATCACAACACATTTTCTCTGACTGACCGCTGGTTTAGCTTCAAGGCTCTTACGTGCAAGTTTTCAAAGTGTGTCTCATTGCAGGCTGAATTTCTGGATATGCAGGATTTCAAAACTGCAATACTACTGAGCTAGGCAGATACCTTGCAATCCACACTAAGTAGCACTGGACAGTCTGTTCTACTGTTATCTATTTTTACTTGTTCCTTTTCTGATCTTTCTCACTTCACAAAAAGTAGTACAACACTGTTTTGTTTTGTTTCTTAACCTGCATTCCTCTTGGGACCATTTGATGGCTCTGCTGGAGATTTGTTTGGTATTCTTAGCTTTAGCACACTGATTTGCTTGTTTGTTTTGTTTATATGGCTGAGAATACTTTTTTTTTCGGTGTACCAACCACACATTTAGGTGTCAGATTATTCAGCAATTTGCAGGATATGTTCCTGAAATGGAACATGTAATATTTAAAAGAGAAAATATTAAGCACAAAACAGAATCAGAATATACAAATACAGTATCTATGTACATATAAATAAAAGGACAAATCTCATTCCCACAATCCAGTGTTTTAGCTAGTATTCCTGGAAAATAGAGAAGCAATTTATTATTAATATTCATTCCAACTGGTTTTATTTATTTTCCTTTTTGCAAGGCTCAGAATTTTGAATGTGATTTTTGGTGTAGTGTTGGCAAATTTTAAAATTCTGTTCTACTAAATTTTTGGTCAGTGATCACTCCAGCAATCAGGTTTCAACAACTGATTCAAGTTACATCAGAAAAATTTAAATTCTGCCAGTTCATTTATATTGCATAGGTTTCAAGTCCTTATGCTTCCCGAAGTTCACTTACTCTCGCTGTAGTCTTTTTGATGTTTGCCGTTTTCCATTGTGGCATCCTGTACATACTGAATTGTTGCAATGTATAAATCTGAAAAGTCAAGTCAATGTGTTAATAAAAATTAACAATGAAAAAATAATTGCATCGCTGGATTTGAAACATATGTACTGTCCTCATTGGAAAAGTATTACATTATACTTAAGCATTCTAATGGTTAGAAAATAACACAGTCCCTTTAATATGAGGGGTTTTTTTTCAGATTTCCCCTGAGTAAAGCAGTAAACATCTTGCATTTAGCATAAGCCAATCTTACAGTCCAAATAAGTAAAGAACGATGCTTTGTCCAACCAGGGTCTTTTAGGACGTATTCCAACTTCTGCAATACAATCTAGATTTAGGCAAAATCCTGGACAATGTTTCAGATCTTTTACAGAGTTACATGGGTTGAATATACTCATGATTCACTCCATTACTTCAAATAGTTTGCAGCACTTACTCTGGAGTGTTTGGATTTGAATCATTAATTTCATCACAGAATTTTAGCTGAAAAAATGCATGATATAAGCTACTTTTGCATAACAGTAATTTCCAGTGCCTTCTTCATGACCTTGCTCCTCCTGATATAAATAGTTACTGTTGGAAAATTTTACATCTCTACTTGCCACAGCTTTCTGGTGATTCTATACTAGTTCAAGACAACAGGACATATTGTAAATATCCTTACTCAGTGACCCCCTCCAAATGTCAGCAAATATAACTACTTTAAATGTGTTACCCAAGAGCACTTGCTTTAGATGGGTATTTTCCAATGGCATTGCCACAAAATGCAAACTTTTTCTTCATGGAAAGGCCCACATTTGTGCAAACAATCTCAAAATAGATAGAACATCATTTAATCTCAGGGATAAATGTCTTATCTTCTTTATTCCTGAAGAATTCGAAGTTCAGGAGTGCCTGACTAAGGCTTCAAATTTCATTTTTGTCCCTTTCTTACAAATAAAAGAATTATGCTGGTTTAATGAATGAACAAGGTTTTAAAACTTGTCTGTTTACTGATGTGCAAAAAAAATTTCATATTTACAACTACTGGGTAAGTTTTTTGCTATTCTTTCATTTTAGTGAATGATTAGGTAATTCATACTTTTGCAATTTACATATTTGGCTGAGTTTACAAGTTGTCAGTGTTCTACAACTATCCTTAGTTTTCAATGATGAGTTAATCTTGAAGTCTTTATTTTGGGAGGAGTGGGGCTGGGAAGAGACAAGTAGGATTGGGAAGAAGGAGAAGCAGGATACATCAGTTCTGTGCCTTCACTGACAGATTTTCCTTCTCCCCTTGGTGAATATTCACTTTTCTAAAATTGTGTTCTTGATAGCAATGTTTGTGTATTTCGCTCTTGAATTGTGCCTTACTGTTTTGATCTTTCAAGCACAAAACCAATTACGTGACATTGTCCATTCATAATTTGCTGCGGATGAAATTCGCTCCAAGGTTTAGAGTTGGATCAAGGCTTATTCTCTACTAAGATATCACACACACTTTATTCTTGCTTGCTTAAATGTCTACTCACAGAGCTCTACTTTCCATTTCTACATAGAATTTTTTTCTTTTTTTTTTTTTATGGTAATGCCCAACATTTAGCATGGATATCCACAGGGTGCTGCTACTTCAAATCCAAGAGACAGAACAATGTTACCTCTGTGAAGTCAGTCTTACTCAACCTGAGTTATATTAACAATGCTGCTGGCATGCCGAGCATGTGGGTCAGGTGGTGCTGCACCATATTTTTTCATCTGCAAGAAGAAACAGGAAGACTGTTTATCTCAGAGTGTGATGTATATTTCAAGATATTTGTCTTGTCCCCCTACATTTACACTGCTGCAGATCATTTCTCCAGATGTCCCACTTTTTATATTTTTTTGTTTTATTCTTACAACATTTTCATAAATCAAAGTATCAGACTCACTTTCAGAAGTCATACTCTTTACCATCTAACTCAAGGACTTATGAAAGTCAGATATACAGAGTACTGATGTAAGCAAATGTTCCTCACCACAGAAGGCTTTAACCCCTGCAATAGATGTCTGGCATCTTAAAAGTCTTATTTTTCAAGGCATTTAGAAACATTTCCTAATCATAAATCTAACAACTTGCTAATATTTGTAGTTAATATTTATTATTATTTATTATTATATGGTCACTGAGGTGACTTTATTGTCATTTCAAGTTAATATCTCTTCTAGTTTCATTTAAAAAATTTATAAAGATCCCCTACTGGAATGTCATGACGGACATGTATTTATGTTTATTTGATGCTTCGAGAAAAGAAAGTATTTCTTTAGAATTTTAACCTCTTGTCATCTTCAGAATTAAGTATTGTGCACAATATGATGGTCTGAATAGACCATTGTATTAATATAACCCAATCATCTTCTTAATTAAGAAGATCTGTGGTATGAGGTCTGTGAATGTTTGAAAATTGCAGTGTCTCCAATATACCTGGTAGCTAACTAAATTTTAAGAACAAGTATTTTAATTTGTAAAAAAGTGTTAATAAATTGTTATAAATAGTGCTTAAGAATTTATTCCTATTGAAAATTTGTTGAGGGCATTAAGGAAACAGCAACAAAAAGGATTAAAGGTACGGTTCAATACAATCATTACTAATGCCTCAGACCCAGAGCATGCTCCCAAATCTAATGCCATAAATTATCTAACCATATGGAGCTTATATATTTTTCTGCAGGAGACATGGCTATCATGGCAGATTTGCAATTTACTCTTACCTTTTCTAAGGTGCAGGTTGTGTCTAACTATTTCTAAAGTAAAAGGTCTAGACAAGGAGTCTAGGACAATCATTTCTGAGGAGCTGAACCAAAATGCCTCAACTATATATTTCTCAAAGCTTATACTGTGTTCTACTAAAGGCACTTGAAGGCCAACACAAGCATCAGGCCCAGTCAACATGGGTTCACAAAGAGAAATTCCTATCTAATTTGATATCTTTCTACAACAGGATATCACCATCCTGCTGATGGATGAAGGGAGCACAGTGAATGTAGTTTTTCTGGGTTTAAGTAACATTTTTGATACTGTCTGTCACAGCAGTCTTCTGACAGTGTTGTCCATCTGTGAGGAACTGGCTGCATCTGGCCAGCAACCAGCCAGTGGTGTTTCTCAAGTCTCAACTTCGGGGACAGTTCTGTACAACATTTTTATAAATTATCTATATGCAAAACCTGAATGCTCCAAGGTGTTTGAGATGTTTGCCTGGGAGGTGTTTGAGGGACAGGATTCTTCGCAGAGGGAGCTGGGTAGATCATAGCATTGGGTAATGATCAATGACGTGAAGTTTTATAAGAATAAATGTCAGATTCTGCACTTGAGACAGAGTAACACTGAACACAAGTTTAAAGTGGGAGAGGAGTGGCTGGAGAGCAGCCCTGGGGTTCATCAAATACAGCATCACCAGCCGATCAAAAGAATTGATTGTATTCAGTGTTGGTGTGGCCTCACCTTGAATACTGTGTGTGGTTCTGGGCCTCACAGTTTAAGAATGTTAAGGTCTTTGAATGCATCTGGAGGAGTGCAACAAAGCTGTTGAAAACACCGTTCTGTGAGGACTGACTAAGTCTGATCACTTGAGCTTGTCTAGTTTGGAGAAAAGGAGCCTGAGAGGTGACCTCATTGCACTCTGCATCTTCCTGAGAAGGGAAAAAAGACGAAAAGATGTTGGTATGTTCTCCCTCTATCTAGGGACAGTACACATGAGAGGATCAGCCTTGACATTAGGAATCATCTATTTACCAAGTGTGTCATCAAACACTGGAAAAGGTTTCATAGACAGGTGGTCGATGACCAAGGCCTGTCAGAGTTCAAGAGGTGTTTGGACAATGCCCTTCAAAACGTGCTTTAACTTTGATCAGTCTTGAAGTGATTAGGCAGTTGGAGCAGACGATAATTGTAGCTCTGGAACTATTCTATTCTATTCTATTCTATTCTATTCTATTCTATTCTATTCTATTCTATTCTATTCTATTCTATTCTATTCTATTCTATTCTATTCTATTCTATTCTATTCTACTCTATTCTATCCCAGCTTTAACCCAACAGGGTAAAGTCAAGTCAAAACAGGGAGCCCTCAGCAGAGCAGGCTGTCTAAGAAATATTTAAAGAGTAATTGGGTATAAAGCTACAGACATCCAATTCTTCTTCAAGACTTCTATGGTGCCCATCCAGGAACACTGTGATAGAACACTGATAGAAAAATTCCAGCATTTTTTTCCAAGACTACAAGGAAGTTTACTGTATTGTCGTATTCTGTCTAATGAAAACTTCTCAAAGAAAGCAGGTTCAATGGATATATTTCATTATCTGAATGACCAGCACACAAATCAGAAGTCCAAACTTGTAATACAAATACCTGAAATTATGTTTCTGGGGTGGGAAATAGAATGAGGAATGTAGTGGGCTGATGTGGGCCAGATGCCAGGCACCCAGAAAAGCCTCTCACTCACTCCCCTCTGCTGCTGGACAGTGGAGAGAAAATTTAATGAAGGGTTCATGAGTTGACCCATGACCCACGAGCATAAAGGCTGGGAGAGATCACTCATTAAATACCATCAAGGGCAAAACAGACTTGACTTAGAAATACTAAGTGAATTTATTGCTAACAAAATCAGAGCAGGATAATGAGAAGTAAAGTAAGCCCTTAAAAACACCTTCCTCCCATCCCTCCCTCCTTCCAGCTCTACCTCCTACCTCGTTGGTGCAAGGAGACAGGGAATGGGTGTTATGGTCAGTTCATCACCTGTGGCTTCTCCCGCTGCTCAGGGAGAGGAGTCCTTCCCCTGCTGCACCATGGGGTCCCTCCCACAGCAGACAGATCACTGAGAACTTCTCCAACATGAGTCCATCCCGCAGACAACAGTTTTCCTCAGACTGCTGTGGTGTGGGTCACTCTTTCACTGTCCTTTTCAGGACAGGCTGCTCCAATATAGGAGCAGGACCACTCTCTCCACAGGCCTCCCACAGAGTCACGGCCTCCTCTCAGGCATCCACCTATTCTAGTGTGGGGCTCCTCCACAGGCTGCAGGTGGATCTCTGCATCTCCATGGTCCTCCATGGGCTGCAGGGGCACAGCTGCTTCACCAAAGTCTGCACCATGGGCTGCAGGGGAATCTCAGCTCTGGCTCAGCCTGGAGCACCTCCTGTCTCTCCTTCTGCACTGACCTTGGTGTCTGCATGGCTGTTCTGCCCACATGTTCTCACTCTGGTCTTCTCAGGTCACAGTTTAAAAAGCATAACAACTATTTGTTTATCTTTTTTCTTAAATATGTTATCACAGAGGGATTACCACTATTTCTAATTGGCTCAGACTTGGCCAGGAGCGCATCCATCCATGGAGTCATCAGGGATTGGCTCTGCTGAGCACGGAAAAAACTTTGAGCAGCTTCTTACAGAAGCCACTCCTGTAGCCCCACCACCACCAAAACCAGGTCATGTGAGACCAGTACAAGGAGCAAGGAAAGATTTGAGACAGGCTTTAATGAGGTGGGATTGTTGGTCTGTTACACAAAGACTCCTTTCAAACACTGAAGTATTGTTCCTGCTTTTATGTTTAGCATTTATAGGTACATATCAAATAAGTAGTAAGTATGAAAATAGGAACTTACAATTTCTTCAGTATATTAGAAAATATATTATTGAAAAGGTAATAGGCTGCTCTTTTGCAATTCTTGAAGGACGAATAAGAAGTATTGTGCCATATGGGTACTGCTATTAAATCCTGACTAGCAAACTAACCGGAAAGAGCAGAAAAAGGGGTCCTTGCACATATGAACAGCTAAAAGCTACATCCCAAATTCCAACAGGAATATGCACTTTACCAATTTTTTCTGAACTTGGCAAGGCAGAGAAAGATAATATATACAATTTTTTGTCTCTCTGATTGTATTCTTTGCATCTTGGGTAGAAAATACAATGAGTACAATGAGAAAATACAACAATCATAACTCAAAATTAACTGGCAAAGCACACAAAAACATGCTAAGGAATATTGTCTGTTCAGTATGAATGATTTCAGCACTATGACATGGTATAGCTTGCCCTCTAACTAAATAAATAATAATGCTAAATATTTCCGTAAACATGTAAGACCCTCCTAGAACTGAAAGTTAAAAAGATAAAGTAAAAAAGTAAACGGTAAGACAAAGGAAATTAAGAGAACCTCTTATTTTTCTTTGTCTGAGGTTCAGATGTGTTTTCTAGGGTAGGATAGGCAATATGATAGAGAAAATACACTTTCAAGCCTCTGCCTCAGAATTAATAATTATAACATTCTGTGTTAGTTACATCTCTTAATGTTTTATTTTTATGTGGTTTGTGATTTAAGCTACCTGAACCAGTAATTTATCTGAGAAATATTTGCAGCAAGCATTTCCTGCACTGAATTATGAGAAAAAGTAAACAATATAGGAGAAAGTAAAAAGGTGTTTTAAGCTTCTTGTTTCTTGCTCTAACATTATGAAGGAAATCACAGAATATTTGCTTATTTACTGTAACTCCTAATACTTCTCTGTCACACTTCAGACTGAAGGCATATTTTTTTAAAGTAAAATTTGAAAACCATATTTCTTTAAAATGTCTTTTTTCATAATTTCCATCAAAAGCATTAGAGTGATACTGCAGAAATCCCCCTGCCCTCTCTACCCACTGTATGAATGGCAGGCATGAGAAGTCAGAGGACTCTCAACTTGTTTCCCACAATTTCAGGAGTAGTACAGCTTGAATTAAAGTCTAGTATGATTTTAGAACTTGCAGCATCCAAAAGAAAGTCTTTGGGCAGAGGAAAATGAGTGACAATTAAAACTTGCAATATTAATATTTTGGTTTGTTTTCTTTTCTTTAAAGGACAGGCAGAGAAATTATATTAACCAAAAGCGAATACAATGAAAATTCACTATTTGAAATGTCCTTTCTCCGTAACTTGCCTGATTTTGGGAATCCATGTTGTTTAGTCTAAAATGTCAATTTCTTGTGGCCTCCCTGCTCCATGCAAGAGCTGCTGTTCAGCTGCAGAAGGTCATTTTACACTTAGCTAAAACTTAGTTTAAATTCTATAAAACCAACTTACAGTGCTTCAGGCAGGGTCATTATTTTTAGAATTATGTAGAATAAATATCAGTCTGTAATTCTTGTAGTGCTGAGGTGCTGAGAGAAAAATCTCTGAAATATATAATCTGTTTACTACACACACACAATTGTCTTTTGTGTGTGTTTTAGAGCATCGCGTTGACTGTGTGTCTGAAAGCCCTGGGACTCTTGACAGTCAAAGATATTTTAAAGTCTGGAAGTGTCAGAAGAACATCGTTTAGGTTCAGTTAAAACAAGAGTAGATGGTAAAATATGCATAAAGGTGTACATGCTGCTACACAAGGGATGCTTATTTCAAAATGGATGGAATATGTGAAGGCTCTTGGCTGGCAGAGGCATGCAAGGTGCTTTACAAAAACGACATGCACATGATCTGTCGGGTAATATAGGTCAGATAACTCTCTTGGTTTATTGAGTATTCCAGTGCACTTTGGTTCTGAGGACAGATAGTGGCATGTTAAGCTTGCCAGATGTAAGGCACAGCCAGGACTGTAATGAGAGCTGGGAGCAGGAGTGCATGTGAAAGTGAGAGAGCATTTATCTTTCGGGAGGAAATGAAAGAAAGGAAAAAGTAAATGGGGGAAAGTCGTCTACTTAGAGAAAATAACAGGAAAAGGTACACCTCTCTGCTACAGAGGAAATATAAGAAGATAACTATGAATTATTATATAGGAATGATTGCATTATTTTCTGGACTAAAATATTCCGGATGGTAGAAGGATGTCCCACCTCCACACACAGAAACACATGAATGAGTGTCCAAGTTCATATTCACAACAGCCAATCTCCAACCGCTGCACCATTTAAAGCCAGGAATATATCTAAATATTTGCTCACTGATGGCTTTAGAGCCCATCATGTTACTCCTTATAGGCTTCCTAATATTGTGAATATCTGAAATTTTGATCTTGCCCTTGCCTTTTGTCTATCAACTGATACTGACATTTGTCAAGCACAAGACTCAAAAGACCCCATGTGTTCTATTGAGGTCCTTTTCTAAGACTCGCCAACAGATTAAGCAGCCATATCAAAGACACAGTTATCTGTCACAGGAGAGAACATACGTATTTCTGACAAACAGACTTTGTGCAAAAGCAGACATCTAGAGAATGCCAACTTAACTAAACATTATTTCTGTCTCAGTTTCTTAATGATGACAGAAAGTCAGTGGCATTTAGTAGTGAATTTTATAAAGTATCTGACATTTCTCTAATGCACATGGTTTCTCTTTGGAATTGTGTAGTATGTCCCTGCTCAGCTTGAGGTCACTATTTAAGAAAAAATATTATTCGGTATACCATGATAACATAGTCACTCTTCCTAACCAAAATACATATTTTGCTGACTTCTTGTTGTAGCAGGTTCCTTTGGTTCTAAAAGTTTAGAGGTTTGGGGTTTTTTTGAGAATTTTCAAACAGCTGCCATTTTTTACAGGACACCATGCTTCTCCTCTCTTGATCCAATCAGCTTTCTGAATGTTCTTCATCTGACTGCATAACCATTAACATATAGAAATTTAATGGGCTACTTTTATGTTAATTTGAAATGTCATGACTTAAACACTCCTGAGTGGAAAACTATCTCAAATTAACTGACTGTTTATCAAGACCCAGCTGTGACCATCCCTACATTTTTTGAGTATTTGGATGAAAACTCTCTAGGTTTGTCTTTTACTAAGCCAGGATCCATGCAGGAAAATAAAGCTACAGCAATGCAAATATGAACTACAAATTGAAGAGTTTACCCTTCTCCTCTATATTAGGAAAAGTTTAGTAAAGAATAAACAGCAATAAACACCAATCTCCCTTTTGAAAATAGGGTATATAAAAGAGTTTCAAACTGATTTAATTTGTTCTTTCAGTGCAAATTAAAGACAAGCTTTACAGAAGTTAAATCAAAAATGTCTGATGGTATTTGACACTGACTGGTGACCAAGGCGAAATGGTTAGCTACTTTCCTTCTACTTCAGAGAATGCATTGGCAATTATGGACTTAACTATATATTTCACAGAAATCAATCTATATTTAATATCTATCCAAATGTCTCGATGACATGTTGTGGTCTAACCCCAGCTGGCAACTAAGCACCGCCCAGAGGCTCTCTCACTGCCCCTCCACACAAACACATTGCATTTTTATTAGAATATATCCTGTAACTAATAAAAGGATCAAAGGACTTGCGGGGTAGGGGTACTGACCATTTCTCCTGCTTTTGTTGACAAGAAGGGAGTGATGCACGTACCCTGTTTTTAGGTGGTGGTATCTGTTTCTAAACAGATCCTTATGTATTGTGATCTACTCTTCCTTGTTAAATCATTAGCTGAAACTTGGCTTCAACATCTGTAAATCTTATTTGAATAAAGCTCTCTTTCATTCATCACAAACCAGCAATGAAATAATTATGAATTGCATAGAATTATCTGTATTCTGGACTTGAGCAAGCAAAGGCTTAATCACAATTCAGTTTGGGTTTTTCCTGTGGCAATTACTCCCTTCTAGAGAGTAATAATGTGCACAGGAAAGGATCCTCAGCTGTATTGGTGTAACAGTGAAAGCAGGATAAAAAATTAACCTGTCAGAAAAGGAAAACAGCAGCAAAAAACGTCCACGATGCCATTGTATTTGCTATGCTGGCTCAATATATTCTTATTCCAGACTACATTGACCTTACTGAAGAATGATCTTCACCAGTGTCTATGACACTTTGCCAGGTCTGAGCCTTAACTGGGGAGGAGGATGCTGCTGATTTAGATTCCAGAATATTCAGTCAGTCTGCTTCACTCTGCATTACCCCGCATGTATTGTATCTAATCTGTTACTTTGGAAGGGCCTGCAGCTGCTGTTAAGTGATTTATCTCAAGTAACCTCTGTGCTATGACAGCTCTGAGATACTAGATGGTCCCAGTAGTGATAAGAGCAGCCACACTCAGCACAAAGTGCACAACTGCATATTCATGTCAGAGTGGGCTTTGCCAAATAAAATCTGCAGTGCTGTGGTTGATCAGACAATTTCTTTTCATACACAAAATTCATTAAGAGTACAATGCAATCTTTAATATATTTTGGGGTAACATGAATGTTACCTCATGAATGAGCATAAATTTATAAGACATAGACAAAGAGAAAAGTTTCATTTTTTTGGTTAAACATATTGTTATTCAAACACAGAGGTTTGTACTGGAAAAAGTGATCTCATTTTATTTTAAAGCATTGAGATGTATTCTAACAGCAACAATGTGAAATAAAGCATTATTAGTTGAAATCCCAAAGATCCATAACGTTTGAATACATGATTTCAAACTACACAGTTATTTTTTAGCGTATTTCATATCTCATGACCATGTTAAAATAACTTTTATAGCATAAAAAATTTTTCCAAAGTTCTTTATAAATTTTTTTTTAAAAATGCAAACATTTCTTTAAAAGGGACATGATGATAAGAAGACACAAAAAAATTCCCGAGTTCCATTACAACAGAAATTAACAAACAGAGGAGAAGTCCAGTTTTCAGTATGTCTGAATTCCCAAAGGAGAGAATTTTTTTGGCTGAGTTGAAATGGATGTAAGGGATGGCTTACAGTTAATGTTACTTCAGCAAATGAACCTCCAAGAATCAGCTTTCCCCTCAACTAAAAATACTGAATCTAGTTCTGTATCTGTTACACCAAAACTGAGTAGACCTGTCCAGATTTCTGGGAAAGCATATCCTCGCAACATTAAATACCAAATTGTGCTGTACTATATGTCAGTGGATTAATATAATTTACAAATGAGCTGAAATTATACTGAAGTCTTTCCAGGAAGTGATCATTTGGGCTTTGATTTGAGTCTGTGACCCTACACAAAAAACTGATATTTAGACTAAGGAAGAAATATACATTTAGCCTTTTACTGAACATCAAATCTCCCTGCTTTCAAACTTCATTGATGATTGTATTGTGTTTACATGTCAAGGTTTTAGTGGTGAGGGGCTGCAGAGGTGGCTTTTGTGAGAAGATGCCAAAAGCTTCCACTGTGTCTGACACATAGTGTCAAACAATTCCGGCTGGCTCCAAGAGGGACCCACAACTGACCAAGGATAGGCTATCAGTGGTGATGGTAGCACTGCTTCAATAACATGATTTAAGAAGGGGGAAAAAATTGCTGTGAAGCAGCAGCTGCAAGTGAGGTGTGAGAATATGTGAAACAGCTCTGCAGACACCAAGGTCTGTGCAGAAGGAGGGGAGAAGAGGTGAGCCAGGCATTGAAGCTGAGATTCCCCTCCAGCCCATTCTGAAGACCATGGTGAGGAAGGATGCCCCCCTGCAGCCCATGGAGGTCCATGCAGGAGCAGATGTGCACCTGCAGCCCATGAAGGAACCCCACGCTAGGACAACAGAACAGGCTGTTACCCCGTGGAAAGACCATACTGGAGAAGGTTTGCTGGCAGGACTTGTGACTTTGCACGGCATTCACACCGGAGAAGTCTGTTCCTGAAGGAGTGGATAGTGTGGAAAGAGACCCACACAGAAGCATTCCTGGAGGACTGCCAGCCATAGGTGGGACCTGCACAGGAGCAGGGGAAGAACATGAGGAAGAAGAAGCACCAGGGACAGTGAACTGACCACAACCTCCATTTCCTATCACCCTGTGACACTGTAAAAAAAGAAATAGTGAAATTGAGAGTGAAGTTGAGCTTGAGAAGAAGGGATTGGGGGGGGGGGGGGGGGNGGGGTGTGAAATATGTTTTTAGATTTGCTTTTGTTTCTAATTACCCCACTCTGGCAAAAATTAAATTAATTTTTGCAAGTCAAGTCTGTTTTTCTTGTGACAGTAACTGGTGAATGATATTTCCCTGTCCTTATGTGACATTTTTTTAAATTTTCTCTCCCCTGTTCAGATGAGGATGGGGAATTATAGAACAGTTTAATGGACACTTACCCTCCAGCCAAGGTCAACCCACCACAATGTCTTAAGCAAAAATTCTGAAATAAGACACTTTAAGTTTTTAGTTAAAGTTTAGTACAAACCTAGGGTCAGATTTGGTGAGGTTGTTGTACCTATTGGTACAGCAAGGATGTAATAACTTTAAATCTGAAATACTAAGACAGAGGCAGAGTTCACAGATGTCTATTGGATTTCTTCATGGATAATGGGAAAAAGCCATGCCCATTAAGAAAGCCAGTGCATTTACTGAAGGATATAACTTCAAGAAAAGAAAAATGTATGTTTAAAATCCTGTTTCTATCCTGAATTTAAGCATCTCCTGCAGTAAACATCTACATGAAAATAGAATTTACAGCATAAATCTGCTTCTTTAAAGTATATGACTTTGTCAAAATTTGTGAAACAGATGTCTCAGCCGCTGAGTGAATCAGTTGCCTCAAAACTTTTGTGTGTCCAGGTCTCGGTTTCCAAATGTATCAGCATACAAATTCTATTCTGCATCAATCTGTTTGCAGTGATGAATATTTTTGTCACAGAATTGTGAAGATACATCTTTTTCTCTTTGGTCTTTCAGTATAAAAATGCTGCAGATTATTTACATCATTCTCATAAATGTGTATATTCAAAAATTGTGATAAATTATTTGATCTCTTTCAACAGCAATTGCAGCGAAGAAGTGATTGCACATAAATGCATTTGCTGAAATGATGGAATCCTACTTGCATATGTCAACAAATTAAGCGCATTCTTTATTGGTGTCTAAAATGCCTTCTCAATGAAAACATTTTATTGAAATGGAGGTGTTTAAACCGTAGAAGGGTGAAATTTCCTTTTCTGTCATATTCATGCCACCCATCAACTTATTTTTTTATTTTTCTGGCAGAATTACATATACAGCAATCATGTGTGTTAATTTTAAAGTTACGTTGAACAAAAACTGCAGAAAGAAAAGGCAGTAAGTAAATAGCTCTGCACAGGAAGTGTTGTGAATTGAATGACTGACTTCTAACAGATTTTGTGCCAGACATCTGTGGTTCAATCTCCCTAGATGTCCTACTAGTTCAAGACCCTTGTCAAGTTTGTTTGTGTACATTTAGGTGATGAATATTTAAATGGAGAATTTCAGTATTGATAGTGGTAAAAAAGGCTGTTCTAAGTTTTGTTGTTGTTGTTGAATCTGTCAAAATGCACTAGACACCAAGCCAAATTGCAGTATAGTTTCTTTCTTTAGAGGGATAGATAGAAGGCATATACGTGCCTTTAAAGTTTAGACAAAGTGAATTGTTGTAAAGATGCTCTGCCATAAATTATATCTGACAGTGGAAGTGATTAAGGCACATAGTTTGATTGCATACATTAATCTCTACAACTTTCATCAAGTCTAATTTAATTACCCACAGGTATATGTTTCCTTTTAATTTATTAGCTTTGTCAGTAATCAGTTGCACTGTATGCTATTACTTGCAAAAGGTGAAACCCAGACACATTCATGAAAAAATCAGACATTGAACAGGAAAATAAAGAGAGTTAAGTGTCACAGCCCTCAAGTGTACAGTAACAATGTTAAACTCACATATGAAATGAGACTATATATTTAATCACGAAGGACTGACAGATATCTTGATTGAGACCAGTGCACTCTCCCAGGAAAAAAACATCTGAGAAAGCTTAATCATTTTCTGAATGTGGAAACAGCTGCTGTTTTTAGAATATCCTACTATCAAACATACAGTTTTATATATTTTTAAGTAATTTTATGCCACTATTTGGACCTGGCTATTTGTTTCTTAGCTGACAGTGCTGTCTTTACTCATGATCAAGTGATCATGAATATGGATGTTAATTTTAATAGACTAATATTAGGACTCAAATATTCAGCATGACCATCATTTTAGGTCTCATATACATGCTATGCACGTTATCTCGAATTTTCTTTGTAGTGCAGATCAGACATTTTAAGAATTTTTGTATACTAGAAATGCCTGTTCCAGTACTCTATTGCATTTGTAGATAGTAACATTTGCAAGACTACTCAGAAGCATTGTCCAGTCAGTCTTTTGAATTTAATATTACGCAGTCTCATAAAGATACATGTCTTTTACTTACAAAATCCCTAACCAAAAGGAAGATTGTGGGAGGTTTGAGTGTGGGGGGTGTGGGAGTTTTTATTGGTTTGTTTGTTTCGCTCTGCATTCTATTCTTCTAATAACATAGACATACGGGAGGGTTGTGTGCTTTTTTATTAAAATGCATTTTAATTGTGATTAAAATATTAGGAAGAAGATTGTTTAATGTTATTGATTTTTTCCACAATGACATGGAAAAAACAAAGTAAACAAAACCATTGTGTACCAGTAGGTGAGTAATTATCAACATTTTAGAGCCAAACTCTGTTTCCTATATGTCAATTCATAAAATTTTGTGCTGTGAAAGTCCTCAAATAAATGCATTGCTGACAGAGAAATTACCTTTTTTTTTTTACATAACTCAAGAA
This sequence comes from Falcunculus frontatus, assembly GCA_013398115.1. NCBI lineage: Eukaryota > Metazoa > Chordata > Aves > Passeriformes > Falcunculus > Falcunculus frontatus. The sequence goes on from VZRV01004151.1 coordinate 123,050, forward strand.
TTTTTAGTGCTTACTGGCCCTTAAATAATGCACAGTAAACCATTTCAAACAAATATCATGTTGAAAAGATACACAAGGGAAATAAAAGAGTCTTCCTAAATTGCACAGTACATGCAATTATTACTAAACTTGTTTAGTGAAACATGAAAATAAACTGCTTACTTGTGGCAAATGGATTTAATTACTGCGCTGGCTGTCAGACACAAATAAACCTTCCTATGAAGTAAAAATGTTATACTACATGGCTATAAATTTAAGAAAAAAATTTCTAATATAGTGTATGCACATTATTACTGCTGTTGAGCAATAAGCGCAGTAGCTCCCAGTCTCTGGGAAAAAATAGAACAAATTAGGACTTGCAAAGGAGTGCATTATTGTATTCTACGGTGTGCCAAACCTCATAAAAGAATATATAGCATGATTCTAGAATAATGCACACATAAGGGCTGAAGGAAAGCTTTCCGTATGAAAATTGTATACAAACCATATGATGTACCCAGTAAGTAGTAGAGAATGCTATGTCTATATTTTATTGTTTCTTTCTTTAGTGTTTTTTTCATTAATAAGAACATTTTACCAGGGAGCTTACTCTAAAAGTGTTGTTACTTTCCACGAGGCTATAGGGTGATGAGGTGTTTGCCAGACCAAGTGAGAAAAGAGCAGCTCCAGGCAGGAGGAGGACAGGCAGCTCAGAAGGCAAATCCCAGGCCAAGTGAAAGTGCAGAGAAATGTGCCATGGGACCAACAAAAAATCATATTGGACAACCAAATTAAAGAAAATACTCATCAAAGCCAAAAAACTCATTTGGCCTGCATAGGAAGAGAATCCGTAAGTTCAGAACAAGATAGAAAGTTCAAAATGGCTAAAACCAGTGAATGAACACCACCATTCTCAAACTGAGAATCAGCATAAGACAAATAAAAGCATCTAAAAATGAAGGTTCTTCATAAACCCCTATCTTCCTCTAATAATTTGCATTTCTATATTTCTCAGCTGTTACTGTTTCATGCAGAAAATTACTGCTGCACTGAGAGGCCAAGAAAAGAAAAAAAATTATTGCTTATTCATGAAAGCCTCTAATACTTTTAATCAATTTGCAGAAGTAACCTTGCAATGTAAGATATTAAGAGACAATTTTAAAACCACCTGAACAAGAAGTTAAAATGTTTATATTGATTGGCATAGCAATTAAAAGCCAATATATTCTACAACAGCTATTCTGTTCAATTTCTTCATGTGGTCCAAAGGTCTAAACCCATTATCTTTAAGCCACCATGGATTCTGTGGGTTGTTATAATGCTATATCATGCAGACGGTATACTGTTAGCCAAGAAAGTTTTTCACTATTTAGAGATCTTGTCTTTATCTCTTTTCCTTTCTTGTCTGTACAGAATGTTGCCAGGAGCATTGTGGGTTTTGACATCAGTATTAATTAACGGCAGATAATGAGGGATAATGAAAGTAAAGGTGAGGGGAGAGGGAAACTAACACAGACTTCTGCAAGCAATTGCACAGCTTTAAAAGTCACGTTTCAAATTTTGCAAATATACACTGAGAAATAAACAAAGTCTTCACCCAGACTATATGGCTGTGACTTTTTAGTCACAGTTATCTCATTTTTTTCTCTCATGCTGTGCTGTTTTTGACTGCAGTAGAGTTAGATTTCTTCACACTGGCCAGTATGGGTTTAGGTTTTGTGTTTGTGCTGAGCACAGTAATGATAACAGAGATGTTTTTATTTTGTCTGAGCAGATCTTACACAGAACCAAGGCCTTTTCTGTTTTTTGTACAGCCCCATTGATGAGGAAACTGGAGGTGCATGAGAAACTGGAAGGATACACAGTCTGGACAGGTGACCACAACCAACCAAACTGATCTTCCAGACCATATGACATCATACAAAGTATATAAAGTGCGGAGAAGAAGCAGAAAGTGGGGAACATTTGGAGTGATGACATTTGTCTTCCCAAGTCATTTTTAGGAGCAAAGGAGACAAATAGTGTGCAATACAAAATGTAAATAATGCTAAATGTTTAAGTAGCAAGCTATTTACCCCAGCCTGTGCAACATAAGATGTTCTTGTTGGCTAGACATATATGAAAACTTTGGCATGAAGGGGCCCTGGTCTCCTGGAGATGGTTGAACACCTGCCTGCCCAAGCAAAGCACTGAATTAGTTCCTTGTTTTGTTTGGCTTGTGTGTGCAGCTTCTGCTTCCTCCCATTAAATCTTCTTTATCTCAACCCAAGTGTTTTCTACATTTTACCCTTCCAATTCTGTCCCACCGGTGGATGAGTGAGCAAGAGGCTGAATGGGGCTTGGTTTCTGGATAAGGTTAAAACAGAACAGGTGTAGATAAAGTTGAGTCTCTGAAGACAGTATTTTTACTCTTCAGGTATCAGAACTGAACAACAATGAAGAGCCAGAAGGAACATTGTTTATTGGATCAAGTTATTGCCTGTTTACCAGAGATGGGGTTAGACTGGCCTCATTTTACATTCCATTGGATGAAAGAGGTGCTCCTCTCATTTAAGAGACAGATGAGGAATGTTTACTCTGATCCAGGTTCTTCCTTTCTTCTTGTCATAGCTATTTAAACACCACAGTAAACTAACTGTACTGCAAGATTATTTCTCAGATTAATTACCACTTAGAAGTAACATTAATTATAGAAGAAAAGCATTTAACATATTGAAGAACAAAAGTTTACTTGTACTTCTTTAACAAAAATTTAGAATAGAAGAAAAATGAGGATATGCAGACATTCTAGCAAGGACCCACATTAGCCATCTAACTAGTCCTGCCAAGTCTGTTCAGAGACCTGCTCTGAATCAAGAAAGATTGAGCGTCTTGTTCTGTACAGTGTAAAGTCAGCTTCTGTTGTCTTATTCAGGGACAATGCAGTAACGTCACTCATTCCTTTAATGTATACATTCATGCTATAATTGTGACAATCTCCAGTGAAAGGTCGATAAGAGAAATTAGATATTGGTGGCTAGCAAGTTAAAAACTGACACTGTAGGTACAAAAGGAATATTGCTATTGTATTGCCATGTATTTTTTATCCCTAATAAAAGAGAAAAGAATGAAAAATAAGTCATTTTCAGGAGCAAAGGAGAAAAAGAGCATGTAATTCAAAATTCGAATAATGCTAAAATTGAAAGTAGAAAGCTAGTTGCCACAGCCCCGTGCAACACAGTATGTTCTTGTTGGCTAGACATATATGAAAAGTTTGGCTTTACTGAAAAAAGACAGAAGGATGTGCTTTGGTAACTGACCATACTGATTTATAATTGGCAAAAATTTTTAAGAACTCTTTCCCCAGAACAACTGACCACTTTGTATCTTAAATTTAACATCTCTTAAACATATCTTTCAGGTTACTCTACAAAATAGATACAATACTCTTTTTGAGGTATTAAAATAATTTCCTTTAAAAAGGAAACTGGTCTGTTTATAATGGATGAAGCACTCTCCCGTGAAAATGGAGGCCTAATCTCCATGGCAGAAGTGCATGGATTATATTAAGCATAAAACTTTCTCTAGCTTAGAGCAAATGTCTATGCAAATGGTACAATGCCTATGTAAAACATACAATTAGCAAGATATAGCCTCCTTAAGATGTTTCCTTTTTTAGTTCCTTGCTGTAACTTCAGAGGGAATTAATGGTCTTTTCCACCAGTAATTCTTTTCCACAGGGGAGTTTGAAATCTGCTCAATTTTCAGGATGCCTTGTTGTTAGCAGACATTGTTTTCAAATCACTGCATTCTCAAACAGGTTGTGCACTGAAAATGGAAAATATGGAAACTGGAAATTGACATGTTTTACAGCCGTCTGAGAAAGAATGTTTCTCCACTTAGTGGCTCAGGCAGAACATGTAATTATTTTCATATCTTCCAGGAACATTGGTTTAGTGTTAGATTGCCGTAGTGCTGTCCATGTGCAGTGCATTTTAGTTCTGTCATTCAGAACTAGCTTAGTGACTATGTTAGATTTACTTTGAAATTCTGTAACAGATTATTGAACAATTCTATCCATGTAGAAAACAATTACTTTCCAGTTAAATTTGCCATAAAGTTTTCTCGCTTCATGTCTCCCTATACTTTACAGGTTATTTTCAAAGAAGAGGGTATTACTGCAAGGGTCAGGAAGTTTGGTTGCTGCCCTCACAAAACTGTTTTAATGAATCCAATTGTTTACGTATTTTTCAGAATACCATCTTCCACAAAAGTTTGTATAGAGTCATGATATAGATGAATACAATCTGTGAGCAACAATACTTCTGCTGGAGAATACAAAGTTAATCACAATTTCTGAGAGAAAACTTGCTTTACCAATGAAATTTTGAAATTACTAGACTTTGTTTTAATAGCTACATATTCTCTTCATAAGTGTTTACATATACTTTCTCATTACTCTGTGATTAAAGACATTTTTTTCTAAACCTTATAGGCAGAAAACTGAGGTAAATGGAAGATTAAGGTCAAAAAGGGAAACACCCTTAGTCATTGTCAACATTGTAATGCTATCTTGACAATAAAAAGTTGTCATTTGGGTGCCTATCTTTCAGAAAATATCTTTCTGGAATAGCTAATTCAAGCATGAGGCACAAAGATGATGAATTCAGAGAAATAGAAATAGCTTCTGGTACCTGAAGGATAAGAAATCACCTCAAGAGTTAAAGAAAAAAACACAGAACAAATCATAAACATCTATAATTCTCATGCCATTGATATTAAATATCCTTCTTGGGACTCCTCATAAAGATACTTAGAAGTTCATATTTCTGCACGTATCTCATGAGAATTCTATGTCACAATTTTTTTAAAATTTTAGCTTAACTTATTGTTTTCTCTCAGAAAATGAGAGGCTTAACAAAGGTAGCATCCTACAGTATTTAATGTATTCAATGTAGTATCACATACTAACTTTTAAGTAAAGTGCTGAGGTATCATTAGGTTAGATAGAGTGTAATGTGAATTGAGAATTGGCAAGACTATGAGGATCAAAGGTCTATGAACAGTGGCACAGTCCAGCTGGAGGCCAGTTACAATGGGATTCTGTCACAGAGCTGATCTAGGATCAGTATTATTTCACTACCATTTAATTATTTGTCTCATTGTCTTAATCACAGCCTAGATGATTGGATAAGCTGCAACCTCAGCAAATCTATGGATGATACCTGGTCTGGATAAGTGGTCAATACACTGGAGGGCAGTGCTAATATGCAGAGAGGACCAGAAACGCTGGAGAAGCAAGTCTAGCCCCCGGGGACAGACAAAGCCCTGCAGCAGAATAGGCTGGGGCTGACTGGCTGGGAGCAGTTCTGCAGAACTAGCTCTGAGGACAGCCGGTTGGCAGTGTCTCCATGCAGCAATGTAGCCTCCTGTCTTGGGCTGCACAAGCAGGGATGGAGTCAGCATGTCTGGGAAGGGATCTTGCCCTGGCTGCAATCTCCCCTGCATGACACAGACACTGACATAATGGTGTGTGTCCCACAGAGGCCACTGAAGCAATCAGGACTGGAGTAGTGGACATTCAAGGAGAGGACTGCAAGATCTGTGTGTGTTCAGCCTTTAAGAGAAGGAAAGGTGAGAGGAAGCATGATGGCTATCCTCAGGTATCTAATATGAAAGTAGAGAGAAGATAACCTCTCCTTCCACACTTATTAAGCAGATGAACAGCGGAATGGGGACTACAGGACTAAAGCGTTTTCCACTGGGAATAAGTCAGGTTCATGACCACCTTGAGAACCTGAACGTACGTAAGTCTGTGAGACCTAATGGGATGCATTCCAGAATGATGAGGGAATTGGCTGATGTAGTTGCCAAGCCACTCTCCATGATATTTGAAAAGTCATGGCAGTCCGGTGAAGACCCTGGTAACTGAAAAAGAAAGGAAAACATTTACCCATCTTTAAAAAGGGTAGAAGGGAGAACCCTGGGAACTACTGACCTGTCAGCCTGCCTTCTGTGCCTGGGAAGATCATGGAACAGATGCTCCTAGAAACTGTGCTAAGGCACATGGAGGACAGGGAGGTGATTTGAGAGCTATGGATGTCATTTATCTGAACTTCTGCAAAGCCTTTGAAATGGTCCCCCATAACATCCTTCTCTCTTAAATTGAAGAGATATGCGTTTGATGGGCGAACTGTTCAGTGCATGAGAAATTGTTTGGAAACAATTGTTTGGAAACCCTCTGGCTATCCAGAGGGTAGTTGTCAATGGCTTGCTCTCCAAATGGACATCAGTAACAGATAGCGTCCCACAATGGTCTGCATTGAGAGAAATCCTTTTCAACATATTTGTTAATGACACGGACAAAGGGTTTAAGTGCACCCTTAGCAAATTTGCAGATGACACCAAGCTGAGTAGTGTGGTTGATACATCTGAAGGATGGGATGCCACCAAAGGGACCTGGGCAAGCTTTAGAAGCAGGACCACAAGAATCTCATGAAGTATACAAAGACCAAGTGCAAGGTCCTGCACTTGGGTTAGAGCAACCCATGGTTTTGATAAAGACTGGGAGATGAACAGGTTGAGAGAAGCACTGATGAGGTTACAAGTGTGCTTGTGGATGAGAGGCTGGTCATGACTCAGAAATGTGCACTTGCAGCCCAGAAAGTCAATTGTATCCTGGCCCAGCAGGGCCAGGGAGGGGATTCTGCCCCTCTGCTCTGCTCTGCTGAGACCCCACCTGCAGTGCTGCAACCAGCTCTGTGTTCCCCAGCACAGGAAGGACACGGATCTGTTGGAGCCAGTCCAGAGGAGGGCCATCAAACATGGTTAGAGGGATGGAGCTCCTCTAGTAGAAAGAAAGGCTAAGAGAAATGTGATTGTTCAGCCTGGAAAAGAGAAGGCTTCAGGGTGACCTAATTATACCTTCCAGTATTTGGACCAAGCCTACAAGAAAAGTGGAGAGAAACTTTACGAGGATGTGTAATGACAGGAGAAGGGGAATTAGTTTCAAACTGAAAGAGAGTAGTTTTAGATTAGATATTAAGAAGAAAATCTTTACTGTGAGTGTGGGGAGGCACTGGAGCAGGTTTCCCAGAGAAATCATGGACTGTCAGTTCCTGGAGCTGTTCAAGGCCAGGTTCAATGGGGCTGTGGTCTAGTAAAAGGTTTACCTGCCTACGGCAGGAGGGTTGGAACTAGATTATTTTTTAAAGTTCTTTCCAACTCAACTAATTCTATGATTCCATGATTCTATGAAGATGGAGCTGTACAGTGAAACAAGGAGAGAGGACATACAAAACTGAGGTTTTACCTAGGTAGAAAAAGAAATTATTTGCACATTATGAGTAGTCAGAGATTTGAAGAGGTTAGTCATAACAGCTTTGCAACAGCCATCTTTGATTTTATACAAAAATCAGTGGGAAAAAAGTTTTAAAGAACTTGATCAAGTTGTGCTTTCTTTGAGCATGGGACCAGATGACCACCAGAAATAATTTCCAAAGTATATTTTTCCAGGATTCCATATTACAGAAAATTTATCTCTAGCGTGGTTATTTTATGTGGCTTGTTTGCAACATATTGCGCTTTCTGGAATTGCATCTATATCTGACGACCACATGATAATTTTTTATCTTCAAATAAAAAGTCTCCAAGGCTTATGCATACATTTCTCTTAATTCTCTTTCAAAAGCTACTTGCACTGTACGCACGTATATCTGGGACTAAAGTCACTAATGATACAGGGTTCACAGATAAGACAACTCCTTTTGGAGATGAAATTTGTCTAGTTTTTTTCATATTTTAAGTGTTATAGGATCTATTCTATGACATACTTTCTCAGGTACTCCTGCCTGATTGTTGCGAGCTCAATGACACCCTAAATACTCAGGATGTTTTCTAATCATGTGAATGGGTAATGAAATAGTAAGATTACTGCCTTTTAAAAGAGTAAAATGCATGTATATTTCAAGAGACAAGACAAGAACTATGTACCATGCTGCAAGTTTCAAATTTTAGGTATCTCATCCTGACACCATGTTTATAAATTATTAAGTAATGTTATCAGCTTATTTTCTTGTTACCAAAACCGGAAACTAATTTTAAAAATGATGAAACCACAGATAAACTTTCAAGTTGGAGAGAATTATGTCCATTTTGCAATGCATGTGGTCTGAAAAATCCCATCTAGACTAAGAAGTCAAAATCAACATAAAATGGATTCCCCAAGTTATAATTAAACATTGTACTCATTGGTGATTTCTGTATTGACAGCTCAGCTGAAATAGGACCACATAGACTTGTGATTCCTGTGATTACCTTTGGGTACCCCTTTGAAACATAATTTTAGAATACTGCCAGCCATTAATCAAACCACATCATGTCAAGGAACTTTGAAGTATCATAAAATAGATGAACTTGAAAATGTCAGTATTTTGTGGGACATAGGGATATAAGGCCATAAAGGATTGAAGGATATTAGGCAGACAAGAAGAATGAAAGTCAAATTGATATATGTATGTGTGAGGAGACTGAAACCCCTGTCTGTCACACTGCTCACAACTTATTTATGTATTATTTTACCTTTTCAGTATGTTTTTTTGCTTCCACTAAGTTTGTTTTGGGAGGAGTGCTGGGCAGTATTAAAATATGTATTCTGTGATCAACCAAATGTAAGATACCAATGAAAGAAACATTGACAAAGTAATTAATGGTTTAACTCACTCTGAGAGTTTTCAATAATAAAGAATAAGTAGAATTTTACTTCTCTTGCAGGGGAAACACACATTGACAGTTGTGTTTTTCTGCTGTGAGTTGAAAGACTGGGCTATTTGCTCTCTCTCTCCTTCTCTCTCTGGAAGTAGCTTAATGAAATGTAAACAACAATAGCATGACTGCTGTCTGATATATCTAAATGTTATATAGAACAGTTTGCATCTCGGTATTTCACTACTTATTTAGCTGAATAAAAGATGCATGATGTCAAACACAAGGCCTAAATCATCTTGTGTTCAGGTGTCTTCTCTCCTTACTGATCAGCAGCCTATGAGATAGAAAAAAAGCTGTGAGAAATATCTGCTGAAAATTTTTTTGCACCAGCAGACTATTTTCCCCGGTGGATTTGCACAACAGTTTAGTAACATTTTGAAGCATTTCCCTTTCCATATGCAGAACTTCCTTCAAAGCTCTGGCATAGCATTGTTCTTACTTTACAGCAAAGGACAAACCTCTAGTGATTTGAAGCTGCTGACATGTTCTTTTAGCCGCCCTGTGATGGTTATTATTTTGCATCACAAAGAAAGTCCATATTCATTATAACTTATACTAAAGACTGCATCACTGTCTGTGGATTTATATAAGAATTTAAAAATGCAAACTGCTTATAGGAAAAGCATTTCATGGACTTAATATACCATATCTATAAAGGGAAAAATTTTAGCAGTTTAGAGCAACTGGATATTTTTTAGCCACTCTTATAGAAAACCAATAGAATTGCCTGCCTAGGGGAGGTGAAAAGATTAGAGGACAGAGGAAAAGAAACCTATCAAGAATGCCTTTTCATCATCAGAACTCACACAGTATTTTTTCATAGCACTTGTTTCCCAAAAGCACAATAAAATTTAAAAATATTTCCTGTATTTCTACATTTTAATTGAATTATATTTATAATCTCTGCCTTCATCAACTAATGAATATTTTATGCCAAAAACCTAAAAAAAAGTTAAGATAGAAAAGGTCCTACCACCTGCAGATGGCATCAGTATCTGGTGGTCTGAAAAAAATCATCTTCCTACATAAATTTTACACTTTTTTAAATTGGTCCCCCATGCTAGTCTTTGGTATATAAGTCTTTGGTAACTGAAACACCTTATATGAACAGAATACTGAAAGAAAAGAAATGCTGTGAGACGACTAGAGATTACTCTGTTGGGCTGAAACATTTCTTAACTACCAATCTACTGTTTGTCGAATATGAGACAGGAATAGGTTACTCGTCCCCTTAATGTGAACAAACTGAAGTATCCTCTAGTGTAAATAAAGCCACGACCTCTATTTTAAAAATTGATATAGTATTATTGAATTGAGGAGGTGATTTCCATGGTGTTTTTTCAAAAAAATATATAAGGCTGATAGATATCATCAAAATGTTTACAACAAGCTACTGCTTATTATCAAGCTATTGAAACTACATGTCAGTATAGTATTTTCTAAAGGTAAACAAAGCAGCACTTTGTACAAATACTGTGATTGTCAAATGTTTCTCAGAATTAATCAAGAGTAAGCTTCTGGTAAATATTATAAAGAGAAATTACAACTATATCTTATCTTAAATGTAGTTTTTAAATTCACCAGATTTACAACACAAAACACTTCACCCAGTCTGACAGCATAGTATAAAATTCTAGATAGCCTATGCTTATAATAAACAGTTACAGATCATCTGCTCATCCGTAATGTTTTCCATTTTGCTTTCTTCCCCTACTTTTCTGTATCTCAGATGCTTGTACAAATCAAGAAATGAGAAAACAAAATACGACCATTTTGAAATAAGGAAAAAAGGGAAAATATATAACTACACATATTTCTAAGAAAGATTATTGTAGCTCTAAGACAGCAAACATGGCTGCAGTAGTCTGAAAGTCAGCTGGGCAAATGAAGATAAATCAAACATGTTTTGGTCTGGCCAAACTCTCTGTTTTGTTTAATATTTTGACACGAACGAAATATTGTTATCACTCCTTGGTCTGAGGAATTCCTTTAGGCTTGTTCATTTTCTGTTTCTAATAAAACAGTATGCTGATGGTGGAATATGTATGTCTCTAGACAAGGTGGGAAACCATTAAGTGTGAATAAAGACTTCCAGCTCCACCAACATATGAAGTACCAAGAAACAGGTGGCATTCATCTCACTACAGGCTCTAACTATATTTTTTAAAGCAAGAAGTTTAGAAGTCCTTTTTTGTCAGATTCATGAAGCTATGATTCTGTGCCTTGTAATTCTTCACTCTTTCTTTCTGCTTCTGGTTATTTTTCAGTGGTTTTTTTTTCTGATAGACCTATCACAGAATCACAGAGTGACTGATACTGACAATCACATCTTCACTTTGTCTAGACACATCCTGGAAGGTTTCAGTGTCTCCAAGGACAGGCATACTACAGCCTCCTGATCAGCCTTCCATTGCTTGATAAACCTCACAATGAAATCCCTTTTTCTTCTGTTTAGAATTCTTTTCAGATATCTCATTTTGTCTCACTTGCCTCTTGTCTTGTCTCTGGACACCACGGAGAAGTTTGGTTCTTTCTTCTTAATGCAGTCCCCTAAATATGTATACACCCGAAGAAGAGCCTCCTGAGCCTTTCCTCCAGAATGCACACCCAGAGCTCTCCTAACCTCTCTGCCTTGTGACAGATGTTCTGGTCATTTCATCATCTTCATGGTCCCCTAGAGGACTCTCTCCAGTATGAAGGAGTACTAGAATAGTTTGAGGTGGAAGGGAAGTTTTAAAGGTCATCCAGCAGAGACCAGGGACATTTTTGACTTGATCATGTTGCTCAAAGGTCAGCCTGATCTTGAGTGTTTCTAGGGGTGGGGCATGTACCACCTCTCTGGGCAACCAGTGCCAGTGCTTCATCACCCTCATTGTAAAATACTTTTTTCTTGCATTTAATTTAAATCAAAATTGCCTTTTATCCTGTCACTACAGGACCTTGTTAAAAGTTCCACTCCAGCTTTCTTTTAGGTCTCCTTTTAGCCTCCCTTTAAGTACTGGGAGGCTTCTATAAGGTCACGCTGGAATTGTGTCTTGCCCAGGCTGAACAATTTTAGCTCAGCCCATCTTCCGTAAGAAGTGCTCCAGCCCTCAGATAATTCTTGTGGCCCTCCTCTGGACTTGCTCCAACAGGTCCTTGTCTTTCTTATATTGGAGGTGCAGGACACAACATTTCAAGTGGGGTCTTGTGATAGTGGAGGAGAAGGGGAGAATCACCTCCTTCAACCTGCTGGCCATGCTTTTTTTGATGCATAAGATTGGCTTTCTGGCCTGTGAGCATACATCGCTGGCTCATGTCCAGCCTCTCACGACCAGCACCTCCAAGTCCATCCTGGCAGGACTGCTCATAATCTATCCATCCTCCATACTGAATTTGTACTTGGAATTGCCTCAACCCAGGTTCAGGATCTTGCGCTTGATTTTGTTGAACCTTCTGATGTTGCCATGTGCCCAGTTCTTGCTGGGTCTCTATGGATGGTGTCTTGTTCTTGCTGGGTCTCTATGGATGGTGTCTTGCCTCTCAGGTGTGTCAAGCGCACCAGTCAGCTTGGTACCATCTTTGAATTTGCTGACAGTTTCACTCGATCTCTCTATGTCATTGATGACAACATTAAAAACATTGGTCTTGAACCCCAGAGGGACACCCCTTTTCACTGATGTCCATCTGGATATTGAGCCACTGACCACTACCCTCTGGATGTCACTTTCCAAACAATTTCTCATGCACTGAACAGTTCGCCCATCAAACGCATATCTCTTCAATTTAAGAGAGAAGGATGTTATGGGGGACCATTTCAAAGGCTTTGCAGAAGTTTAGATAAATGACATCCATAGCTCTCAAATCACCTCCCTGTCCTCCATGTGCCTTAGCACAGTTTCTAGGAGCATCTGTTCCATGATCTTCCCAGGCACAGAAGGCAGGCTGACAGGTCAGTAGTTCCCAGGGTTCTCCCTTCTACCCTTTTTAAAGATGGGTAAATGTTTTCCTTTCTTTTTCAGTTACCAGGGTCTTCACCGGACTGCCATGACTTTTCAAATATCATGGAGAGTGGCTTGGCAACTACATCAGCCAATTCCCTCATCATTCTGGAATGCATCCCATTAGGTCTCACAGACTTACGTACGTTCAGGTTCTTCAACTGGCTGTGAAACTGATCTTGTCCTGCAGTGGGAGGACCTTTGCTCCACCAGTCCCCATTCTGATGTCCATTCACTTTAGAGGTATGGGAAAAGAGGTGGCCATCGTAGAATGAAGCAAAAAGTTTGTTGAGTACCTCAGTCTTCTCCTTGACTGTTTTTACCAGTTTGCCTGCTTTGCATAAGGGTGTTCCCCTTTCTTTAACCCTCCTTTTCTGACTAAGACGCCTGTAATTCTTTGCATCCCTTGCAAAATTCAGCTCCAGCTTCAGCTTGATGTTCCTCACCCCATACATACACAACCAGACTGTGTCCCTATACACTTCTCGGTATACCTGTCCCTACTTCCACTCCCTGTGCCTTCACTTCTTTCCCTTTAGTTCGACCAGCGGGTATATCCATGTCTCTCTTGTGTGAGGCAGCCCAGCACTGAACACTGCACCCAGATGTGTCTCATTTGAGCTGAGTACTACGAAAGGATTGATTCTTGATCTGCTTGCAATGATTTGTTTCCTAATATGCCAGGATGGTGTTGTCCCTCTTTACTGCAAGGGTATATTGCTGACTTGGGTTAACTTACTGTTCCCCAAGACCAAAGGGTCTTTCTCTGCATAGCTATACACGAGCTGACGGGCTGCCAGCATGGGTTTATTTCTCCTCAGCTGCAAGGCGTGTCCCTTTCTTTTGTTGAGGTTAATGAGGTTGATGTCTGCCCATGTTCCCAGCTTTTCCAGATTTCTCTGAGAGGCAACGCGTGCATCTGGTATATCATCTGCTCCTTCCAGTTTCATTCGTTCCGTAAGAGATTGTCATCTCTTTCTAATATAATCAGTGACTTCATCTCAGCAATTGTTGTGCTGCTTCTTACAAAAACTTGTTGTACTGCATATTTCAGCTTCTACCTAAATACATGACCTCGTGTTTTCACTTATGGCTATTATAGTTTCGTCTGTCTCATTACACAAAGGCATTAAATGGCTTCTGCTAGTTTACACTGACAGAAAGACAGCTGTTATGCTACCAACTCTGATGAAATTGAATCCAACCCATTCCAAATCACAATCCACTATTTACTGCTGCGTTTTAAAATTCACTTGTATCTTCTGTACAAGTCTGTCAAGAATGACACTAAAAATCTTGGCTTTAAATTTGCTTGCATTGAAATTAACAGGCATCTTACCATTAATTCCACTGGAACAACTAAGCCAAATGGTAAGGGCTTAGGAAAAATCCTGCCATATGCGATTTTTAAATATTCATAACTGAGATAAATAGAAAGATATTTTCTCCTGAAGACTATTTTAGTGCTTTTTGAGTGAGGCTTAATTTGCCCCAATATTGTGCATTAAAACAGAAAGCTTTGCACCACTCTAGGAATTCTCAGAAAATAACCATTTGTTTTGCTTTTTTTTTTTAATTCTTAAGAACAGAAAACACCTTTGCATCTTTTTTTTTAAAAAAAAAAAAAAAAAGAACAAGCAAAAAGTCTCCGATCAGGAGTTTTAGGTAAAATGTGATACAGAATTTAAGCAAGAAAGTGCAATTTATACTTCTGTCCAACATATATAATTGTACATTTTGGGAACGCATTCAAGACACAGTTCCTATTTCCCTTCTCTATCCTGTATTTTTAGAGGAAATCTGATCATCTCTCATGTTGTAAGAATAGCATTACCCATACTCAATTCTACACACAGCCTTTAAAAAAACTCATTTATGGTATAATCTAAATAAATAAAAAGCAAAATTTTTAATAATAAACTATAGGCAGTGTTTATCAAATTTGTATATTTTATTCTGTGTTGCTTTTACACTTGAAGCAAGAACTACAAATTAAATTTTTAAAAATTTTTGCTTAAAAACACTTGTTGGAAGAATTCGTTTATTCTCACATATGAAAACCAGAGCAATTTTTCAGTATCAGAAAACCTCAGCATGTATTTTGACAATATGATCTGATCAACTGATTGACAGGAAACCAAAGTACGATTTTCAGTCCTGTTATTCTCCTATGTCTTGGCGGTCTGCCTTAACTTCCTCGAGGAACAGGGGGAACAGCAAAGACGCATCTTATTCAACAGGCAGTTCACAGGCATTAAAAAACCCTCCAAAGCATAATTAATGAACTGTAAATATAATGGGATTTTAGTTTATGAAGTATGAAAGAAATGCTCTGAAGATGGAGACGTGCTTTACATTCTCAGACGTGGATTTGTAGATTTTTTTAAACTCTTGGTCAGGAGAGAAACAGCAGAGAACGCTTTCCATTAAGTTTATCCTTAATGTTTTTCGCTTTATTGTATTGAATTGTGACAGTTTTATCTGTCTTTCAATGTCTTTACAGGTTAATCAGTGTCCGAACAGAGAGTACTGGCAGTAACTACATTCTTCTTTTCCAGCATCTATCAAAGTCTTCTGAGATTGCTCTTTGCTGATTTCCTCTTACTATTCTGAGGAACATGCAATTATCTAGAAGCTGAATTAAAATACTCTTTACTAATAAATCAAGAAATTTCTGACAGTGAGAAGACTTTGTTCCTTATGCTGTGTTTTAGGACCAGTGCCTGGAGTCATTATTTACATATATGTTTCTTAATACCCAGTCAAAATAAAACCCAGTTTTTCTTCTTATAGCCATTAGTTCAAACTGGTGCAATCTGTTTATGGAAAGTATTGCCAGTTTTTCCCATGTGTTAAAGGGGCAGAAAACAGCTGGACTCCACCCTTAGTGATTTTAAAGCAATGTTTCTCTTTAGTTTTCAAGTTTTGAAGAGAAAATCATTACATCAAACTCATATTTATATGATATTGCAGAATTATTCAATATTTTTGCTTTCTTCATTCTTTGCCTCTGCTTATCTCAGTGTTTTAGTTTTGCTGCCACTTGAAAGCATGTGATTGACTGATATAAGGCATGAAAGAATGTGACAAAGAAAGTCGTCAAGTGCCTTTATATCAGCATCTTCTCCAAATGATGTGCTAAAAAAGGTTCCGCATCAGGAATAGCGACTTGAAGAGAATGTATAATCTATTTTTACACATTTACTTGCATTTTAAGAAAATCCTGCATTTTTAGAAGTGACATTTAGTTTTAAGTTGTTTAATTTCCTTCAATTTCACTACTTTCCATGCCTCTCCCTTCCTCTTTTCACACTCCTGAAATGAGAAAGATGAAGAAATAAATATTTGTTGTGTTTGGTTGATTAAGAAACAAAATTTGGCTATATAGGGAGTGATAATTTAGATGGCTTTGTGTAAACTGGAAAATAACAAGTTCTTTCTTCAGAATTCAATAAACACCTCAGCCTCTTTTAAATACAGAGCCAGTTTTTCCTCTTTTATATTTTTATGCTATGTTGATTGTTGCTTATATGAAAGATTTTGCAAAACAACAAAAAACTCTATTTTAAACTCTCTATATAAAGAAAAAATATTTGAATGAAAAAATTAGCAGATTGCATGAATTTGACAATGTTCTTTAGTATTGTTTATGAGTAAATGTCCATAAAGTGGATATATTTTAGTTAAAAAATATATATTTCAGTTAAAGCACAGCCTGTGCCAAAAGTTAGTGTGACAAAGGACTGCACTGTAGATTGTACTGTATAGACAATAAGTACCATCACTACCAGAGATTCTCAAAGGGGGATATAGAACGGAAAGATTCACCTTGGATCCAGACAAGAAGAGAGGTAACCAGCAAGCGGCAGATATTTTTGGCTTTACTGCAGAGTGCCATACACATGCCACAAATTACCCACCACAGCTGAAAAATCAGTGGTAGACTTTTTTCTTTCATGTAGATTTTATTGCATTCAAAAATTCTTAAGTGATTGGCTATCAGATGGCAGGCCACACAAAACATTAATTCAGGACTACTTAATTATGTCCCGTTACTTGGGTATTTTTCTTTTAAAATATTGCAAAACCTTGTCTTATGAATTGTGTATGAAATGATGAACTCTATTTCTGGCTTACCAATTTGTCAGTGTTTTTCTCTATGTACGACCTTTTACTTTTACACTGTTCACTTGCTTTTAAACTTGTGTTCCTTCATACTAAGGATTAGGTTTCAGCAGCTGGCTGAGTCAATCTAAGACATCTGCAAAGGGAGGTTGTCTTATGCTGTTTGTGGCTTGGTAATTCTAGTGTTTTCTCTGTCTTGACTCTACGACTATTTGTTAGCCAACATAACTCACTAACTCCTCAGAATACTATGTCAGAAAATACAAAAACCCACTTCTTCTTTATTGAGCTAAGCAGACTCAATAATATATACGCAAATACTATAATCAGAAAAAGCAAGAGACAGTTGTGAGTAGAGAAGATTATAAAGAGGCAAAACTATCTCTTAAGTGATATGAAACAGATTCATGTACCTGAACATAACTGACAAAACTTACTGAAAATCATGTGAGCAGAAAGGTGAACACCTTACACATCCTAGAGAAAGCACATTTTGGAGTGAAAAATGAGCATCACACAGCTGAAGTGGGTTATATGTAATCTAACTCTGTGACTGGTGACTTTCCTTTTTTCCTCCTTACTAATTTCCACTAAAATCAGATTTAAAAAGTAATCGTTTTAAAAGTATATTTAATTTGCAAATAGCAAATAGAGATTAGATACTTGAACAAGTGAATACTTTGCCAAACAATCAGGATTGAAAAAAAAATCCTTACTCAAGGTTTATCTAAGATTATCAACACAGATGGAATTTCATGATTTTATCTGGCAAAAGTTTAGAACATATTAAAAAGTGTTCAGTACTGACGATAAGAATAGAATAATATACATTAAGTGTTCCATAGAAAAAAGATAAGTCTACTATTCTTTACCTCATCATGTGTTTCATTTTTTAGCAAGGAAGTGATTGTAAGGAGATTATATATTGTAATTAGGTCAAAGAAAAGACATTTTAGCAATGACCCCCATGAATTTATTTCTGTTTAATAACATTGTCACTGCAAAATCCACTGACATGAGATTATCATGAATATCAGCTTAATAACATTTTTTCAGAGAAAAAGAAAATACGTTGTCTAGTTCTACACATCCTGTTCTAACACTCCCATTGGATTTGATATGTTCTAATTTTATCAAGAGATTTTTATTGGAAAAAGATGTGTTTTTCCCTAAAGCAAACACAAAGAACAACAAAAAAAATTATTAAAAATATTTAAATGATCAGCAACAATTTTTTGAGTCAGCTGAAAAACCACGAGTATCACAGGCAGACCTTGAAAGTTTCCAAAAGTCATAACAGATACATGATGTAAAAACAGTGTGGCAGATTGAAACTATTGAAACTGATAGGTTTTGCTGAAATGTTTATGTCTCAACAAATGTTTTCAGTAGTAGTATTCTTCAGATTTGTGCTGTTTTACTTCAAGACTACTATCTATAGTGGAATAGCGAGTAGTCTGGTGAATATGTGTGGAATATTTAAAATTATGATTCTGAATCAGGCAATAAACTCCATTAATCTATTTGATATATTGAATGCACAGGTATTACACATTCCTCTAAAATATTTTAGAGCACTTTGTTTGGATTTTTTTTTTTGTTTTGAAATGGAACAGAAACTATTTTGAAATCTTGGAGTGTTTTATTGAGGGAAATGATGTTTCATGGCTGTTGCAGGGAAGAAAAACCCAAATAAAAATGAAAATAAATAAACAAAATAATAAATATAATAAACATAATGAACATTAACATTAACATTAACATAAACATAAACATAATAATAATTTTAAAACCAGCAAAACTGCCAAAACCACTCCAAATCTTGATTCAATATAAAAAAAAGCACCTAATTCTATGATATAAAATTATTACTCCTAAAATGTAGAGATAACTGAGTGACAGAATACTTTGAAAAACGTACAGAAAACATACACAGATACCCCGAAAAGTGTGTTAAGCCAGTGAATAGAGAGATAGAGCAAATAGAAAACCAAATATGAAAACATCAAATAATGACAAAATGCTACAAGAACAGCAGTCAACTGTGCTAAAGATGATACATTCTCTAACCTGTGAGTAGGAACAAGTAACCTGGTACCAGTTACTTTGGTGCAATGCAATGGGCAAAAGCAAGACTAGAACATCCAGAATGAGATTTTGGAAAACACCTGAAATACCCAGTAATACATTAGTATGCTCTGTGCATATGTGTGTACAACATATTCTGCTTGTACAGTTTCTGGAAAGTGTATTGTTAAACAATTCCTCTCTGTAGGTGTTGCTGTCTTGTGGATGTAAATCAAAGCTAAGTCTCTTATTAGCTTCTATGACATGGAACTTTTAGGGGTTTTTTCCATATCTGAATTTTATGAAGTGCCTGTAGCTGAAATATACTGATGTATGTGCCAGAAACAAGACTTAATAAACTAAAGGCATCTCCACAAAGATTTGTATAGCGTTCAGCTGTTTGGTCTTTTTTTTTTTGCTTTACATCCATTCATATTCTTATACTACTAAAAAAAAAGGATAAAGAACTCCGACATTGAAATGACTTTAACTAATCTCATTGCATAGCTCCATAAAATCTGGCAGGAATCCATCAGAAATGGCCTGAACAACTGTGCCATATGGGCACAGAGAGGCTGCTGTGGACCATATGTTGGGAAAATGGCCCAGGAAGGATTACCAGTCATTGGATAGGCAGCATGAGGAGCTATGGAAGAAGAATGTCTATCAACACAGACTCACAACCCGCAATTATCAGCATTTGAGCCAACGGCTGAAATAATCTGGTGTGTACAGCTTTGGGAGGAAGAAAGGCCTATCTAACCAAATGGTGTCTGAATACATAATTTAAAGACTTTAATTGTGGAATATTAGTGCAGTCAATATAATTTATAAATAACGACTTTTAAACTAAAATCAACTACATATGAGCTAAATAACCATCAATCCCCCTACAAATTATGCAAACTATAAAATATTGGCATTATTACTCAGGGAGGAGGGAAGATGAGGCTGTAAGAAAAAAAGTGAACAATTCTGATGCAAAGACTGAAGGCCCACATGCAATCTTTGAAAATGTAAGCAGTCAATTCCATGCAAATGCAACCGAAAAGGGAAGATCCACTTCTTTCTTTTAAATACAATGTATTCTTAGTCATGAGATATTCACCAAGTATTCAGTACAGAATGCTCTAGAATTCTATTAAATAGAAAATATAGTTCATAAGCATTGTCACATGGCAATAGTTCAGAAAGAAAAGACATGTTTTAAGGAAAACATAGTAAAGATACAGAAGTTCAATCAGAATTATATAATTTTCTCTTTTTTTCCTATATTTTTAAATTACAAATTAAATTAACATTTCACTTTTATTTTGTAGTTCAGTAGCTGTATTGCTATCTGAGTAAACATACCAATTTCAGTGACCTTAAACCAAATAATTAGCCCAGCACTAAGGTAATGGCATTTTGTGTGTCAGACTTGCTGAAAACCAGGTGTCTAATAAAGCACTTCACGTGCGTTCCCTGGCAGAGCTTTCTCATACAAAAAAATCATGCTTCTGAAGTCATTCTTTAACTGGAACTTTTCCTCACTTTCCTTTGAAGCAATACGTATGGAAAAAAAGTAGTATTTATTGGCACCCAAAAGAGTCATGCCAGAAAAGAAAAGATTATATGTCTGCTGACAAGCACCATAAACTAAGTCTCAATAAACAACTATTGTCAATGGTAAAAAGCTAACAGTAAAAATCCAGGAAGGTTATAATTCCTTGCTCTTCTATATTTATAGCAGTTTCTTTATTGTCTTATGCTCTTGCAATCTGTTTACCACTCTTTAACCTGAAATATATCATAGCCTCATAGATGTGGTGATAAAAAGGCCTTTTGAATATTATTAACCAAATTTTCAATTGCCACAAATAAGCTTGAGAAGAAATTGGGAAATGATCAACCTTTCCAGAACAAATAATGGCATTCACTAGAGTATCTTTTGACACTCTTTTATTATTAACCCACATTAAGTGTACCTTTATCTTAGACATTGCATAGGAAAAAAAAATGTTTTGTTTATTTTTCAAATATTACATTATTCCTTTCCTTTCAATCTTTCTTTCTCATTTTCATCACTGCCTGGTAAAAAAAAAAAAAAAAGAGCAAAAACTAAAACAAAAAAAACCCCATCAAAACATCAGTAGCTCCTGAGACAGGAAAATCAACCTTGTCTATAGTACAAATGAATGATTGGCTTGAGTGGTTCCGTTGTTGTCCCTAGATGTGATCATTTCAGAGAAACATGAAGTTTTGGTAACAGGAATGTCCTGTTTCTGAAGCCTAACACAGAATAAAGCCTGTCTCTAGATAACCACATAAACTGTGAAACCCAGATCCAGAAGAAGCAGTTGAATGACCAACTGCCACTGGAAGTTTAAGGAGAATTATACCCTTAAATCAGTCAGGTATTTAGAAACTTCTTTGAGTTTGGTGATCATGGAATGACACAGCTCTTTCCTTCAGAAACATTAATGAGGAAATGTCTCTTCATTTGCTACAGAAATAATAATCTAATCCTCTGCCAATGTGTGGATGATTATGGAGGGAACGGAAATGTATTTGCTTTCATTATGATCATGCCAAAGGGAAAGTGTCTAAAAACCCACTCACCTCATGTTATTAAGTAGCAGAAGGAAACTCATAAATCACTATTCATTTTGAATCACATAAAATAATCATGTCTAATTGGGACCTTATTATTTCATTATTCATCTTGTTTTGTTGGGAGCAGTCCAAAATAGTAAGTCATAATATATAGTCTATCACAGAACACTCTGCTATGTGCTGGCACATCTATTGGTTTCAAAGATTTCCTTCCTGTTTTTCATTTGCATACTACAGACTCTTATTTAAAAATAAATCACTAAAAAAGCACCTCTGCTGCGGACAATAGCGTGTTCCACGTGTGCAGTCAATATAAATGCCTTTTGCTTTGGACTTTAAGATTGTTTGATATTATATGAGATTTCCATTAAATTATTCTTAGCAGTTTGGAATCCTGGACTGATAATACTTTTTTTTTTTAATTATCTTTTTCCTAAAATGTTACAGTAAATTTTTCAGCCATTACTGTTAGCATTTGAAATAAAAAATTGCACTTGCTTCCTTATGAGAAGTTATGATGTCCTCCTCAGTTGTCTGTGGTTTAGAGTGAGATGTAAGAGGTTGTTTCAAAAGCTTTGACTCCTGCCATGGTTTCTGAAATCCTTCCTCCATATTACAATTGAATAGTCCATTTCTGAGTGGCTCCATTCAAACCCTTTAAAAGAACCTGACCTGTATGTGCTGTAACTCAAATGATCCTTTTGAGCTCTAGTCCTCAAGATCACTGAGATCTAGTTTCTTAAGACAAATGTTTTGTTATAGTCACTGGTTACAAGTTATTTTCCCCACACCATATTTTCTTGAGCAGCATAAATGAAAAAAGACAGCAGATACAACAAAAGTGCTCAATAACATTCAGCTAAAAAGGAAATAAGCACCATTTCAGCATTCACAGTGGAAACTGACAATAATCCCCATTATATATACTCAATGGGAATTCAGAAAGTAGTTTCAGAATTGATACAAAATTGGCAGAGCTTCACTGAAGTCAGTGGAATTTTCCTGAATTACATCACCTAAGCATTTGGTTTCGTGGCTGGGGGGAACATAAAGTCTTTTAAACTTAAAATTATAATGGATGGGTTTTCTCACAAAGGACAATAGCTTTTCTATAAAAATGTTCTATCATTTTCTTTTCTAATATATGTCAGCTGAATCAATCATGTGAAATGTTCTAAGTTGTAAAAAGTTAAATAAGATACCGAGGCAAAAGCAGGATAGCTAGTTGTAGAACAAAATGTAGTTGTCCACGGGAAAAACCTAATGGATGGGTTTCTCTATCTGAAACAACCTTAGTTAATATAATAATGTTGCAAAAAGAAAAGAAAGAAATTACAGAACTGATGCCATGTAGAGGGCAAGAGTCTTCAGACTGGTTAATAAAAACACTATGAAAAATTAAATTCTCAGGTGAGGTATAAACTTCTTAGTGATGACAACATTTGCTGCTCTATCTAGCAACCACACATTGTATTAAGTCATCACATTCATTCAATATAATTTAACGCAAAATTAGCAAAGTTGTTTTTAAATAAATTATAAAGATGAAACCATTATATATGCTTCAAATCCATCTTCAGGAAATGTCATGTGGAAAAAGATCACATACCATATTGAAATGTTGTATCAAATATATCTGTAGGCACATTTGATTGTTAAAATAATTGCCTGATCTTCCATGGTAACATGAAAAATACAGGGTATCCGAATTTTTAAAAAAAAAAATTTATATGCTTCTGGAAGAACTCTGTTGCTTCCCTGACTTTTAGTAGTCAAAAAGCTAGTACAAACCCAGGAACTTATGCACAAATGTCCTCTGGAAGAATGTTCCTTAGTCCTTATCAGTCCCTGCATGCTGTAGTAAAATATTCCTGATATTTGTTACAATTCCAACACACCAACATTTTCAGGGGCATACTTACTGTGACAATGACTTTTCCAAGGCCACAGGAGCTTCAAGATGTTCTAGCACTGACATTTTGAGTTGTACTGGTTCCAATATGGATTTTTGCTTGCTCCACAATCGTTTCAGGATGTACTTGCTGTGATGTGCACATCGCCATGGCCACAGATGCTTTGAAGTGTACCTCTTTCATTGTGGATGTACACCCTACTTCACACTGGAGTTCCAGCCTGTCCCATACAGCAGCACACAAAAAGCAGTAAAGCCCTAGTCATCTGCCAATCCAGGAAACAACTTATTAAAACAATCCCAGTCAAAGTAGAGCTGAAAACAAGGACTACAGCAAACAACAAAAGCAAAGAGTAGCTGGGCTTCAATACACAATCAAACAAGCAAGTCCCACGGCAAGTACAAGAACCTTTTCAATTACTAACTTAACAGTTGTAAATTTGGGCTAGCACACTCCAATCAAATCAATTGGCTTTAATCCTTGAGCCCTGTGTTGGGCTCCTAAAAGAGACTGCTGTGGTTTAAGCCCCACTGAGAGCTAAGCATCACACAAATGCTCACTTACTACCCCCTAGTAGGTGGGATAGAGAACTGAAAGGGTAAAAGTGAGAAAACTCATGGGTTGAGGTAAAACAGGTTAATAGGTAAAGTAAAAGCTGCAAAACAAAGAAAATAATTGCTTCATCACTTCTCATGGGCAGGCAGGTATTCAGCCCGGGAAGGCAGGATTCCAGCATGTATTAATGGTGACTTGGGAAGACAAATGCCATCACTCCAAATGTGCCCTCTTTCTTCTTCTCCCTTACCTGATGCCATGATGATTTTTTTGGCTTCTTCATATACCCCTTTTATATCCCTTTTATATACCCTTTTATATAGTTTTATGTATCCTTAGTTCTTTTAGCCCTCGTACTCATAATTCCTTAAGTTTGGTAACTTAGTTTAGGCCCAATATTCCGTTAAGCCAGGAGACCAAACATCCTGGAAGCCTCGCAGCTGGGTGTCAGAAAGCCCCAGACACCAAGATCCTCTCCAGAACACATTCTGTAAGCTAAGATAGGCCCATCCAGGGGGAAGGTTCCTCAGGATGAGGGGTTCACTTGAGCCTCCCACTGGGGAATCTTTGATAGATGTGCCAATTCACAAGGCCCGTAACTGTACATGCGGTGTATTACGTGTGTGCATTTTGGTGTGTGCTGCTCAGCACATTCCAGCCGGAGGGAAAGTGCACCTTAGGGATCCTTAAATAAATACCGAGGTAAAACCCATCTCCCTTTTAACCGTGTTTGGCTCTGATTTTAAGAACAGGGAAAGGCAACAACCTAGCTTTATATACTGAGCTTGATGCTATATGGCATGGAACAATAGCTTTTGGGTCACTCTGGTCAGCTGTCCTGTGTCTGTCCCCTCCCAATATCCTGTGTACTGCCAGCCTCCTCACTTGCAGGGAAGCATGAAAAACAACTTTGATGCTATGTATGAACTGTTCAGCAGTAACTAAAGCATGCCCATGTTATCAGCTCTGTTTACATCAAAAATCAAAACCACAACACCATGTCAGTTATTGTGAAGAAAATTAGCTGTATCCCACCCAAAATAAGTGCAAGAAAGAAAGAATAGTAGTGATGGGCAAGGTAGCATCAATATATATATTGATGATATATATTCAACTTAGACCAATTAAATAGAATTTTTATTCAGTGATCTTTCCCTTTTTTGTTCCCTTTCATTCATCACTTTCTTGCTGATGCTGTGCTTAATTTCATTTTACAGTTACTGTTCAACATAATGTCCCTCCCATTCATGCTCTGTAATCTTATCTTCTTTTCCCTTACCATTTCTTTTATGTTCAAAATGCAACTGGGAAAACTTCATGGGCAATCTCATAGACCACTGTGCACAATGGATGCCAGGAAAACAAGGCCTCTCCTATTTTTCCTACCAAAAATAATATTTGATTTAAAATTGAAATATCCTGTGGATGTCCTCATGTTGTTAGACAATGTACCTGTTTTAGCCTTGGATATGACTAAAGGTAAGAAGTTCTAATTTCAAACTTCAATTTTTATTTTAAAACTCAAGTAAATATAACCTCCTATTCTTTTATCTCAGTTTGAAGGTAATTCCCCCGCCAATAAAAAAAGAAAGTCTTGGAAATTCCTGGAAAATTTTCTTGAAAAAATGAGGATGGTAGTGGTGGCTTGGTAAAAGAACTTATATCATGGCATCTTTAGTGTTTCATACTTGTCTAATTTAGGCTTTATTTGCCATACATATATTTAATACCTTTAGACTGCACTAATGAATATGAAGTCTGAGGGCTATGTGACCTTATTTTTATGGTTAAATGAACTAGCTTGCTGGGGCTTCTACACCTTCATTTCCGTGTGAAAGGAATTAATGAGTCCTTTATCTCCTCTGACCTATCCTTTTGCTCATCACTGATACTGATGGCCTTCACTTGCAGCGCTCTTCGTTTTCTTTAACTGTTTTATCATACAGGTAAGTTACTAACCTCTTTAGTAATAGATTATCCTTCCTCTATTTTATAGAAATTATTTTCTTCCTTAAGGGTAATTTTACCATTTAAACTTCTAAACTTGTTTTCCTCACTGGGGACCTATAAATACACTGAAGAATCTTACTAAATTAACGAAAAATAGCTCCCCAAAAAGCTGGATTTCCTTCTTTTTTCCCCATCAGATCAAGATGTTGCTTTGTTTTCAACTTTTGTACCCATTCAAAATCGTTTTCTGTGAGAATTAAAGTAATTAAGGAAAATTTCCAGCTGGAGGAGAAACTAGTATTACCAATATCAAATCTCAGTCTTCACATCGGCAGTTGATCATGATACTGAAGAAGGGAGTCAAGTAAGACTGGAATATTCACATGTGGGATCAGTATTTTCTGAGAATACTTTAAGGTAGAAGACATGTTTATTAAATTGTCTCTCTAAATAACTCTAAAGTTAGAACCAAAAGAAAGTAGCCTGAAAAAAGTGTATCTAGCTGAGCTGGAGTTCATTTCCCCACAGCAGCCCTCTCCAGCTTTGCATTGGTAACTGAAAGAATGTAGATGATACCACAGTGTTTTGGCTCCCACTGAGCAGCACTGGCACAGGACCAGCTCTGTCTTTCCA
This sequence comes from Falcunculus frontatus, assembly GCA_013398115.1. Lineage (NCBI taxonomy): Eukaryota > Metazoa > Chordata > Aves > Passeriformes > Falcunculus > Falcunculus frontatus. Next base: position 149,592 of record VZRV01004151.1, read on the forward strand.
ACAGTCCATCAGTAGGCAGGGGTTTGGCAAGATCTTGGAAGGAGAGCTGACCAAATTGACCACAAGAATATTCCATACCATATTATGTCTACTCAGCCGTAAAAACTAAGAGAGAGAAGTAGGGGTTGTGGGGAAAGGACTTGAGGATTGCATCTGTTACTGACATTTGCCTTCCAGAGCAGCTAATATGCGTACTCAAGTCCTACTTCCCAGGAAGTAGAAGGACAACACCTCCTGGTGGGAAGTAGAGAATAAACGTTTTGTTTTCCTTTGCTTGTGCATGCAGCCTTTATATTTGCTTTATTAAACTGACTTTATCTTGACTCATTGGCTTTTTCCATTTTATTTGCTCCCTGCCTGTCCTGCTGGGTAGCTTGGTGAACATATGCCAAGGAATGCCAGGAAATGCATACATTAATTTATTAGCAAAATATTTAGTGTTGTAAGCACTGCAAGGATGATACATTGTGATATTCTTTTCTGTGCACTATCATAAGCTGCCTGTTTAGTTTTCATTCCAGAATTTTTATTGTGGACTATAAAGAAGGAAACAAGATGAACTCAGTTTGTCTTTTAGAGAAAGGACAAGCAGGTATCTCTGACAGTAGAAAAATCTGGATTTAGTTTACAAATGAGTGAATTTGATAAGGATTCAGTGAAGGACATAAACAGGAAAAGCAGGATATCATTTGAGAGATGCTATTCTTCTCCCCTCCCTCTGTCTCTACCATGCTTGAAGAGTAATAGAAGAAGCTCAAATGGGTGTCAGTTTATCCTTTTCCCTCATGGCCATCTGATCAAATCATAGAGGGCTGGGCAAAAACATTAGGAAAGTGACATAATGGAAATTGAGTGACAAATATAGTTGCTATTATATCCAAAGGATAAACAAGAATAGATGCAACTAGAAAGAGATAGAAACATACAGAGCTCATATTTAATAGTCAGTGGTGGTTTAGAGCTTTTTAACTTTGTTACTTAAACTAGAAATTAGAGCACCTAACCAGAGCAGATAATCTTGGCAAGGCAGTTAGGTATCCACCAAGTAGACTGCAGTGTGACAGTAAGACAGGTTAGCCAGCATAGCTTCCACAAGAGTTATAGTTGTGACAACAGGTACATGAATTAGATTGTACAGTCTGTGTTGCTTTTTCTGCACTGCTTCCAGCATTAGAGCTAGCGTGTGTGACTACTTCGGATACGTGTGTAATTTTACTGGAGCCTGAAATGGAGAGACCTTGAGAGCACACACACAGGGAATAATGGCAACTGTTCAATTCAAACCACAACACCAACCAAGAAAAGACAATTTTCACTTATTACACTTGCACAGCCCCTGGCAACCATTTACTGCAATTAGGATAGCAGACATATTAGAATAAAATAAATATTTTCGTATTAGTGACAACTTTCTTATGATCCTTTACACTGATTTGAATATTTCACAATTTTATTGTGAAAAATGTGAATTAGGAGCACAGCTCCTTAATATAGAAGCTTTCAGTAACATGTAACAGCTAAGATAACTGTATGTGTGAAAACATTCTTACTCTTCTCACTGTTGAAAGCCTGAGATTCCATGGTCTTACTGCTACCTAAATTAAGACAGGTGTTCTAAAAATACATTTCTAGGTCACATAGTCTTGATGAGACCGTTGCTGTATGAATTCTTCAAGTTTAAAGTTCTGGAAGTGCGGAAGAAAGATGATGCAGTTAAACTTGTTAGAGGCCTAGGAAAGAGATACAGAATTAAATATATGTAACTGTTATCATACAACAAGATAAAAATATCTTATAACTTCTTCAAGCATCTTGCTAACACCTGCTTTAAAAGACAAAACTTCACAAAATTACAATTTGGGTAGCAAACTCCTATTTGCAGAGGTGAGTCATTTCAGCTAGCGTCAATTTCTTACATGATATTTCATTGCCTTTTCACTCTGGGTTCTGGGTATCATGAAAATAATATTTGTGATAGACATGTTAAAGTTATTTACACATGCACACTTAACCAAATCAATTTGGGACTTTCCTGATAAGAGTCCTCTCAGGCTTGACAGTGTGTGAATACCTAATGTATTGTCTTTGATTTTTCTTGTTTTACCTCACAGAGTAACCTGAAAGGTCCAGGTTTCAGCTACCACTGAGTGACAGAGAAACACTAAGTCATTTCTTCATACATAAATATTTTTCTTCTGAATATTACTGAGGTACTAAGAAACCTATAAATATAAACTACAACAGAGCTGTGGAATTCCAAAAGTCTTGTTATGCAGCACACAATAAGATTGCTTTCAGAAACCAAATAATTAGCAAAGCCATTTAGGTTTATGATATTTGGCAAACAAAAGTTTTTCTAGATATTTCTGAGCTGAAACTTTTGTCTCCATAAACCCTCATCCTTCATCTATTTGCTTCCATTGAAGTCTACTTTGAAAGATTCAGACTTAAAAAAGACTGTTGTACAACAGCAGTTTAGAACCTCTTTGTAAGTCTTTATTTATTTTTGTTTATTTTGTTTGTTTAAAGGTAAATATCAGAAATCAAATTAAATAACTCCTAAAGCTAATCAAATAAAACTACAGTAAACATTACTTAAATGCAGCCACTGTTAGAATGCCAAGGTAGTGATAAGGTGTTAAGAGTTTCTTCATGCTAAGGCCCATCCATGTCCCAGAGAGTTAATGAAGAGCTTTAAAATGATTCCTCTGTTATGATTTAAATCTACTCCTCTGTTGTGAGAAAATGTTATGATTTCTAAAAAATGAACTAATATCAATAATGAAAATTCATGCAGAAGTAGTATATGTGATCAAAAAACCTGGCATGATTTCATTTCAGAGATGCCATTCATATAAGTACATCCTAATTCTTCTATAAATATCAAATAGGTTATGAAGAATTTGAGAAAATTAGTCATCATCACCTAATGAAAGGAGCTGGGAACTCCAATTTAATTTAGAAAGCTGAGACCTAATAATGAAGTAGTGGCGTCATTCTAATGAATTCTGATATAACACTTGACATGGAGCATTGAAACTACCTGTGAAATATCTGACTTGTCATTTGAAAAGCCAAATGAGTAATTCAACATTTACTGCTTTTTTTTAATTTTTTTTTCCTAATTTGAAGCCAGTTTTTAAAAGGGAAGGTTATAATCTCTTCTTGGTTACTGATAATTTGTACATCGATCATAATAAATTTTATCTACCAATCAATAAGTTAATCATTATTTTCTGAAGTCATTACTTGTAAGTATGTTTCAAGATTTATATTTTCATCTGAATGAATTGTGTACAAGGAATCTGTTATGAGCAGTACAGAATCCAATAAGAAAAATGAGTCTTCTGTGTACTACTTGCTGCAATTTAATCTTGGGCAGCAGAAAGGACTTTAGCTGTTTAATATAATTATTGCCCATATTTTACAAGAGGAGGGCAGACTTAAAAAAGCCAGCTCAGCAGTATTTTCACTAATCACACACACATATATGAGCAAAACAAGTAGTTAAAAATGCAAACAAATGAACAAAGTCAATACATTTCAGATTTACTCCATTCATGTACTTTCAAATACAAGCTTGACTGATATGTAGATTTAGGAAGAGTTTGTGAAACTTCATTATGGAGAAAGAATATTGTATTTTTACCCATTTTTCAATAAACATGACAATTTATTCACCTTTACAATGCTTTTGTATTCCTGGGGTGGGGGAGGGGAAGAGAAGTGGTTAGAAATAAAAAATATTTAAGTGAATCAATTTGAAATTTTATATAAAAGTGAATTAATGGCAGCCGCAATTTCTAGACCTGAGTGTTCTGTTTCTCATAACTTCAGGGCTAAAATAGAGAACCACAGAGTCAACACTGTGCAACACACTCAATATTTTAATGAGTAATTATTTTTGAAACCCTTGCATGTATTAGAAATTATCTACATTGTCATTTATCTCACAGTTACTTTTTTGAGTAACTGATTTAACATTGAAGTTAGGCTTCATATTGTCATATCAAATCTCAGCAGGGAAGCATTCTCATTGAAATGAATGCACATTCATTCAAGATAAGAATGAGAAATGGCAAAAAAATTATGTTTTATGGTATTACTGCACTGAGGGAGAAGAATGGGACTCTGAAACTATTTTATCAGAAATTTGGTAAGATCTTACTGCTGGCAATATATACACAAATCCTGCAGTGAGCATGCAAATATCTGAGATGGCAGAACTTAAAACATATAAAAAGTAAAATTGGATAGAGGAAGAGCAAAGGGATACAAAATCAGATACAGTGAATTTTTAAGATATTTTTAAAAATCTCATTTTTCCAGGAATGAACAGATCTTTTTAAAGACAAAAGCAGCACTCCCTCAAAAAAAAAAAAGAGAATGCACTTTTAGTGCATTCAGTAGATTTTAGTGAGATGGCCAAATTCCAACTTCTGCAATGAGATGGCTGACATGAAGTCAATAGATGGTGACAAAATGCACCTGGTGTTCAATTTGTGGGAAAAACATCTTATCCAGAGATGAGAGTTTTGACCTCCTAATTCAATAAATTAAACTAATAGAAGACTAAAATGTTGGCTTGCATAAAGATTTTCACCATCAAATAGTAACAATAAATATATGGCATTCAGGATAATTTCAATACTTAGTTGATTATGAGGCACTGAAATATCAGCAGTTAAACAGTTTAGGACTCATTTGATGATAGCATGCATTGGATGAAAAAGCATATGCAAGTGATTCTACAGTTGCTTCACAGGACTGGTGGGTTTTGGCTCTTCCAACAAGAAATTGGATAACATCCTCTCTCAGGTCTGAAGATGATATCCTTCTCTGGGAATAAAATGTGTTGAAATTACACTTGCCCTCCTATTTTTGTCTCAGAGACTAAGAAATCTGACATCTTACTGCCATTATTTGTGCAGCAGAACTTGAATTGGATTTTTCCAAAACAAATGATTAATGTATAAGATTTTGCAATTTAATACTAGGGTTTTTTTCCTGCACAAGCATCTTGGATCCTTTTTTTACCAACCAATTTAACATATAAATTGGCCAAAATTGGCAAAAGTCAAGAATATTTAATAGGATACAGATGGTACAGCAGAAAGCAATATCTAGAGATTTGGGTGACTTGATTGCTCTTTAGCCCTCTACCAGCTGCTTTGGCTCAAGTGTGAATGAAGACCTTTTAAGAATCAATAAGTGTATCTTATGTTGTGCCTAAGCATTGCCCACCCAACTAAACTGACACCAAAAACAAAAGCAACCATATGGTTTTAAGTATATTAACGAACAGGGCACTACAGCTTGATACTCAAGATTAAATATGTTAATTTAATACCATCAATTCCTTGCACATTGCTAATTTCCATCAGCCATCTAATACAAAGAAATGTAATTCTCTCCAGATTTTCAGTTTTAATGGTAACAGAAAATAAAACAGACAGCAATTGCCTGAGGCTAGAGGAAAATGGAAGAGACACTCAATTTCTTTCTTTACAAACCATAACAAAATCACAGTCAATAGATTTTAGTTATTGGAATCATAAAACAACACTAGCTGCAGTTAAGAATTAAGTCCTGTGGGGCTGTAAGTGCTCTATATGGTGTTTTCAGCTTGTAATGAATGATTACTAATTACAAGGCTCAGATGATATTGCAAGCATTTAAGTGCTGATGTCCCACTATAATAAAGCACAGAACCTCTAGCAGTGTCCTCTTTTCTTTTTTTGCAGCAGTAGCCTGCATTTGATGAATTGATCTTCTAGTTCCTAATAAATGCTAAAACATAAGTGATGGAGTGGATTCCAATTGTAAATGGATTCCTAGGGCATTAGATGCTGGAGGCAATATCCTAACCATACTCCATGCTTTCCTTCAGCCTTGACTCGTTATTATGTTCAGAGGCTCTTGTTGGTGTGTATATCAGGAGCAGTATTACTGCAACAGCTCAAACTATGTACAGCTGTGAAATCTCCTTGGAAAAAATAAAAGAAAAAAAACGGGAGACAAAAAAAGATATTAATCTACCCCACCACGACAGTACCAACAGTCATGAACAAACAAACAAATAAACAAAAACTGGAACATGGGAAATTCTGGCAGAATGTCCTACGGAAAGGGAACTGTGTGGAGGTGATTAAAAGCGGCAATACTCAGAGATGCACTGATGATAACCCTAAGCCACCTGCTGTCATTGGACCTGCTTCATGCTGGGGCTGGAGTTGGTGACCCCTGAAGATCCCTCCCTACCCACACTACAACTGTGGTGAAATTTTTGTAAGGCTCCTGTCTGTCCAGTTCTCCAGCCTCTCCAGGACCCCTGCAATCCTGACTTCCTGCATATTAACTCTTTCTTTCAAATTGAACTAACCACAGAATTTTTCATCCACCCAATAGTTCATCATTCATGCCATTGTCAACCTGTCACATACATATCTCACCAGTTTGGTTATAACATTCTAAAACTCAAAAGATACAGGATGCTTAGTACTTTTAACCTCAATTTAGACACACTTCTTTTGTGACAAAAGAGAGAGAGAGTGTAAGCATGTTCACATATTCTTAAATTGATTTAAACAGAATAAATATATGATAAAACTAATATAAAATATTAGTTTTGAAAATAAAAAATTCGTTAATAGATCAATAGTTTTGAATTTCATTAAGTTTCTCTTTTTAGACATGCAAGTAAATTCTATTTTTATATAAACTAGTTTCAAAGAGTAAGTATCAAACTTTTTCAGAAAAGGCGATTAAAAGCATACCATTATAATCACAACCTTAAAATTTACAAAGATTAGTTAAAAATGTCTGCACAGTTAGGCAAAGAAAACTTTTGATAGATAAGACTGAAAGGGACATTTCTTCATTGTGTAATTTTTTTCCTCATATCCAGCATGAATGTCTTGTTTCAGCTTGTTCCCACTGCCCCTCACTCTCATGCCCTATGTCACTACTACTATGCAAGACAGTTAAAAAATCAGATGAATTTCACAATAAGTACCTTCATCTAAAACATCTAATCTGCATTTTAAATAACTAAAGACACAGAGTGGGCTTAAACACATTTTGTCGTAGCTGAAAATCCATTATAAAATCTCCTTTGTAGAAGCTCTTGTTTAAACTTGCAATTTCTATGGGACTGTTTTTGTGTTGGTGCCTTTCCAGCAGTCACAAATCATGGATGAGAGAAGATCTAGGCATCCTTATGGCTCTATCAGTCTGCTCAGTATAGAGTCAGGCAACAGAATTGTCAAAAATTCCAATGACCCTTGGATCACAACTGTCATTATTAACAGTTGCTGGTGACTTATTTGCTCTGGTTTTCCTAGCGAAAATAGAGGCATTTTAAAAAGCTACCAATAGGAGTGCATTCATGTTGACACTACATGTCAAATATCATCAACACGTCTGTACCTGTCATGAGCTACAAAGTGTGCTTCTCAAAAGTTATGAAAATACTTTTCTGATTTCATTCCATCATTCATTATGTTCTGAAAACAATTTTTTGCAATCTTTATTTTGTCCTTTTAAGCATCTGTTAAATCAAAATTCACGTAAAGGAAAATTTCTTTCATTTTCCTGCCTTCTCTGTTTTCTGTAACTCTTGTGATCTTATTCCAATCAACTTCTCATCCACAGTCTTTAATTTTTTTTGTAATTAACTTTTCATTCTCTGCTTCTCAGTTATGTTCTGCTTGATCTGAACTTACTTCATCTAGGCTTCTCCCTTACACCACCAAAGATATTTGTAAAAAAAATTCTGAAAGCCCCTTTATTCCCAGTTAAAGCCCACTATCATTGTCTCCTTCCCTTAATCTCCTAATAGTTTTAGTGTTCAAAATAATTTTACATTTTAACTTTTTCATCATCCTTCAAAATATCATGAAAATCATAGACAGAAACTTTTGTGGTAAACTAGCATTTCCATACAACTAATATAGTTTTGCAAAATAAACCCTTGGTTTGTGTTTCACTATTGTCTCCTGCTCACATCTAGCTCACACTTCCCTTTTTAGCCATGGCTAGCACTGATATCATCAGTGGACTAGCTTAATATAACAAAAATAAAAGTTTGGGATTTTCCTGGTGCCAATATCTTTTAATAAACTGTCATCTATTTTTCACAGACTAAGATTAAAAAAATATGAAAGAGCAAGCACATGCTAAAGGATTCTTAAGCGTTCCAGCTTAAACATTGTGAAATTTAGTTCATTGAGCCTGTCTAGGGCCACCTCTGAAATTAATAAGCAGGTCAGCTACATTTTTCAAAAAATGTATATTCAAGAGATGCAAAGCTGTAATGGCCAGATCACCTATACTATTTTATTGTAGAAATAAAATTGCAGATTAATAGATGTGTTAAGGTTTGCGTGGGATAGAAAGAAACTGAATATTCACAATTTCCTGGAAGAAAATAATGATTACAAAAAATTAAACTATTCAGCTGCAGATATTTAGGAGGTTGTGTTCAGAAATACTTAGACAAATAGATGTGACAGTTAAATACATATGGTGGATAAAACTACTGGTATTCACCACATATTGTGGCATTAGTATCATATTAGATATGCTAATTTGGTACAATTAACCTTTTGTAATTGCTTTAGAGACTTTATCTAACCATGCAGAATATTACTTCACTGAAGAAATAACTGATCAAGTATAAAACTAGAGGCAAGGCTTCAAGAAACTAATTACACTGTCTGTATACAGTACATTTTTTGTGCTAAGGTTTAAGCCAACTTTATATATTCATATATTCTTCCAGACAATCTTAGTAATGGAGAACAATTGCTCAGAGTTAAATATTTGGTTTTCATTTTTCTCCTCTCAATTTGAGCTATGAAATGTGACCGAATACTTACAAGGGGTGGGGCAGAGGGAAGAAAGATGATAAAATCAGAGTGTAGTTTAAAATTGTGTATTAAAATTAAGGAACCTACTTGCAAATTTTGTGCTTCATTGCCCAACATATGCTGATGCAGATGAAGAGAGCTAGCACAGATATTTTCCCAGTAATAGGTTCCGCAGAAACTGGCCAAGTGGCAGAATGCTAGAGATCAATCACTTGAGTTAAATGACTTTGTGATAGTATGGGTTTTGAATGATGTAAGCTACATGGATCAGATTTCCTGCACTAAAATTTTACTCTGTACAACCAAAAGGGAACACAGTTATTTAGAAAAAGTTAGTCTGAAATAGTTTTGCTTTTCCACAATCAGAACTTCACTCATAACTAGGTTGTTATTATTGAGGGAAAGACCTAATCTTTAATCTGTAGTAAAGCCTTTGACATTTAGTTTCTTATTGCCTCAATCACTTACTAGTTTAATAAGTACATAGTCCTTAGTTCCACTTCTGCACATTTTGTCTAAAATGCTTTGGACTACCTCAATGCCATTGGACTCATGTGAGAAATGAAGAAATTCATCCAAGAGAAACGTGCAGACTGAAAGCATAAATTTCATTTCAGAGAGACTTCCCTTTGCTACTAAGTACTTGCTATCTTTGCAGGTACTCTTTGCAAGTGTCTATGTTTGCAAAGACGGAAGATTAATGTCTTTGTGTTCTTTAGGAAAAAATAAAAGACATACAAGATTAGCATCAAACACATTTCTTATCTACTATTAACAATATTTAAAAACTTTACAAAAGATGTGGTATGACCTTGTGACTGAGCCCTGGCTCAGCTAGTAACTATACAAACACAAGTAAGGGTCAGTACTGAATCTTGAGCCCTAATAAATGTAGTCTAACAAATAAATGTAAAAGTACAACAGCAAAGCAAGGAAAATATTTTTGAGGTTTATTGTTTTGTTGTTGGTTGATGTAAGACATGTCTTGCTAAATTCAGAAAAACATCTGCGCAAAAGTGTTAGAAAATTTAACATTTCTGTTAAAAATTTCATATGACTCACAATTTCCACCCAAATTTATTTGTAACATAAAACATGGCACAAAAGCAAGCCCACCTGGGTGAACTGAAATACTTAGTCATTCCTCAAGAGTCTAATTGAACCTTGAACTGACGTTCCAGAAAAAATTAACCTAAAATCATACATTTCCATGAAACTTTTAACCTAAATCTAAGCTATTCCAAAGGGGCCTATTAAAGACAAGAATATGCTGAAATATGGAAAAATAGCATTCACAACGTATTTTGAATTCAGAGAAACTGAAACTTGTCTGAACTTTAAAATTTTTTTTTAGCCTCCATTGGTGTTGTATAGAAGATAAAACTGTAGCAAGAAAAAAATCTGTTCTTTACCTCTTTACTTTCTAGTGGTTCATCCAAATGAGAAAATAGGAAAAAAGTATGATGCAGATGACTGTTCACTTAACCTCGATCAACAAAATACAGGGTAAATATTATCATAAATCATTGAAACCTTAATTTCAAGTGTGAGTTGCTCTTCTCAGTCCTGTTGGCTCTGTCTATCCACATCTCAACAAAAAATGGCAAAAATAGCTTTACAACCCACCTATTCGTGCAAGTATAAAGCTGCCTTTTAGGGAGATGAAGAACAGGGATACCGTGTACAACATTTGCACAGCTGCCTACTGCTGTAGCAGTAAGCTTGGACATGTACTTGGAGGAGTAGTGCATATTCCATTTGCACTTACAGGTTCTCTGTCTGTGAAGAGTCAGTGCATAATTACTTTTAGATTTCCAATATGGACACCATGAGCGAGCATCAGAAATTTAGAGAATTTTACTGAAGAAGAACATTCCACTGTATTTGAAAAGTCATGGTAATCTGATTCATTCCCAGTGCCTGGAAAAGAGAAGAAAACACCCATTATTACAAAGGGTATAAAAAGGGACCTTGAAAACTACTGATTAGTCAGTGTCACCTCCATGACTCATAACATCATGGAACAGACCGGCCTGGAAGCCAGGCAAAGCACATGAAAGACAGATGTGGTTAGAAACAGCTAACATGGGTTCAACAAGGCAAATCAAATCCGAGTAAGCTGGTGGCCTTCTATGCAGAATGACGGAGGTGGCGAATAAGGAAAGAGCTACTGATGTCCTCTATCTTGACTTGAAATGATGCCGCCCACATTTTGTCATTAGGTTGGAGAGATATTGGTTTGACAGGTGAACGGTTAGATGGATAAGAAATTGATGGGATGGCCCTACCCAAAGTGTTGCAGTCTATGGCTCAATGTCCAGATTGAGATCAGTGATATATGGTGCCCCTCAGGGGTCTGTACTGGGGCCAGTGCTCTTCAATGTCTTTAATAATGACATAAACAGTGAGATTATTTGCATTCTCAGAAAGTTTATGGATTACACCAAGCTAAAGCGCAGTTGATGTACTAGAGGGAAGGGATGATACGCAGAGGAACCTTGACAGACTTGAGAAGTGGGTGAACAACTTGATAGCTGAGCAGGGTCAAGTGAATGGTTTTGTACACGGGTTGAGACAATCCCCAGTATCAGGACAGCCTGGGGTATGAATGGATTGTGAGCAGCCCTGTGGAGAAGGACTTGGAGATACTGACAGATGAACAACTGGACACGAGGCAGCAAAGTGTATTTGCAGCCCGGAAAGACAATGGTATCTTGGGCTGCAGCAAAAGTGTAGCCAGTAGGTTGAGGGAGATGATTTTCCTCCTTTACTCTGCACCGGTAAGACCTCACTTGGACTACTGCATCCAGCTCTGGGGCTCTCAGCACCAAAAAACCATCAATGTGTCAGAGAGGGTTCAGATGAGGGCCTTGAAAATGGTCAAAGGTCTAGAACAGCTGTCCTGTGAATAAAGGCTGAGAAAGTTAAAGTTGTTCAAATTTTAACAAAGGATTATACAAAGGATATGTGGCCTTTCAATACAAGAAAGGAAGCCAGCAAGAATGATGGGGAGTGCCTTTTTACCAGTCCCTGTAATAACAGGTCTAGGGGCAATGGCTTTAAAATGGAAAGGAGTTGATTTAGATCAGATATAAGGAAGAATTTTTTTACAGTAAGTATGGTGAGACACCGGAACAGTTTGCTCTGGGAAGCTGGAAATATTCAAGGCCAGACTGGATGGGGCCTTGCGCAACCTGTTCTTGTGAAAGATGTCCCTCTCTGTGGCAGGGAAGATTGGAACTTTAAAGGTCCCTACCAACCCAAACCACTCTATGATTCTTGAACCATGAGCTCAAGAATCTCCCTGAATAATCAGAGACAAAATTCATGGCCATGAAAAAAAGTGATTTCTGAAAGGTATTACAATCATCTTTAGAAAGCTGTTATTTTTCACAGTGAACTATTGAATCACACCCAATAAGGAACTGTACCTCTAATTTCTATGTTGCACAATAAATAATAAATAGTGAAATAACTCAGAAAATTGAACATTTTCTTACAAAACCTTTTCTTCATTCTGAAACAAAATCTGTTACCACTCCAGGTCCCGAGAAACTGATACTACTGTTTTATACCATGAGCTTACTCTTTCTTGCTCTAGAAGCAGCCGAGATTTGGTGGAATCTGTAAATCTTGTAAGGGACAGAAATGGTTTCCAGAGGATGTTTTGACATCCTCTGAAATTACATAGATTATAGTAATGTGACATGTTTCAATTATTTCTCTAAATCTGCATGACAATTTTCACAGCAGAAACACAGAAATCTTCTATAAGAAATCAGTATTTTTATAATTGCTGCTACACTTATAAATCCTTACTGTCAAAAATAGGGAATGAGACAATGGATTTATTTGCATACTTGATGGAAAATCATCTGAATATTTGTTCTTGGTCAGACAGAGTAGCTCTAATAGTCTTAATATACTTCTACTCTTAGTTTTTTAACTGTCATAGTGGGGTAGCTCATGCTCAAAATGATTCCTCCTTCACATACTACATAAAAAAAATTCACCCAACAGACACAGAGATACAGTCAGTTTATAGTTCACTGCATACTGCATTTCAAGAAGAATCATGCTGTGTTTCTGCTGAAAGAATAGGCAAGACCACTCTTCTCCCATTTATGAGAAGAGCACTGCAAGTATCAAGAATATAGGATTTAGAAAAAATTATTTCTCTGGCAATCCACCTGAAATGCAAATGACTCCTAATCTCTCGAGTTCATTCTATTGGTTCTTGCCTAGTTTATGTCTGCCATTGCTTGTTTCTAGAGAGAGAAGTGCAGAGAATGATTTGGACACATGACAGATATGCATCTGGAATTACTGTATCGGTGAAATACCTTTTCGAGCTGAACAACTCACCACACCACTGAGCTGTAACATCTAATTATCACTAGTGGCACAAACTACTGAATTGTTCAGCTCTTCTATAGTGCTGCTTTATGCATTCCTTCTGTTAAAATGTGCAGTTGTCAATTACTTACAAACTGATGGATGCCTCCATTCATCAGTCATTTGAAAGGAATATTTCTTTGGAAGGAATGAATTACTCTGGGGTTTTGAAAATACTGAAAGCTGAGGGGGAAAAATGGTCTCCTTTATAGACTACAGAAGTCACCTGGAAAATGATTCTTGGTTAACAATCTGCTTGACACAGATAAAACATAAAAATAAAACCCTGAACAACAAACAAATTTTGTTCCTTATTTCTATCCTTCTTTTAAGCACAAAAGATACACTCCATCAGCAGGCTGTTTGTAATTATTTTATTCTTTGGAATGATTTAATCTCTTCTGTATTGCAATGCTCTGAAAGGTTGAATTTTGCAGAATTAATTAAATTATTATTATAAATTAGAGATTTCTTTCATATGAAAAACATATTTGAAGTTCCCAATTAAAAAAAAACCAAATGAAAACTGAAACCCCACCCCAACCTCATTGTCTTACTTTTTGTACAGACACATTTATTTACAAACAAGACAAGTATGACACCCCGGCATGGTTCAAGAGTCGATTTCTTATTTGCTGAAAACTTTTTTGAAACATCTATAAAAGAATTCACAATCATGTTTTCTTAGTGGTAGAATTGCAACAAAATCAGTAGACGACATATTTAAGTAAAATGCTTCTATTTTATCACAAGTGTGTATTAAGTAAGTGACTGCATTATCCTGAAACAGACATATTTTGTTGTTCAATATAATTTCTCATGCTTGCCCTTCTGGCTTTTTTTTGTTTTTACAAATTAGATTTTGAATTATTTAAAGCACACTGTGGCCTCCACCTTTTCTTCATAACACTTGCAGGTTGTCAAAAAGCATTTATTTCTTTACCAATAGTAAGCATCTGGCAGTCCAGTGTCAGATGCAATAAAGATCTCTTAAAGGCACAACTCTGAAGTAGGGTCTATTTATTTCTGTAACCAGATTATTACTTTGCTGGGTGTGTTTTAAGAGTTATACATCTTCAGTGAGAAAAACAAAAGCCCAAAGCCCTATTACTAACTAAAAGCTTCCATTTCAAAAGAGGTTCAATGAGCTTTGGAAACCCTTTCACCCCACCTGAACAGAGCTTCTGTGAGAGAAGGACAGAAAGCACTTCTTGTATTCTGACACATGGGTTGTAACCGGGGGTGGAAAATATTTTATAAAGTGCTTCCAGAAATAGACTTAATACACCACATAAAATATATAAGAAAAAGTTTATTTCCAGGGATCTTTTTTGACAAAATGTTTTTTTAATGGAGTCCATAATTTATTTCACAGCCTAGATATTTTATTTTCCCAACTCAGTTTCCATTTTCATTCTAATGAACTCATATGAGAAAACTATCTTTACCCTTACTTATGCATCTTTCATCTGTGGAACAAAATACATTTTGCAAAGTATTAATATCACCCATGAAAGTGATAAACGTAAACTTCATTAGGGAACATAAAACATGCCTGCAGAAAGGGGGTTTTGGTCAGTTCATCTATTTTATACTAATACCACTAATGCTGAATAAGTGTATTAAATAATGCTAAATAAAATGTATCTGTCAATACATGAGAGAATAAATGAATGCTCAGTGAAAATGCAAGCCTTCATCTACTAAAACTAGGCCATTGATTGTATCTAAACAGGCAGCTAGAAAGTAAAGCTTCAATGAATTTGGCTCATGAACATCAAGACCCTTGAGCAAAGTGAAAGACATCTCTGTTCAGACCCAAAAGGGAACAAGAGAATAAGTGAAGGACTATACTAACAGGATCATGGTATACACAGACTAATCTCTCAATCAGCAAAGTATTTAAAGTGTTTTGTATTATGTGGGCCCTTATAATTTACTAAATGATTTACAACAAGCTGCAAAAAGTCAAAAACCCAGAGAAGGTATCATTATGTACAATCCCTAAGAGAGGCTTTGATCAATAGTAACAGTCATTCTATCACCATCCAATATACAGGGGCTGTGCTAAAGAAGGGGTCAGTAACATTTTCTAGTTTCCTCTTCCTCCCTGGGAAATATCCCAAATCCTTGAAATAAAATTGGACCTTTCAATTTTCTCCGTATATCACTTTACATATATAAATATTTGTGTGCATGAAAAGGGAAGTATTCTCCAGCCTAGAAGTTCAGACTCTCATTTGGGAGCAGGGATAGTCAGATTTTATTTCCTGGTTCACAATTTAATTATTCATGCAAAGTGAAACAGAATGTGAATGGATGTAACTGAGAACACCCTACCTCAGAGACCCATATATAAGCCGTGATTGGGAATCTTTGCTGTGATTAAGTTAAAATCTCCTCAGAGAAAGGAATGGAATCTCCTGCTTCTTCCCCCAGTTTCACAAGTCTCTGTGTTTGTATTATAATGAACACCAAACAAGCTCTTAAAAATTAAATTATTTCTTTGAAAGTAAGAACTACTTTTTTGCTATAACACCAAGTGAAAAAAAAAGTAGGCAATGTCTTTGGCACTTTCTGTCTCAAACTTCTTATTTCCTCTTGTTCTTTCACTTGAGACACAGAAGAAAAGTCTGACCTCCACCTTACTACAACCTCCTTTCAGATAGTTATAAACAACTCTGAGGTCCCCCCTGAGCCTCCTTTTGTCCAGATTAAACAACCTCTGCTTCTTTTTCTGCTTCTCATAGGATGTATTTTCTATACTTTTCACCATCTTTGTGGGCCTTTTCTGGACATGCTCCAGCACCTCAATGTATTTCGTGTAGTGAGGGGCTCAAAACTGAAGACTCAAGGTGTGGCTTCACCAGCACCAGCGCCACATTCCACTGTGGGGAACAGCAGGGAGTTCTTTTAAAATGGATGTTCTAGGATGGTATTAATCCAAATGAGGGAAATATTATATCTGAGAACCACTTATTGGTAATGAAAAGGTGTTTTGCCCTAGTAAAGAAGAACAAGAAAAGACAGAACAGAAGGAAGAAAAAGGAAAAAAAAATAGAGGTGGGGACAGAGAGTGAGAGAGAGAGAGACAGAGAGAAAGAGTGGGAGAGCGGAGAGAGAGAACTTCAGAGTGCACTGTCAACATCCACCCAGCAGGTTATGTGTGCATGCCATCCAGCAGGTTATGTGTGCATGCTTCCTGCTGGTGGGGAGCTTGGGTAGCTCTTGGAAAGGAGTGGCTGCACAGGCAGAGCTCCTGTGGTGACATGCAGCTGGACATGAGGTGAGTGGGCACTGGGGCAGGAGGTGCAGAACCCTGGACAGAGTTGCAGAGGGGATCTCAGTGATAGGCTGGATCAGTGAAGCAGCATGGACAGCAGGTGGTTCAGGCACGGATGAAGGAGGTAGGGGCATTGGGCAATAATGCAGGGAAGCAGGACCAGCAAGGGCTGGAGCAGGCGAGGGAGAAGAAGTGGTAGGGCAGGACACAGGCTACACACAAGGCTTGGAGGTGGTCTCAGGCGGTCGGTCAGTGAAGCAAAGTCATCAAGCCAAGGCAAGTGCAGTGCCAAGTTTCCTGCCAAGCGTTGCCCAAGCAGCTTGTGATACAGTTACTCAAGATCTGCTTGCTGGCCAGAGACCATTGGCCTGTAAAGCATTAGGCTACAGTTCACTGGTGGAGACTTTTTGCCAGCCAATTAGAGAAGTTCTCCGGAGGACACAGTGTCCTTGGCAATCTCCTCTTCTTCACAGATAATGGCTGCCTGTTCCATGTAAGATGTGAAACGGCTGTCAGGAGAAGTCCCCCCCGAGACAGGGCTTCCCTCTGTCTTCTACCTGCCTCCTGAAAGTGGCACGTGAGCTGCCCCCTCCCACATACCTCTGATCAAATGATGTTGAGAAAAAGTCAAAATTAAGTTGGTTCCCCATAGCCGGGTACAGGGATACAATCACTTCCCTGATCATGCTGGCTGCACTGTTGCTGATACAGGCCAAAATGCCTTTGGCCTTTTTCACTATCTGGGCACACTGGTGATTCATATCCAGCTGGCTGTCAATCACCCACAAGTGCCTTTCTGCTGAGAAGCTCTCAAGCTACTTCACCCAAAGCCTGTAGCACTGCCTGGGATTGACATGACCCAAAGGCAAGACCTTGTTGAACCTCATGCAGTTGTCCTCAGCTCATCAATCCAGTCTTACAAGATTTCTCTATAGACCCTTCCTGTCTTCTATCAGATCCACACTCCTACCCAGCTTGGTGCCATCTGTGGATTTATGGAGGATGCACTTGATCCCCTCATCCAAATCAATAATAGAGATGTTAGAGGACCAACTGCAATACTGAGCCCTGGAACAAATCTAGTCAATGGCTGGCAAGCGAGTTTAGTCCCATCCACCACAACTCACTGGACCAGCAAGTTTTTCACCTGATGAAGACTGCACCTGTCCAAGATGTTGTTGTGGGTTGAACCTGAGTTGATGGACAGATCTTTCAACCAGTAGCACATATCTGAATTTACATATTTAAGTCCCGTGGAGACACAGGAAGCCTCCTTTCAGTTCGAGCCTTCCTGCGGGGAGGGTGGGGGGTAATATTGATACGGGATTCCGTTCTTCAGAGAAGCCCTGGGCCTCCCCTCCCCTGGCCCCAGGGGCACAGGCCCCGGGTACCTGCGGGAGAGCCCCTCAGACCCACGGGCAGATGAGGAACAAGCATAATGGCATAGCCGAGACCACCCGGAGAGGCTGCTGAGGAACACCCCCCAGCCCCCACGTAGACCGCAAAGATCCAGCAGGAGCTGATGGAACTTTGCTGCAACCAACTCAACCTATATTGAACTGTAAAATAACATCAAGTAACGAGCAGCATAAAGGAAGCAAGGCTTTCTCCATCGTAAAGCCCGAACAACAAAGACCATTTGTCATCACGGCGTCTTCAGGGTCAGAGAGAAAGAGAAAGTGAGTGACGCTGAAGATGGCGGAGGGAAAAAGAGGGCAGAGTCGCGCCTTCCGCGTGCAGCTTAAAACTGCTTTTTGCAGACCGTGGTAAAGACTGTAATATCACAAACTGTTTTTCTTTTTAATCCATTTAAAGACATGGGGGGATGAGAATTCTGTGTGCAGAATTCTGTAGGGGAAACAAAGGTGACCATGCCAGGTTACCCAGGAGCTGTGAGAGGTTGTGAGAAACTTTTAAAATTTTCTGTAACGAAGAGATCTGTTGTTTTCAGGCTGGAATTTTATCTATCCTTAAATGAGAATACCCCATGTGTAGCCCATGGGACAGTGTGGAAGAGACTGTGATTTCTTTCCATGGGAGAGANAAGGGGGTTTTGTTTTAATCTCTTATTATTTCTTTTTACTCTTAGTTCTGTTAGTAATAAACTTTTTTTTTTTTTAATATTCTTTAAGTTTGAGCCTGCTTTGCATTTCTTCAAATCTCCTATCTCACAGAAAGTAAGAAATGTGAACTAAACAACTACAGACCCATAATATGAAGTTTAACAAAAAGCAAAGTTGCACAGTTCAAGAATCAGTTATTCAATGATTAAACTCTGGATTTAGTAACACAGAACTTATGCATCTGATGCATGGTAGCAGCACTAAAAATTAAGAGTGTGAAAGGTTTCCATCCACTCCCTTCTTCAAAACATCTTTAGCTGATTTTGAGACTTTCTGTAAGATATTCTTTAAGTATTTTTGAAAGTAATTCTCTCTTTTGCTAACTATTCTCATCACTAAATTTCTTCTTTGAATTTTTTCCATACTTTGTGAAAATATTTTTTTCTGAAAAATTTAAAATGCTCAATGCAACATAACTTATTTCTAAGTATTTAATATTAAACAAATCAAAGTTAATTCAGTTATGAGGTTCACTACTAGAGTTCACCATCATGTACATGATGAACATCATGGTACACACACACAGCTGAGCCAGAATTGTATTTTCAACTGTACCAGTATCTGATTAAAGAAGCTTGAAAGGCAAGCGCAACAGACTTACAAAGCATTCTACAAGTTGAAAAAGAAAAATTAATGTGATGAATTATCCAGCCACAGGCTATTCTAATTTCTTATTTCCATTGCTAGACCTCAATACTAATGTATTTAAAGTCCTTAAAACACCCTCTCATTCAAGCGAATTTATGTCAGTAAATATAATGAGCATGCATGCAATTAAGTAAGGAGTAAGTTCAGTCTTTTCTTTATTTTCTTTCATAAACTCCTGGACTGATAAAAATAGGATTTGAACAATGTAACACAGGAGATAAAAAGCAGGGTACATAACAGAACTACAGAATGTCTAGGGATTTACCAGACTGGGTTGAACAATTCTGCAAAAATCCTGACTTCGAGGGCTTTAACATATGACATCAGAGTCAGCTCAGAGCATGGAATTTACTGACTTAGCTGCTGTGTGCGGTTCATTGCAAGATAGTTCTTTATCTCCAAAAATCCAGTATTTCAAATGTAAGTCCTAAAGGAAGGTTTGTAATGCAGATACTGATGGTTTCTAATTTAGAGTTCACATTCCATGAATATTTTGCAAAATCAAATGAACTATAAACACATTTTGGACAATCTTGCTAATTCACTCACTGGAGTAATCTCAGGTAGTACACTTAATAGAAATAAATGCAACAGAGAATTATCTAACATTACGATATTAAATGTAAATTTGTCTTTAAATGAGAATATAAATGTGAGTGTACCAGACCTCCTTAAAATTCAATAGATTTTAAAAGTCAAGGTTTCTCTGACAATAAAATTTATGTTTCCTGTTGTTTATGTTGGGTTAAAGTATTCACTAAAAGTATTCAATATATTCAATTAGAACAGTCTGTTTTTGTGTTTCATAGCTTCTTATATGTGCTATTCAATTTCTTTTAGGATCATAGATCTCTAATTTCCTGATTATTGATAATAAAAATGCATCTAATGGCAACAACTGAAAAAAATTGTACTAGATGCAGCCAATGCATTTATCTGAAAATAGATTCTCACAGGCTCCAAAAGAAAAAGGGGGATGGAAAGTGAAATGGAAGCTCATTTTTTGAATGGCAAGTTGTGGCACAAAATGACAGGCACTAAAGGCCAAGGCCAGATTTCTGAGAAACCGGGTTCTGTGGCTGGTAGCACTCAAAGGTAATAGTCTCTAATGGCTTGCTGTGTGAAATGTATGGCCTGATTCTCAGAGTAGTTACGCACCCAAGGAAGAAAGTGACACTAGCTTTATTCTACATCTCAAAAGTACAAGCCAAACCTTACAAAAAAATCTAACTTTAATGATAAATTCTGACTACTTTATCAAATCTATCACCATGTCACTTTGAACAAGGTCACATAAGAAGTCTATCAGAGTGCCTGGAACTGAACCTACATCTCTAGAATTTTAGCATAGTACTTCTTTTGACATGCACAGAAATTCAGAGAAAGCACAACACCATAAACTACTCTCAATGAATGCATTCTCTTGCTCTAAGACAGTGAAAAGAAAAGATAAAAAATCAGGAGAGAGATGTTGCATCAGCATTTTTTAAAAGAATTTATGCATCCTATTTTTATTTCAGATTCAATTTGCCTTCACAAGTTGGGGTGAAGAAAGTGATTTTTCTTGTTTGTTTTCTAAGAGATGTGCTAAATGGCCAGGAAATATAGAATACACTAGAGAGTTTGGAGACTTCTTAATTCATTGCCTTGGTGTATAGTAAATCTATTCCTTGAACAGCTTTATTTCTTTTATCCAGTAGGATTTCACCTAATGGATGGCAGGGATATAAGATGGTGACTGTACAGTGAGTGATGTTACTAGGGGCAAGACTTATCACTGTGATTCAAAGTAAAGAGAAGCAGCCCTTTACAAATAAGTGCTTTGTAAAGAAAATGGGTTTTAAACCAAACACTTCTTTCATACCTGCAAACAAGTTCATTGCTCTGAAGGATGTAACCTTACAACATTGCTTTGACTGAGTCATTCCACTTCACTCCTGCCTAGCAACCTTCACTCCTACCTACTCCAACCCTGTGTTCATTCTAGTCCTGAGTGGAGGAAGTAGATGTGGCAAGCTAGTAGTCCTGACATGGTAGTGATATGTATAAATTGTTCCGAATATACACATGTATTCTTGTTAGTACTGCAGATTTGATGCAAACCCAAACTGAATTGAAGGTTAGCTACTCACATTTTAACTGATGTGCTCTTAGATGGCGTTTGGCTTCTAGTTTAAGCTAAGACATCAGGGCTTAAGAATAAGACAGGTGTTTAAGAAAAATGGGGTGTCAGGAGTTGCTTGGGGTTTTTAGTTTCATGTGGGGAAAGAATGGATAAAGAGACGAAAGACAGACATTAACAGTAGAAATGCAAGGGAAAAAGGGATAAAGAGATGCTAGATGGGCAATAACTTGGTGTGAGGACAGGCAGGTACTTTTCACTAGTCAAAGCTCAACGTGACATTGCCATATCAGCTAAACACACTGAGATCACTTCAAGAATTACCTTCTGCCGTTCTGTGTAAATCTTCTGACGATACCACTACAAGATTCTGTACAGTCTCAGAAGACTATCAAATCCTTGATTTTATTCTCAAGAAACTGTGGAGGTGAGTCATCCTTAAAAGAGATTTTGTTCCTTGCTCAGTGGCAATGACAACAATGCGAGTAATTTATTTCTGGGGTAAGTTTAACAGTTCTTGTAAGGTCATTGCCCCTCCCTCAGTGCACACATACATAGAAACCGAAAGAGTTTTACTGCCTGTGCTCAAGGCCATCTTTGACAAGACAAAGCTGCCTGGACCTGGGTTACAACTGTGAGAAAGAGCTATGGATAATGCCTCCACTTCCCCACCTTGTGTAGGAGCCTTTGCAGCTGTGACAGCACCTGGTGACATACTGTGCTGATCCAGATTGTGACTTACAGATTCAACTCCCTGACTTGACCTCTTGGTCTCAATGAGAATCCTGGCCAGCCCTGGCCACCATGAGGGACTTGGCCTCGACATCGTGTTCCCTCGAGGGTGGTGAACTGCACCTATCAGGGTTGTTCCCTGCCTTGCCCTGCCCTGCCCTGCCCTGTTTTGGAGTTGCTCTTGGCTCTGCTTCCCCCGAAGAACAGCACTCCCTTCTGCTCCCTGAAAAAATGTGATTCTAAATCTCCTCTGCCTTGGCTCACAAAAATTTGCCTATCTGCTTGAGATATGAAGCACTACGTTGGTTTTTGCCAGCTTACAGTATTTCTTCACCAGAAGGAATTTCAAGTGCTGGTTTTGCTTCTATTTCACAGTGGACTACAGCCCAGTGAAGAATTTTATGAGATATGAATCATAGCAAGCAGCCCTCAAAGATCCTCCTTGAAGGTAAGAACACGGGCATCATTGAAATGTAGTCAAGATAATACGAATTCCTACATTTTGACCAATAAGGGCAGGCATGTTTGAGAACTGACTATTCAGACCACTGGAAAGATCTTGAAAACCAAAGTATCCAAGGACAGAAGAATTCAGGAGTGGCTGAAAAAATCAATGTATTCCCAGTAGAAATTTCTTATGGGTGAATAATATTCATAGACTGTAAGGTTTTCATCAGTTTTCTGTTATTGTTCAGTTCAACAAAACTTGCCTTTTATAGCATGTGATACAAATAAGAATGGATGCTAAGCTACTGTGGTAACTGGGAGTTTACTGATATGTAGTCTAAACCCAGAACACATGACACGACATCTGTATCCATGGAAATCTTATTAATAAAAAGTCACCAACAGTGAAATTAGGAACAGTGATGCATAAATTCCCAAATATCCCTCTATGAATGTGGTCATCCAGAGAATTTAGAAAGAGCTAACTGGTGATAGTTATGGCTTTTGGCATATCAAAGGTGCCTTCATCTCCAGAATTTCAAACAATATCTCATACACTTTGTAAAACCTAATTTAACCAAGTTTTAGAGCTTTGTAACAGAGAGCTAAAGTACGTAAGAGAACATTTTAGTCATCACACACAGAGAACAGCTGCCAATCAGCACATCTTGACCAGAAAACCATGAAACAGTGAGGAAAGATAAGAGGAAGAAGAAGAAGAAAGAAGGAAGAAGAAGGAAGAAGGAGGAAGGAAGAAGAAGGAAGAAGGAAGGAAGAAGGAAGAAGGAAGAAGGAAGAAGGAAGAAGGAAGAAGGAAGAAGGAAGAAGGAAGAAGGAAGAAGGAAGAAGGAAGAAGGAAGAAGGAAGAAGGAAGAAGGAAAGGGAAAGGAAGGGAAAGAAGGGGAAGGGGAAGAGTAAAGGGAAGGAAAAGGGGAAGGGGAAGGAAAAAGGGAAGCAGAAGTGAAACAGAAATGGAAAGTGGAAAACCTAATGTCCTCCCACAGGTTCCTGCTTTCTGGAAATACTTCTATTGTGTTGAAACCGTGTAGGATACACTTCCCCTCTATCAATTGTTTCAATTTCATTGGTAGTATAGTACAGAGCCTCAAAGAGTCCTGCCTCATCAGACATGAATATCATACAACATTGCAGATATAATGCTAACTAGTGAGGATATCAGAACATAGATCTCACCTGGAATATACACAAAGATATAATCAAAAGGGTAAAACTGGTACTAGTGACCATTACAGCTACAGTTCAAAATGTCACATAGACATTGTCACATTCCAAATATTTACGTCAGGAGCTCAATGGAGGGAGCCCCTTTTCCTGGCCTTTTCAGCAATTTCACTTCTTTAAATTAGTTGGCAATGTCTAGCCATGACCCTTTAACCTTTCCTTTTCACATGGGAGACCCTTAGAGAAAAATCTTCCTCCACAGATTTTAATTAAGTTTAAAATTTTAAGAGAAAGATCAGTCTTATGCTGTGTTAAATACAGAAAATTCAGAAAAGTACAGGAAGAACAAATAAGTTCAGTAAAATAAGTATGATACTTTGAACACTTGGGAGAGAGAAGGGTCATAATGGATAGGACCTTAGAAATCCCTTATCTTGCTTTCATTAAAATACCTTTCTCCCACCTAGTTACTGGATGGAATGGTGCTCACAATCTGGGATTTCAAGTCTGTTCTTTTACAACCGTCAGATTCAATGCATCTTGTGCCCTTCCCTAACTGTATTTCTGATTAATTAAAGGCCTTTGAAACTGATCTCTTTCAGTATTAAAACATTGACAGAAAGAGGAAATTATCATCATTATATTACTTAACTCCTAGGGTAAAATCATGTACCCTTTTCCCAACGCCTGCCCACAGAAAGCTGGCTTCATGGAAAAAGACTATTTCAGAGTAGCATCTTCCCTGTATGACCTGTTGAGGAGTCCAGAAAGTCCTGAATTTCAGTCAATGCATTGCTATATTAACTCCCCAGGTATCTTTGCAAAAAAGGGGCACTTTGCCCGTGCAAAGGAAGATTTCTATAACAGCACATTATTTTTTCAAAACCAGATGTAAGAGAGCTTCTCAGCTGCAAAATAGTTGTCATTAGAATTTGTGTTAATATCAAACCCTCTTGGGAATCTTTACACAAAACAAGTGTACAAGCGTACAAGAGACCCTCTTTTTTTCTTTTCTTTTTTTTTTTTTTTAAAAACTTGAACAAAAATTTCCATGAAATGTGTCTATTTAACTAAGATATTGCTAGAAACTGTTTCAGGGGATTTTTCCTCATGTCATTTTAAGTTTTATTTATTTTCCTTTTGCCTCATTAAAAAAAGGAAATTTGTAAACAGAGACACAGCTAATCTTTCACTAGTTAGTTTCATTTTATTATGTGAGCTTTTATTCTATCTTAATCCTTTTTTTTTTTCTGATTTTCTTCTGGAAAATAACTTACTAACCTAAGAAATCTGTATCTTATATCTGGAGTGTCAAGGCACTGTCTCAATCCAGTTATGTGAGTTATATGCCTAGATTGGGGTCCCATTAGAAGTTGTCATATATGGATTTCATTAACCAATAATGATAATACAGGGTTTGTAATTTCAAAACACATTTATAGCTCATAAATATTGCAAGGTCTAATAGCTTTATTTCCCATAATTACTGATTAAATGGTTAATTGCTTTTATTCTACATGTACACAAAACAAAGAACAAACCCAAGCAACCTGCACAATACCAAAAACTTCATGTGATTTTGCAATTTTTTATTTGGAATTAATATGTTCTTTTATAAATCTCTGCAGAAGATTTTTTAATTCAAGAGTCATCAAGAATGGCAAAAAATGGTGCCTCCGGACAAGCAGGGAATTGCTGAGTAGTAAGTCTTTTCTTGTGGGATTAATAATGCTTGAGGTATGATTCTTATGTAAATTATAATAAAAAGCAGAAATATAATAAAATTTTTAATTCATATGGCATATTAAATGTCACTAAATATATATATTACACATATCAAATATATAAATTACTAGAATCCCTAAAAATAATAAAAATCCTGTTCTTTGGAAGACATCTATCCTTTGAAAGCACATTCTGATCTCACAAGAACTCTCATTACCACTGCACTTTCTGATGATTCTCTAGGCAAAAAAAAAACCAACAATGCCACTACCAATAAGTAATAATTACTTGATGGCAACCACCTCAGTAAGCATGCTTTTTAAAAGTTACTATAATTTAGGCAGATCCAGAGGTGCCTTAGGTCAGTTTTAGCATTTTATAACCGCAGTTCCTTACAGGTGTCTTACATTTAATATAGAAAATGGAGGTACCTCTTCACGAAGTTAGACCGCCTTTTTGCCAAGGTAAATATAACATGATACTATCAATCGGATCTCTCCAGTATTTCCCATACAATATGGGAAGGTGTTACTTCACAATTTATGCCCAAGGGGTGAAATAGTTAATAAATTGTTATTTGCTTTTAGGAATTGGAAGGGAATGTAATACTATTAAGAAACCTAGGCAAACATTATGCTTAATCCAAAGCTATTCTGAACATTAAATCTTTAGCAATTTGAAAATGTTAATTTTCAGGCAAATCCTAGTGTAATTCTGGATAAAAATTGGCATTAGCTAAGGATTTAGGATTCGATTAAATACATATAGATGCTGGCATAAAGAAATGAGCCTTAGGTGATTTTGAGATAAAATATTCAGTCCTTAAGCAGGCATAAAGTTAAAAAAAAAAAAAAAAGTAAGCAAATAAGAAGTATTTATCTTGATAAAGGTAGAGTTTTAAAATATTATCAAGCTGAAATATTGTAAAACAGGATTTACTGCAACAATAATTTAAGGTAATAGCAAAGATGTCATTTAAGCAATTTGCAAATCATATATTTCCTTGCTGTGTTTGCAAGATTACCTTGTGAATCATCAGGAGCCATAACTCAAAAAGCTTTTGATTTACATTTTCTTGAGACCTAAAGGTGAGAAAGGACACCAAGGATAAGATGAATAACTTGATGATCTACTAGCTTCAATAAAGAAAAGGCTGCCTTTTCCCAACTGGCTCAAGTTAGCAACTGATACATTCTTGCAAACTACCATATAGATATACTGCATGGTAAAAGACTGTGTCTGGATCAGTCTGTGAGAAGTTTTTACACTATATTTATGAGTAAATAAAATTATGGTCCTGAGAGTACAAAACCCGAAACTTACAAAAGTTCTGGATCATGAATATATTAGTTAAAGTAATTTTAATGATTAAAATGTGGTTTTCAAACCAACTTTGTCTAATATTTCTGTCTACACCACAGGTTTATTTCTGTGGGAGCTGCACATTTCTGCTGAATGTCTGCTTCATTACATTCAGGTTCAGCTCTGTCTGCAATTACTGAAACATCAGCATGCCTTCTTGTAGCATATTAAGTAGTGCGGCTAACATCTGTTCGGTATTCATTTGTTCTTTTGTTTTTATACTCAAAGAGAAAGAAAATGAACACTGGAGATTATTTATTTATTTATTTATTTATTTATTTATTATTTCCCCCGTCTTTGTGGAGATTTCCAGAATGTGCTGCTGTGGACTTGCATTAGAAATCGGGATCAGGAAAGAAAGCATCCCTGTATCTGGATTAGATAACCGTGAGTATCTTGTTGGTCCTCAGTTCCCAGGGGACATTATTTATATAAAGAATAAATAAAAACTAGGATTCAATCTTAGAGAACAAACATACACTGTGCTAAAGCAACAGAAGTGCTGACACCAGCTTTCACTGTAGGGTTAAAGATTACTTTTTCAGTAGTTTGTGCATAGTCTGCTGAGTTCCATGAAGAAAAGGAAAGCATCTGCAAATTTGTCTATCTTCCATATGGCAACCATGTAAAAAGGGAAAGCCAGGTGTGATGCTTTCAAGTAATCTATGCTGTAGGGAAATCTGTTATATGGGTACATAAGCCCCAAGAATTTGTTTCAGTTCATGTAACATTTGCAAATGTACATGTCATAGAAGAAAGTATGTTTATTCTGAAAAATTGTCCAAAATTGTTTTTGATAAAAACCTGTGCTTAAGAATGCAATCTATGTGAAATGCTTGTGTTAGCAAATATCAACCAGCAGTCTTCAGAAAAGAGGTTTCCAATTGAGATTTAGAATATTTTTTACCTTTTCTGGGACTAGAAATAGTAGAATGAAGCTTGTAACATCTTTGAATAATGTATTCTACTATGGCTGGATGCTTAGGACACACATACATTCATGGCACATAGTGTTTGTCCAATCCCTTCTCATTTTCCTACAATTTGATTTCCTCATCTTTCAGTTTCCTGCAATTCTTTCTCATTGTTGGGTAGGAAAATACAGTTGCAGCATAAATATACCTTATCATTCACTGGAATCTGATGCTCAGCTAACTCCAGAATGAATCTCATCTGCAGGTTTGGTATTGTTTTCAGATGGTCTAAAACTCCTATAGGAATTGGGTATGACAACAAATCTCTCCACATTTATATGAAACTCAAAACTTCCCTTTATGATCCTGCTTCTTAAATAGTTACAAATTTGAAATTCCTGCAATTCCCACTGCTCTCTGTAACAGAAGGGAATAATGTAAAAAATTTTCATTTGACAAATTACAGTAATCTTATCCAATTCTGAACTTGAAAGCTGCAGAGTTATTATGGATTTGGTGCAAAAACAATGGATTTGGTGCAAGAACGTTCTTGCACAACTTGGATTGTATATGTAAATAATTTTGTGCTATCTACACTTGGAAAGGCCTACATCTTTCAGCTTCCAAGTCCTAGGTGTTCATGGTCCACTGCCCAAAAAAGCAAAAGTTTTGATAGGGAAAGAAAGAAAGGAAATGGACTCTGCAATTTAGGTTATCAGAAAAAAAAAAAAAAAGAAGAAACCAAAAAAACACCAGAAAACCCTCCCTAGAAAACCAAGACCATAAAAAAATCCAAACACTGGTGTCTTTCCTGAAATGGATGGTACTCACTATTAAATATGAAATTACAGGATTAAAATAATACTTCATGGTATTTTGATCTTGATTCCCTCAGATATTTTCCAGCACTCCCTACACAGAAACACCAGAACGTAGTCAGTTTAAGAAAATAACATGTGGTGTATGCTGGGCATTTCTTTTTCAACAAGGATGATTAAGGGAACATTTAATATGAAATTTATAATGTCAGAAGATGAAAAATTATTTTCCATGATAAGAATGCATCTTCTAATATTTCTTTCTGAATAAAAAGCTATACTTCAATCTTTCAGCTGTAAAAGGAGTTTTAGGAGGTTTTTTGTGCTGCTACTTTTTTTTGGTCTTTTTTTTCCTCCTAAGCATCTCCCCTCACTGGACAGGTAATGCATTCCAGCAAGAAGGTATACTGCTCAAATGCAGCTTGGTAGCGCTTAACATAGTCGCAGCAGTGAATGAGGAGCAGTGATTACGTGCTGACTTAAGAGTAATAAATGATACTTCTACTCCATGAATTCCAAACAGAAGCACTTAACAGGAAAGGTTTGCAAGTGCAAAAATATCCAGTAATTGTCCACAGATGTCTTTGTGGATGATGTCTTACGCTTCAGATCTTCAAAAGACCTCCCAGTAGCTAGGAACTTAACGGGCAAACTGACAGACTTCTCCAAAGGGGTTAGTGGAAATAATTTGTCATGCAGTGATGTGTTAGCTTCAGGCCTCTCAAAATACCTGGCATTCAGTCAAAAGCACTTTGAACTCCAAGTTCTATTATCACTTTGGCAAGCAGAAACTTTTGTGAGTGAGGTCTTAGAACAAGAAAAATCTAAGTTTCTCTGCACAAATGTCACTTCTAATGGAATGTTTCTGACATAAGACTTGTTTTGGAGAATCCATTTCTATGAATAATACTCAAGCCTCTAAAGCAAACTATTGTACTAGAGGCATATATTACAGGTCTTGGATAAGTTTTACAATAAGAAATGCATGATATCAATTATATCATCAGAAGAAAGTCCTAGGAGTGATATTTTCCCATATTCATGTTATCTGGATTGCCACTTGTTATTTCTTCCCAGCAGACCCATTATGAATGCAGATTATGTGAAAGAAAACACAAAAGTCAGTGGATGTTGCAAGAAACTAGATTTTTTCTTTTTATGGACATTGGCCTGGAGCTGTCTGAATACCAAGAAATTTATCTAAGATTTTTGATGTAAAAAAGAATTTCCTTTGGTTGTCTCCTTTTACTACAAAACTGAACATGGCTGAAATTTTGTTGTGTGCATGTGCAACAAAGTTTAAGCTGTAGAAAAACTGATGAACAGTCTGGCCAGATGAGTAAACTACATGTCAAGGACCATAATAGAGTTGCTGTATTTTTCTCAGGGGTTTACTGTTTCTTAAATATTCAATAACAGATGAAAGAACACTGATCCCTTCCTTCCTTCCTTCCTTCCTTCCTTCCTTCCTTCCTTCCTTCCTTCCTTCCTTCCTTTCCATCTTTCCTGCCTTACTTCCTCCCATCTATCCTTCCTTCTGTCCATCCATCCTGTCCATCCCCTGATTTAAAAAAAAAGAAGGAAAAAACAAAGACCTGCACTATATGCAGTGAGAGGGAAGCCTGGAAGGTAAGAAAGCGGGAAGATGGAAAAAATATTCCACTAACATTGGAAATGACCAAATATGCAACCATTTTTGTGAGCTTTATGCTCTGTTTGGAAACGCAGTGACAACGTGTAAGGATGAGGAAAACAAAAGAATGGTGGTAAAAAGAAAGTGTGCTCCTCAGTTGTTCATTGTTAAACTACTTACATGTGAATATTAGTGTAAGCCCACAACTGTGATTAGTGACAGTTTTTATGACAATGCAGTATTCTCTTTTCCATATTTGAGATGTGTAACATAGAACTGAAAGCTGCAGTTGATTGGTTTCAATTTCTAACCAGAAAATCTTCAACTACTAACTAATTAGAATTTTTTTTTTTTTTTGCAGCTGTAAGATACTGGAGCCCTCTGACAAGATTCAACAAGTCCTTTGAAAAGTTAGGTGAAACTAGAAAATTTAAAATGCTCCAGGAAGCAGAACTGAAACAGGGAGCAAGGGGGATATGACATGCGGATATGACATGCAGCTGGTGACTCCAGTTGGTTTTACATTGACAGCAGTAGGCATACTGCTAGGAGGGAAAGAAGCCGCCAGCAGCTCTACAGAAATACAAGAGCTTCTGTGCCATTATTTGCACAAAGTAGCTCTCAGTCTTCTGTGGAAAATACAACCATAATTTATAACCGAGGATCTCAGTAGTTTCAGAAAGCCTTTGGAAGAGTTCTCTACTATTGTAGGGGATGGTGTGACTACTGTGAAATAAAGCATAAACATAGGAAAAGAGTTTAGTCTTAACCACTGAAACATCCCCTCTCAGAATGTTGATATTCTTCTTTATATTTTAAAGAAGAAAAGTCACAATAAAACAGAAAAGGCTGTATTTATGACTTAGATCTCTTATGGATCAGATACTCCAGAACTGCATAAGATTAAATATAAAAAAGGAAGACTAGAGAAACATATACACTTACCTCAAAAGGTTCAGGAGATTAGCAGTTAAGAAACACATGTGGAGGGAAAACACATAATGGAGTTTAAGAACCATTCTATGATCTGAGCTCTTAATGATTTTGGAACTAGATCTGGGAGTGCTCTTTCCACAGAATTGTTCTCCTCTGGAGCCTTGGTGGTTCTACAGTGGCATCAATATTAATTCCTTTTGAAGTTTTCTTATGTCACATTGTACAAATTCACAAATTGGCAGAGACTGCTCCTAGTCTCCCAGAGAAGCAGCC
The DNA here is from genome assembly GCA_013398115.1 of Falcunculus frontatus. NCBI lineage: Eukaryota > Metazoa > Chordata > Aves > Passeriformes > Falcunculus > Falcunculus frontatus. The sequence continues at coordinate 181,055 of VZRV01004151.1, forward strand.
TGAGCCCAATCTAGCTTTCCCCATACCACGGCACTGAAAAAAATGCAGAGAAGATGAAGTCAAGTAATAAAGTACATAACCAGGCATTTCCTTAAGGTTTGTCCTCTTTAATTTTTCAGACCTAACTGTTACATTAGCTGCACAGCTTTCCCAGATGAAGTCTTACCTCTCCATCTTTGAGTCCTTTGTTATTTTATGCTGACCACAGGGGAAAAACACAGTAATTTTAGAAAATTTATGGTGCTGGTATATGTGCATATCAAAGATGCCATCACAAAAGCATTATCAAGCAATTGTATCTTGAAAATGGAAAAATTAACCTTATTAGAAGTTTTAGAATGCTGGTTGGGAAACACAGAGAATGTCACATGACAATGAAGTTTGTCATCCACTGGCTTCATGGACAGACAAAAAAAGGGACACATCAGTTTTTGTATTTAGGCAGGGACTGGACACGGCATGTCATCTAACTACCTTCTCCTATGAGAAAGTGGAAAAAAAAATTCTGATCTCTCAAAGTTTAGGAATCCAAGCAAGGGATGTTCATTTTATGTAGTGATTACTTACCCCGAAGAAATTATTATACTTAAGAACATTTTTTTTTTTCCACTGAGTTCTGCTTCCTGACTATACACAATGTAAGTCTGTAATTTCCAGTGAGAAACTCTGCTTGTTTGCCTTATTTCTTCCTGTGGCAGCAGTCTCCAAATTTGCATGAACACGTGAGATGACCACTATATCCTGAGTCCTCCCATGATGCAGGCTATCTGCAGAACATGTGGAAGCCATCTAAAAGTCAGTTGTGTTCTATTTCTTTTTCTGGATAAAATACGGGAGTAAGCCAAATTTCCTTCTTACCCTGAAAATAGACAGTGTCTCAGCAAACCTGTGTGACAATTTTAGATTTTCTTGTGTGGGTCAATTTGTGTAAAAACAGACCATTGTAAAAGGAAGAAGTATCCCCTCTAACACATTCTGATTGCCTCAAGCAAGCAAAAGCTTGCTGCATATAAATTGGAGGATTTTCTGTCTGCCTTTAAAAAGCTTTATTTTAAGGCATGGGAACAGACAGTGTCTGTAGGGAAAGCAGAAAGACGATTTGTCTGGATGTTCAGGAGACTCTGTAAACCTTTGGATGTGGAACAAACTGATATCACCTATTCAAGAATTTTTAATAGAGTTCCTTAAGCACCAGAGCATACACAACATTTACCATGAACATCCAGAGACCTAGCTTTTGATGGGAATTCAAAAAGCCCAATACTTTCAGCAAGTGCACTGCACCTGTAATACACAATTTTGGCAACTTGATTCTGCTGTTACCAATAAAGGAACTACATTTTAAAAGTGTGCATTTGCTGAGGTACACCGCTTAACTCCTTCTCTGGCTTCTGATGAACAGAAGTTGAACTTCATAACAAATCTCTAACCTAGTCATGAAATAGTGACTATATCTCTGATGTGAGCTAGCCCATAGTGCTTACAAAATACAGCAACTTTCAAGTAACGTAAATAAAAGACCCATCTACTCTTTGGTTTAACTGTTACCTTAAAAATTAAAAAAACATAAAGGAAAAAAAAATGTTCCTTCTATACATTGTGAGTGATCAATAAAGTCAGCTGAAAAACCCCCCATGTACGGGAAATAAACAAGAAGGAAAAATTCCCTTTGTCCCGTTTATCACAATGCACAATGAGTTAAAACCAGTCCACCAGAAGTAGCACCTCTAAACTGGGTTTTTAGCTACCATTTCTGAGCAGACAATTAAATCCATTGTAAGATGCCGAAGCATCCTGCACTGTCATTGAAAGCTTGAACTTGTTTGCCTAGCTGAAATAGCTCTGTCCCAAAGAAGAAAATCCCAACTAATGAGTATTTTGAATTAATAAAAAAATGGTAACATACTTAAGGGTTTTCTTTTAGGGGACCTCTCCTATATAACACCAAAATGCTGATGTATATGCCGTCCCAAACCATGTCATCCACTATGACAACAGTTTTCAGCAAGACTTTAGATAACTGTGTGTATTCGATTCATTATGTAGTATCTGACTTCAAGCTAAGTCTGTGACGCAATGAAATATTTCAAACATTTTTCAGTGTATAGCTATTTAAATAATTTTTGAAGCTTCCCACTTTTCTTCCATTACTTAATTTCTGTAGACATTATTTTTTCATAATGACTATATCTTTTAAACTTCCCCTTTTATATTATTTTAATTTAATTTATTAACAATCAAAATGTTTTATATTTATTAAACATATTTTAAAATTATTTTATTGGTTTTATGTATAAAGTGTTAAAATTGTATCTATATTATAGCTATATAATATGTTATTTTAAAAAAGTAGATACATAGCAAAGTATTTAAGAAAAGTGGACTCTAGGTGCTTGAAAAATGTTGACTCGTTTTCCTACAAAACAAAGAAAATTCAAAATCATATGGCTATGTGAGATATCGCTTAGTCAAAAATGGTGTCATCTGTAAACATAATTTTGCAGCAGTCTCTGGAGAGCTACACAAGCTGGCTTGTGCTATGAGAAAGGAAGGAGAAAAAAATCCAGGGCATTCACAACTTAAAGTTTTGTCAGGAGAGAAATATAATTCCTAAACTAAAAGAAAAAAGTTAACTGAATTACAGAAGGGGAAGGATAATGACCAAACCATTGGGGAAAATACATATTTGTTTAATGACTTCTGTAGAGCTATGATCTTCAGTGCTTGAGGATTAGATCCTCTGGTCACATTTGCTAAAATAGTTTATTGCTGCAATAATTAACAAACTTCAGGAATTAAATATGACTTAAAAAGACAATACAATATTATCCCATCAGGATATTTGATCATATTTTATCAGTATATTTTCAGGAGCAAAAAACATGCTTCCAAACTTTCTTGAGTTTTCCACTGACTTAGTTCCATTTCTGGTTTTTTTCTGTTTCAGAGTGCTAAGAGGTCTGCAGCCAGTACACCCAGAGCCTGGGCACAATGAGAGAGTAGCACCCAGGAAAGGGAAGCCAAGCACATACCGCCAGAAAGATGACAGTTGCATAAGTCATGCTAAGGTTGTGATATATTAATTCTGTTTACTGGTGTTCTGGGGATGGGGAAGAATCCCACCCCTTTTCTCGCATCTAGCATGAAAAAGGAATTAAGTAGACATACAACATAAATTTCTATCAAGATTCCCTAGGAGATTAAGACAGCTTAGATGTATTTCTCAGCTCAGATTTTTGTGTCTAAATCCTGCAATCTCTTTAATTGCATCCTTAAAACTTCAGGTGGCCAGATTCTAAATTTACCAACAGATTTTCATATCTGTCTTATATAACATATTTGGTGTCATTTGGTAATTCAAGTAAAAATGTGAGTGCATTTAGAAATTTTAATGCTATATATTTCAGAGGATGTTGATAGTTGCCTTGAGAGTGCCATCTATAAAATGAATGGAAATTAAACAAAATGCATCTTATAACAAACCTTATTAAGCACAAAAGAGTGCTTAATAATATTCTAACGTGAATATTTTGGAAAAAACAAAGACAACTCACATTAATTCTGTCACTTTATTTGTATCTCATATCTCCCTTACGGAGAAGTGTTATACTTCATTTGTCCATATTCTAAGTAGATCCTTTCTGTACCTCTAATATATGTACATGTACATTTTTCTTCTTTTTAATGCTACTCTATTACATTATTTTCCAATCAAGAGATGGTTAAACTTATTACACTGATTGTTGCTCAGTCATCCAAAAAAAAAAAAAAAGCTCCATTTTCTTGAACTATTATTTATGTCAATAATAAGTACCCTATGGCTGCTGCACCTTAGCATTTCATTATTCCTCATCTCTCTGTGCTTATGTGTAATAAAGTGTGTAATTTCCCTGGAACCATTCGCTGAACTTTAAGGTGTGAATCAATTTCATATGGTCCACCTCTGCCACAACGAAGTTCCAAAAGTGTGCTTACCACAGCCTTGAAATGCAGAGCAAATTATAGCGTAGGGATGATTTTTTAAGCCCCTGAGAATTTTTTGTCCCATTCAGTCCATTTAGATCAATACTGAAAGTGCTTACTAGTCAGCACCTGTTCATACACAATATTCTATCTACTCATAACAATCTAAATAATTTAGCATAGAAGATGATTCCATGAAAGTGAATATCTTGCATGATCTCCTTAAGCTAAATCTGTTGCATAAATATTATTTCCTAACCCTAAGTTTTCTATTTGCTATTTGCTTCTTAATTCCAAGACACAACTACTAGGGACAAAATCAACTCAATCCCAGGTGAAACTAAGATACATACTAATAACTACAAGTTGGTAACAGACAAGGGAATTAGACAAAAATTTTACTATTCCGTACTTGCACTAATCTTTTTTTCCTTTGTGAAGAAACATCCATGTGTACCAACATGATCTGCAAGTATTGCATTGGATGATGGAGGGGTTAGTAGAGAATCTTAGTAACTCTATGTAATGCTTATCTTATATTTCGACCTATTGGTTGATCCCAATTTTCTGAGATCAGAAACCACGACTATAACTTACATGATGTAGAATAGAATGGCTCCATCACAAAAACCTGAACAGTTTTCTCTGAAAGAGTTTATCATCAAACAGTATTCTTCACACAGGACAGATTCGGAGTGAAAAATGAAAGTTACCCAGATATGCTTAGAAATACAATGTTCCTGTTTGCTTTTTAAATTTAAATTGGACTCAAGAAAATTGCACAGGAGATACCAAATTTCTTGCTCTGATTCTAAAATGGAACTATGATTTAAAAGTAGGGCAGTTTCTGTTTAAGAGTAGATGCATTAGATAGCATTCGCAGTATATTCTTCCCCTAGAGTTAGGGATATGAGCTTTATGTATTCTGGTGCTGGTTTTAAAAATGAAACTTTGAGTTTAAAGTTTAGGTATGGATTTATGTTCTTATATAATTAGACCAGTTTTTAAAAAGTAAATAAATTAATTAATTGTGCAATTAATAAGTGTACTTTTTATTTAGGATAAATGTGCTTTAGATTTTGGGCAATTGATACATATCAAGATTTTTGTAAGGGAAAATCTTCCTTCCATAAAATGAAACAAAGTTGTTGGCTAGGACCCAAATCCAGTGAATTTCCAGATTTCTCTTTCCCAAAACCATGTGCTACCTGTCTGAAAAAGAGATGTTTTTAAGCAATGTCATTCCTTTTTCCCCCAGTAGGGCTCAAGCTCCATTCCTGGATGACTGAGCCAGGGGCTGTGCCAGAGAGCACTGAACAGGGAAAAGCCAGCACACTAAGCATTAGCAACTTCCACCCTGGATTCCACTCTCACGGAGCCCAAATTTGGGGTTTTTTCTAGGTAAGGCCTATGACAATGAGGAAGGCAGGGCCATGGATGCACTGCATTGTCTTTACCATTTTTTGTGCACATTTTAAAATGAGGAGGAAGTCAGAGTTCTTATTTTGTACAAACCACAGGACTCATTGGTCCCACTTAGCATCAGCCTAGCAAAAGATTAATTCCTCTGCAGAGCTGATCTAAATGCATGAGGTTTGTGTTACAGTGCAAGGAGCCACTACAGAAACTGCCTTGACAATGTGTGTGGGCACTCCTGTAAGACTCTAAGAGCTGTTTCAGTGTCTACTAGATGCTGGCTGCACCAAGTTCTTAACAATTTGCCACTCATTCAGTCATTAAGAGGTTAATTAATTAGGCTAATGCAGTTTTTTCCTCGTCATATTTCAAGTGGACTTGATATTGTTTCACTCCACTGAATTCAATCCCTACTGGCATTACAATAAATTGACTCAAAGGTGGGGCGCAATATAGCTGTAAGACTAAACTACATTTAGGGTTTGGGATTTTCTGTGGGTTTTTACTTGTTTCTTTTAAGATTTTACTGCTTGCTATTCATGTTAATGAATGATAACCTTGACAAGACCTTTGCATTCATTCCTCTCATTATTTGGATAAAAAACAGAAAATGCCCTTCTTTCTATTCTGGCTAGCCATACAGCCAAATCATGAGCAGAGTACCTCCATCTGTACAGGACACATGCTTTGGTGGCAGATAAAAGCACAGCACTACAGACACTCCAGCTGTAGTAAGCTAGAATTTTAACTCAGGGGAACCTGTGTCAAAGGTAGCACAAACAATGCTCTGTCCTAGAAGGCTGAGAGACAAAGCATAGTATTTTGTTTTGCAAGCTCAGTACACCATTTAGTTTGCATTTCCTAAGAGGAAAATGGCAATAGAGAGGTGACCAGCATATAAGATTGTAATGCAAAAGTTGTCACTACCAAATGGTGAGAAAGCTAAGTAAGGATCACACTAAGGACCAACTGCAAGTGAAAAGTTCATAGACATGAAAAACTCCTAAAACCTGTTTTGTGGCTAAGATATTATTTAGCCTTTCATGCATTAGGTTGAGTCAAGGAGGTCTTGAGAAGGCAGTGGACCTCGCAGAAAGACTCTGAAAGTGATCCATTTTTACAGGTAATTATTTTTCAAAACATTTCAATACCTACTTTCGTAAGAAAGATTACCTGGCTCTCTTGGAAGCCTTGTAAATGTCACATTTTTTGTATTGGCAGAAAAATGTGGAATGCATCTGGAAGCTCATGTGTGGTGTGGAGTGTGTTTGGAAATCCATGCATGCTCTCTATAATTAAACACAAATATAGTGAACACTGTCTTTTTAATCCAGTTTTGTTTTGGGAAGTAATGCTTCATTTAAGAAGAATGGATAGTATTTAGGGAAATAATTACTTTTTCTATTTTTGTGTACCTTGAAAAAGTTAATTAAATCAGAACTATATCTTGACAAAACATAACACCAACAAATCACAACAAATGCTTATCTACTTTATCTCATTAAGAAGACACGAAGTAAAGAAATGAGAAAGTTAAGCATGAGACTTTTCCTAAATGAAAGTTTATCTAAATTGTCATGTAACATTAAAAAAAAAAAACTTTTTAAAACTCTCATGGTAGATAGAGCTCTCTGGAAAATTCATTCTACAAGCTTGAGGGTGTTGGCTGTTAGTATAGTGTAAGTTTCAATTTATCTATACATTATTAGAAATAAGTCAATTTTTCATTGTCTTTAGCTTATTTGAGAAGTCAGGTTTTATATTTGTTCACAAATATGAAATTACTTCATTCACTATTTAAAATTACTTCACCAATTATTTGTATTTAAAAGAAAAGAGTTCTGTTCTGCTACTCTTTCAGCAACTATTTAATATGAATATTTTATATTCACTGCAGCTGGTCTTAAAAGTTACATTGTACTTATTCTGTGCTTTGGTGGAAAGGCCTAATTCTTCCCAAGCTTTAAAAAACAGTTTTGCAGGTGTTCTTTCTTTTTTATTGTTGTAAATAAAAGTCATTTAACAAGTATAATTACTCTTGATCAATTGCATTTATTCCCCATCTAAAAAATAATCTCAAAGTGAAGTGTGACCATGGGCCTTTGCAGAAACAGTTGGTTTGAGCTTCAAAAAAACCAGCCTTTTTTCCCCCTCTATTTGCATATGGATTTTTTGTAAAAGAGAGACTCTTATAAAGCCTCTAAGTTGGTAAAATGATGCTGATTTTGTAGTTATAAGAACCTTCCTAGTTAAATATTTATCTTCTTCACAATGACAGCTCATATAACAACTGGGTACCAATATGAAAAGAAAATAGGATCAAGAAGAGAATTTCTAGAGCAATAGGTTATTCTTTTCAATAAATGTGGAACCCATTTATTCCTTCTCTCTGCCCCCTCCTTCATGAGTAATTTATCTTGACCTGGCTTCCTGTGACCAGTAGCACCTTCTTTTAAGTACAGATTTACATGATGTTTTCCAAACCACGGAATAGACACAATTCCAGGGAACATATACCTTTTGTAAAGGATAAACAGCACAGTGTGGTGTTTAAGTCATGCATTATTGAAACTCTGTTTCCCAAGGAGCCAGCCAGCTTAAGTAATTAGCAACTAGTTTGTTAGTTTTCCACCCTGAGGCAAAGCTGACAATGGATAACTATCTAGTAAAGCTTTTTGCCCCGAAAAACGCTGCTTCCATAGGTTTTATTTTGAAGACTTAATGAATAGTTTACTGTAACAATGTTTAATTTTTGAAGAATCTGGACAAGATGCATAAGAGAGGTGCAGCTATTAGGAAACAATTACGGCAGAAACTTAGTTGTGTTTACTAGTATTTATGAACTGGCTTTCTAGTACTCAGAACAAAGAGTACTTTTTATTTGAGAAATCATTGATACACAGCATAGCTTCATCTTTCCTGATGCTGTGTGACATTTTGTTTTCTCTTAGCCGTCTACGCATTTCATGTACAGACCAAGGTTATCTGTTGCTAGTCCATTACTAGTTAAGCATCAGGTACTTCCATTCTTACCTGGTCTAACAACACAGAGCAGAAGGAGTAGCTAGGGGTGGTTCCTTACGTAAAAAAGCAATTTCACCTTTTAAAGACTGTTATGAATATTCAGAACAGAAAAAGATATCTAATCCCTTATTGAAAATACTGTTTTGGCAAGCCAACGGGTGAAAGTATGAACCGAATGAAAATAAGCATGCTTAAAGAGAAGGATACCAGTAGCTTGTAGATAAATTAGTTCATTTAACTATACTTAAATATCTGCCCACACTTTTATCATAAAAAGAAACATATGGTAATAACCTCATGTTCTATGGCAATATGACAAAATTAGATACTCATTCCATAATAGCAAAAAAAAATAATGGAAATTTCTAAAAGTTCTGAGAGCACTGTGTTTTTCTCTTTTATTAGTCATGGTTTAAATTAATATACCCTTTAACTGTGGTTACTTCTTGAGGCCTCTAATCAGTTGTTAACGTTTCATATCAATGTGTGTTTAAGAAATCATTGACTCCCTCTTTTGCAAAAGTTATGTAGTATAATCAAATACTTGTATACTTAGGTATAAGCAAGGCAACAAACAGCAGAAAACAATAATGAAAATAGTGGTCCTGAGAGCAAATATTCATTGGCACAGGCTGAGGTACAAGAACACCATACAATTTTGACAATACTCTATCTTTTCATTTTTTTCCAAATTGTTCATGTGAACAACAGTTTAGTCTGTCAAAGGAAAGTGTCATCACAGACTCTCGAAGAAATTTGGGTTTGCATGTGTAAAAATATTTATTTAAATATATAAAGTATGTAATTTCCTACAAGTGTTTCTTTTTTGTGTTCTTCATGCTTTCTTAAGGTTTTTTTATATCCAATATTGAAATAAGACAATATTGTCTGATAAAAATAACAAGAGATTAGGAAATCTAAATTATAAATAGCATAGCAAATAATTGATGAGGAATCATTGTCTAGAATTTGTATGTCTAAAACAATGAAGTATCTTTTTGTAATCTTTTCAAATATACAAAGGGATTGCAGATGTTTCACATACAAATTTTTAATAGGAAAGTCAACTAATAATTTTAATAATTCAGTCATATTGAAGGGTGCACCTAGCTGTGATAACTGTCTTTTCCTCATTTCCTTGTGATTAAAACAAACAAGAGAGAAGCTTATGAACCATTAAGCAGATAAAAGACAAATTAAAATTTAGACCCTTTTGAAGGTATGGCCTGTATTGCAGGAAAAAGGCTCCAATATAAAGGGCTTTTATATCTGGGAAGACAATGAATAAACTCCTCAGGGCTGTTTTTCCTTCTAACCAGCAGCTAAAAGGAGGAACAACTTTTCTCACACTCTTGCAGACACCAGTTCTCAAATTCTGCTGCCATATGTGGTGGAAACTTTTTTTAAATTTGCATTTTACATAATCATCCAGTTTCACTAAGAAGAATCTGCTGTCTGCCTAACCCTTTGCAATGTACCCTACTGTTTTACTTTGAAGAGATTGGCTTCATTTTGACATGCTGACATTAATCCATACTTGGAAGCTTGGAAGGGGGTACTTTAATTACCAGGAGAAAGGGTTCATAATTCTTTTGAGTTTAAAATCTGGTCTAAATTTTATATTTCTTGTATATATGAGGGTTTTCTTCATTGATCATAGTTCATGAGGACAGTAAACAAGCACCCCTACAATACCTACAAAAGCGCAAGAAATTGTGAACTTTTAGCTCTCATATTAGCACTTAAAATAAAGAGGTTCTAGGTACATTTAGAACGATGTGGATTTTCATGTAAAACTGTGTAAGGAGTGTCTGACTTTGATATTGCTGATTCTTTTTTCAATTAATATTGGAACTTCAGTATTCTTTGGAGCCTTCATTTAATTCCTCCATCAAAACACTGGTTTTGATGGAAACACTTTTCTGCCTTATTATATCATGTCAAAAAAAGGCTCACTTCTGGGTGATAGTGAGTTCTGAGCTCTCAAAATATGCAATGAGGTTTTTTATATTACAGCTTATTCTCTGATATATTGACTTAGGAAGTAGCTCTTCAAAACGAGCCCCTGAAAATAAGTGCATTCTTCTACTCACACATTTACCATCTTTGATAAATCCAAGTGAGAGCCGAAGAAAGTAATTCAAAAGATATATTCATTTGTACCATATCTGTACGTAGAATCTGCTGAATATATGCTCTACAAGGGACAGCACAGAGGTAACTTTAGGACTGTTCAGATGCTTCTGGTCTAGCTTTGAGAACAAAGAAAGGATATACCTGAGTCCACATGGTCGAAGCTATCATTTTTGCAGTTGATGAATTTGGATGCTAGATTTTTCCCCCCCTTTTTATTATCTATTTCTTTTGAACAGATGTTTTCTTTCACTTTGGAGATAATCCAGTCTGGTCACATTACCTTATTGCAAGTTAAATAGAATACAGTAATTGTTATCCTTGACTGGATAAGACATCTCTCAGTTAAGGAAGGAAATGTTGGTCTACAGTGAGGAGAACCTGAAGGTTTAGTAAAGCATACCCTTTAGTAAAGGTTTAGACAAGCGTACCCTGAAAATTTGCTGTGTCCATGTCTCACATATACATGAACATAAAAATCTCCTAGACTTAAAAATACCTATTTGTAGATATCATTTTATTTTCCAGGCTCTTGTTCTTGTGTGGAAGGAGGACTGCCTCAGTCATCTAATGCATTGTAAGTAGGCATATTAGTAAGTGGTTCATACCAGGCAGATTTCCAAAAATATCCCTCTGCATATTTCCTTTCCCACAAACATGAACGTTAACTGAGTGAACTAGTGGAAGGTACAATAACTGTCTTGATGTGCCAAGGATAGGCTTGGAGTTCAATACTTTCAGATCTCCCAGCACTGAGGCCCTCATTCCAAATTGCCGAACTGTAAACAAAAACAGGGTCCAAGTGGGAATACCTGTGTGCCTTATTCCCCCTAACACTATGCTGAGAATTGGAGCCTTTCATGACTTGAACTTTCAGGATCATCTACACACATTTTAAAATTTCCTAAAATTTCCCTAAATCTTTTGGGGTCCAGCTTTCTGCAGGTTCCCCGGAAATTCACAGTTAGGACTCTCAAGAAAAAAATTCACATGTATTTATTCAGCACTTACTAAGAGAAGATGATCCAGCAGTTCCTTATTCAGCTCAAGACGCTCTTCTGTACAGCCATCCAAAATGTAAAATTATCCTGGTATAACCCTTCTGCATTTTTTTCTCAGTCTGTAGATCTGTGGCAATCTTTCTTGACCGATAATGATGCCCTATTCTCCAGCTGCACAGGCGATCTTGTAGGTAAAATGTTCTCATTTTCACGTTTCTCCCATATAAATGGGATGTTTTCTCATGCAGGGGATCATGTTCAACATTTCTGATCAGTACAAAGTGAAGCACTAGAGGAAGAAGAATTCTGTTAAGACTCTTTGGCTCTGAGTAATCACGAAGAGCCAATGGTGCCAGGAATAAATCACATGAAGAGAAATACTTTGAGCATAGGAATGGAGCTGTGAAAACCTCACTAGAATTGGAATGCTCCAGAAACACAGAGAACAACTGGAGAAGGTTTAAACAGCACCCAGCTTTTGGGTACAGACATAGGACTACAGAATAAGGGAGTTATTGCAGTTTAAAAATGCTACAAGGCTTCAGTCCTACATGGCTGTCTGCTCCCAGCTCATGCCAAATGCACTAAAATATGTTAGTGTAGCAATGATTAGAAGTAAAAGAAAAAAAAGGGAAAAAAACTCGAATCGACACGCCCCAATGTGCTTTCTGTTAATGTGAGCCATACAAACTCTTTGAAAGACAATTCAGGGATATGCACTGTCCAATACTCCAGATTCCATTGCACTTACAAAAGACTTAGGTGCATACACAGAGACACTGAAATGCAGCTCACCTGTCAATGATGGCCAATGCGTTACTACCCAAGTTATTGCATTCTATTGTATACAGATCTATATACACCCTCAACAATGAGACCCTGGGAGGGACTCAAAATGTAATATCAGATTTCATGACATCTGATTTTGAAGACATTCTCTTTCTTAGAGTTTCCCAACTTATTGCAAGTAAACTAATTATAAAATTACTTCTTGCTTCTATGGGTAGGAAATATGTAAGTTAAATGTGTAGACAGCACCCACTCCCCCTGCCAAAACCAGCAAAACCACATCCAAGCAAAAAAGAAAAAAACAACAGAAAAAAAAAACCAAAAACCAAATGGCAAACAGTGAAAGAGGAGAGAGTAAAAAATCCAAATTTACCATTTTAAGCCTGACAAAATCCTATGTACATGGAATGGTTTTTTTGGACATTCATACTGTATACCCAAGCTACTGGAAAACACATACACACATTTGAATAAACTGCATCATAATCTGGTTTGAATCATTTGATACCAGCTGAATGAAAAAAAAAATAAGAAAAAAAAAGAAAAAGGATTTAAAACTGTCAAGTTTAAACCTCCTCGGTCCTGAGGGGCTGAAATTAGTACCTGCTTGTTGCTTGCATTTAGTGGATGCTTAGCACTCCAAGCTATGAAATGAGCCCAATTATGGCAGTATTTTTCAGCATTCTCTATAGAGTGGACATAAACCTATAGCTGAAAAGCTAGTGTTTGCATTTCTGAAGGAAGACTACTCTTATCCTGCTTTTCTTTATGACACTGAAAAGTGCTAACCATCTGTTTAATGCAAATTTGTAGTTTTCTATCACTTCTGGTATAGTCCAGCTATCAACTGTAATACTTTGGGAGTTGCAATTCAATGAAATTTGGTTTTCTGAACCAAAGCAAACAGAAAGCAGTCTTTCTGTTCATTTCTGTCCCTCAGGTTCTAACAAGTTGTTCAACTGAAGCCACTTTGGAGATAGACGAATGAGGAACTGGTAATGGTAGTTTTCCTGAATGGGTTGCAAAATATGGAAATACTAGTTCTCTGAATATAAACTATGACTGTACAAAAGTCATATCAGGTGGATAACAGAGCAGGGTTACTTTGGCCTTTAGGTATAAGCATTTTAAAAAGAAAATAGGAATAAAACCTAAAATAGTGTACATAAGGAAGGACACAAAAGAAGATATAGCGATTTTCAAAGTTTTTTCAATTCTGTTTTATGTTTCTGTCTGGTTGCCAAGGTTTAAATAGGACATCTGGATGAAAAGAAGAGAAGTTAGAAATGCTTTGTTTCTTGTCCTTTATTTAGAAAAGAGGAAAAAACTTTGAAATGAGAATGCAAGGTAGAAAAAATCTTATCTACTGATAGCAAGAGAGAACAGGGTGTCTTAAGACAGTTATTTTTTTACTGTCATTGAACCAGGAAATATAGGGTAGAGACTTTACATTTAATTGGTAGAATTTTGCTGATTTAGTTTCTTGTCCAGCAATTTTAAGGAGAAAAGAAGTTATATGTATACACATTTTTCTGAAGACTTTAAAAAGAAAATAAAATGCACCTCAAATAGAAAAAGTGTGCCTCCTGAAGATTCTTCTTCCATCTAGATAAGGTGAGGAGATGTTGAATGATTACAAAAAGTTTCTTTATCTAAGGTGATTAATAGTTGGTCAGTGGATTATACTTTATTATTATCTGCAAAATTAAAACACAGCCATGTTTTAAGAAAAGAAAGTCTAGAGATTGACTGTCAGAAAACACATTCACAGTTTCAAGCATTTGGAAAGCACAATAGCCCAGCCACTAGTCAGACCCACACATCTGAGAATAGGCACAGCAATCTCACAAAATACATTAAATGCCATCTCAATAAGAGTATAATAGAGACTAGACATGGTAGAAAATGTCTCTGTTTCTATAATGTTCAATACTGGGATGGACAGAGAGTTCACACCCTCAGTCATGGTTCCTATCCAGCCTGAGAAAACTTTTCCTTGTGCCATAAGTTTAAACCTAGTAAAATTATGAAAAGCCAAGGAAGAAGGACCTGCTTCTATGGTTAGGACAATTCCTTTGTGAGTTTCCAGCTAGGTAGAAAGGCGCAACATGAGGAGCGACCATCCCACAGCAGACACACAAAAAATATTCTCTACATAAATCCTACCTCTTCTACAGCTTCCTTAACATAAACTCTTAGATATTCAACATTTGTTTCTTCTACATAAAAGTTACCATTGATTAGTATTGTTCACAGAGAAGGAATATTACATTGTTCCAGTCACTGTATTTGAGCAAAGTGACCAGGGATGATTAAAAAAAATGCCAGCTTTTCAAAAATAGACAGCCTAAGAAACAGTTTTTGATAAGATGACCATCACGGATTTACTCCTTACAAATCTCCAAATTCAGGTTGTCGAGCATCCTCTGCTTTCAGTCTTGACATCTACCACCGTCATAGGCCAAGGAACTGTAAGTGTGGTACAGAAACTATCAAAACACTTCTGATGCTTCTGTTCTTTGAAAGTGCAAATTTCAGCTTACTGCTGAACACCTTCTTAGTTCTATTAAAAGAATGAGGACACATGCCAGACTAGATCAGAACTGCCAAGAATCCACAAGAGTGATTTAGAAGTAGGAATTTCTATCAAGGCTGTGATCTTAATCTTTTCTTGAAACCCAAGGGCTACATGCAAAACGAAACAAGAAAAAAAAAGCAATCTCAAGATAAAAAATGTAGAACTCAGTCATTTCCTAAAAGAATGTATCCAATTCTTTCAAGAAAATTATACTTCAGGTAACTTCCCTTTCAGTCTATATACAAGTATCTAATGCGCACAGAGGTCACAGGAAAAGGCAAATATTCCAACACCAGTTGGAAGCACAGGGAATGGTGCTGTGAAGTATGCATGTAGCTTCAACATCATTTCTTGATGAATGAGGATTATGTGTACTTGAGATGTCTCTGCAGGAGTCTAATAATATTTCAGTCACTAGGATATCAGTGGTAAAGAGAAGACTAGAATAGAAGAACATTTAAGCTAAAAAACTTGAGTTTGGTGAGGACTTCTTTTAGTCTCTATGCTAAAAAATGCAGGTAATGTTTTAAATCACAGTACAGGAAAGCATTAAGCATCAATTTCATGTATACCTAATGACAGGAAAAATAGGATCTTTTGAAGAGGTCTAGCAGGTAATGCAAGCTCTCCCATCAGCTTTAAAATGAAGAAATAGTTGCAGCCTAGAGGACATTAGTCGTTGGAAGCTGTGTCCTTGACAGCTAACATACTAGTATCTATCACTTAGATATCTGCCATAAGGGACTGTCAGGCATAGAAAAGAAAGCGTTCAGACAGTTTTTAATGCTTCTTTGAAGTATGAAAATTTTTTGGTCCTCAGTGGACTTAAACCAGTAATATCCACAATGCAGACAATCATGACTGTACAAGTACTTGATACTGTAATTTAATTTTTTTTTGCATAGTTGAGAATCCCGTAATTCTGTGATGAAATGGCTGTGATATTTTTGTTGTTATTGTTGTTGCTAAAGTGCTTGGGAGAGGAGCTTGTTAAGGGTTATTTTAGGGGTTAGGAGAGTTTGATTTGTTTTTCTGGTTATTTTTTGGTGGTGGTGATTTGGGTTAGGTTTTTTATGTCTTTTCTGTTTTGTATAAGCCTTTAGACACTAGAATGACCCTCTTGATAATTCTGCATATACCTATAAATTTTCTGGTTCCATAAAGCAAATTAATGCTTTAGGAAAGGCATTTAGATGCCTTTGAGGCAAGTGTCTTTGTAGCAGCTCTTTCCTGAGTAACTTTCTCTCACATATATAGATTTCGCAGAATCATTTAGGTTGGAAAAGGCCTCTGATATCATCGAATCCAACCTTTGACCAATCAACACCTTGCCAACTATAGCATGGCACTAAATGCCGTGTTCAATCATTTAGTGAATACCTCCAGGGATGGTGACTCCACCACCTACCTAATCAGCCTGTTGTGATGCTTAACAACACTTTCAGTAAAAGAGTTCTTCCTGAGAGATATACAGAGATAAATTAGTATTTCTCTGTTCTTCATGGCTGTTGACTTAGTTTTGTATGAGAAATAATTTCTTTAAATTTCATAGATTGCCCCCCAGATCCTATCAGCTCAGAGATATTTTAAAATCAGACTAATTTTAAGAACAGATAATTAAATATAAAATTTTAGCAAATTGCTGTCTGTAATCTATGGGATCTGAATTTGTCCAGTGTTAGACAATATCACAGCAACATTGTATTAATTGCACTAATTCAAATCCCCAATCAGTTCCTTTAAAAAGTTTCTTTTTTTTTTTCTGTGTTTATGCTGTGCATTTCTGTGTTCAGTGCTTCTAAACCATGTCATCACTAGCGTTAGCTAGGAAGAGTGTTCTTATAAAGCATATTGTAAAATCTTTGTTTTGTTTTGGCATATGGTTTCAGCTTGTTTGTCAGACCTTTCTATGGAGAAATTTTCTGGTTAAAGAAAACTAAATGGAGTTACAAAGAAATTTGGTGAATATTTTGTTTGCTGTTCAGTTATATTTATACTGCTCTAGTGACTAGAGGCAAGTGATAGAGGTCAAAACATTTCAGGTCTTTTGGACACAAAAAGTTAATTCAGTCTAAATAAAAATTCTGTTACAAACAAGTCTTGAGTACAGAAGGAATTTTTCAAACTCCCTAAAAATTTTGTGTTTGCACAGAAGATTGTGTTTAAGGAATTTGGTATAAATCCGTGCCTTGTTTCAACTGAAGACAATGTTTTGAATATGTGGCTCTTGGTAGTGCAGCATCTGAGAAACAAGATAGAGCATCTGGTTTCTATGATTTGTTTATTCAGTTCAATGATTATATCTTGATGTTCAATGTAAATGTGAAATTGATTACTCTAATCCCATACATTTACTAGACTCTATTTAAATGGAGCAAACTTTCTTCTCTGGTAAATGATCACTTCTGCAAGAGATGGCAGAAGCTGCAGTAAAATATGTTCTGAAGACTTCTGATCTTTATTTATCTCATTGCAAAAGTAATCTGTTGGAGACCTTCTCCAGAAGTAGAAGCAGGTTCAGTTAATAGTTCCTTCCAGTATTTCAAAACTGATTGATTTTATAAAGCAGCTGCATGTCCCTAATCTTTCAACTGCCACAGGATACTTCTACAAGGAGAAACTAAAATTGTTGCACACATTGCTCAATTTGCTGATGGTGACTAAGGCTGCATCACCAATGGGAAAAGTTTTAAACTACACTTTCTACTTGTCTTACAAAAAAGTCAACTACAAAAAAAATCATTCTTTATCAGAGCAACAGTTAACAAAAGTAGATACAATAATATCTGACAAATAGCACTGCACAACTTTCACTGTCTTTGCATTTGACAGTTGCCCTATGCTCACCATTTTCTGCAGAGTATTTCTTGCATACATAGGAGGTAGCTACAAATTTTCAGTCTGCAGTATTTATAATATTAATAGGAATATAAAACTACCTCTTGAAAAACTCCTTCCTTTTCAGCGCACTTTCTTTCACAATCTTCTGCGCATAGCTTTTTTTAACGTAGGGAAATCTGTATAGCAATCTCTTCCAACCTCCATATTCTCATAGGTATATTCCTATCTGATATTGCAAGAGCTTTAACAATATTTTCACACTGGGTTCTCTGGGAAATACTGTTGTATACGTAATGAACCTGAAGCAATTAGCTCAACTTGTACACTGTTATAAACCCTTGAAGGTTTTGTTGTTTTCTTTTTAAAATAATTTTTGAGGGAAGATTGGAAATCTTTTGTGGTACCTTCCTCTGCTAAGCTTCCAAATTAAATTAAAACTTAAATTCTGACCAGCTAAAATGGTAACACTAAGCCAAGACTGTGAACTCAAGTTGTATGCTTCAAGGACATTTCCTATTTACAGGAAGGTATGAGTCTAAAGCAATAGTAGTAAATAAAGTAAAACAAACTTGATATGCCTGCA
This sequence comes from Falcunculus frontatus, assembly GCA_013398115.1. Taxonomy (NCBI): domain Eukaryota; kingdom Metazoa; phylum Chordata; class Aves; order Passeriformes; genus Falcunculus; species Falcunculus frontatus. The sequence continues at coordinate 199,383 of VZRV01004151.1, forward strand.
GAGACAACTGGAAAAGGTAGAGGAAATAAATACATTGCAAGGAAGGGAATGACACTTGGGGGCAGAATTACAAGGAAGAATGTTCTCTCAACGCAGAGAGCACAGATATGAAGGTGTAGACCTAATAATTTTCTCTCTAGCACAAACTCCCGGGGCAATAGGTGCAGGTTGCAGGAAGTCCTTTAAATATGGAAAACAAAAAAGAAAAAAAAAAAAAAAGGTAGTAAGAGGATTTGGGATAGATACTCAGGAGCAGATCAACTTTTTGTAGTTGAAGAGAGAGATGAGGAATAAGAAAACAAGACTGCTATGGCTCACTGCCAGACCACAAAAGCCTTGGGACCTAAAAGAAACTCTATTTGATGGGCACTCAGTAGTAAGAGACCACAAGTGTCTCTTTTAGATTTATCCAAGTCCAGTTAAGAGGCAATTAGGTTAATTAATGAGGCTAAATAATTACTTTTACCTTGGCAACATTTTCAGCACAATAAGAAATTGCTTAATTTATTTCAGAACAGTGATGTAATTTCCCAAGTTCTACATAATCTTGGGGCTCACTTCATTTAATTTTATGAATGGTCCCTAGTGTCTCATACCTACCCTGATACTGCTAGATACCTCTAAAACACAATCAAATGCCTTGCAGTACAATATTTTAATTTTCCTCCTTTACTCTTCTTCTTTCACCTGCACTCTGAGACCATATGTATGAAAAAATTCTGTCCTACACAAATATACTTATAGAGAATTCTTCTACAATAGTCTATGATAAGTCAGATCTAGAAATAAATTTACTGTAGTGTTTTACTGTTTTGTAGAGAAATACCTGCCTGAAAAATTCTTGATTAAATTGCATACATTTAGTCTTCTCTTAATTTTATTAAAATTCCACTGGCCTTATATTTGCACTATTTATGAATAAATGTAATGCTCTCATCATTCTTTCTGCGATGACATGTTAAATTAATTTTTCTTGAAATAAACGTATTTATATTCAAGAGAGAGTTCGAACCAACTGTATATTTTTATCAATGTAATTCTACTTGTCCTACACACTAAAAAATATGATGAAAACAAATGGGAAAGTTGGGCTTCTGCAAAAGAAAAAAGTAAAGCCAGTGAGAAAGAAGTGAAGAGTCCATGAAGACTTTTGTTGGCTTGATCAAAAATATTTACCAAGAGTAGGGAGAACAGTTAGTTTGTCTCTATTTACACCATCGGTGCTGTGCGAAATAGGGTTTCTGTTTCTGAGCAGCACCACGTTGTTGTCAGTATGCTTTCTCTCTCCTGCGCACCTCTGACTACTCAATATGGAAACTCAGTATACCTAAGTCTCGACAGAGCTGGAGGACTTCGGGGCACATACACAGAGAAACTGCAAATTTATGCAGACTAACACATCCACAATGAAGAAAGGAGAAGAGAGACAACAAGATGCTTCTTTGAACTTCGATAAATATTAACCACATATATCCTGTTTGGGTCTGGTCCGTGACCATTGGAGGAAACTCTTCTACTTCTTCATATTCATTATATTTCCTCCACCTAAAAAGTACCTTTACTTTCCATTACCACTATGCAGCCCAGTACACATGTGAAGTCATGCCTGAAATACCAGTTTCAATTAAATTGTTGTTATTAAGTATAAAGAAAATTGATATTTCAGTTTTTAGACACAGACACAGACAGAGACACATACGCAGACACATACAGATTTGAAGTGACAGAAATATTCCTCTTTCTGCACCAACCCTTTCTAAGGGGTATTAGTCAGAGACTATCATAGCAGAGAAAAAGCTCCATCCTGTAGTAGTTGTCATTTAAGGCAATTTGACAGTTTGAGAGTTTGCTTGGTTTCTGTGTTTAAATCAACCTGGTACACAATGTCAAACATTTGGGTCTCGTAATTTGTAATGTGTAATCTTGATAGACTTGAAAGATATGTGGTAGATAGGCTTTGTAATATAGCTGTACAACAACATGTAATTTTATTTTTAGATCTATGAGTAAGCTTCAAAAAATATTTCATTCCTCTTGTCAGTCTATACATGCTTTTTCAGAACTACTAGACTAAATCTCTCATGCTGTCTTCTGAAGAAGTCCCATAATTGGACCAACATATTCCAAACTTGCATTTATTCAATTAGCTAAAAACTGCATGCAGATCACTAACTGTGAATATATTTAGATAGCTATAACCTAGGTGTAAATTTTAATCATCTTCAAATTTGTTCCTGTTCCATGAGAGGAAGAATATAAAAAAATAAAATTTCTAATATAGTTCTAGTTAATTTCTTCTCCTCATATATATGCATCTCTCTCTCTCTCAACCTCTTTTTCTCACCCCACCCCACACCAGAACTTCACTAAGGAATTCTGTTTTAAGGGGGTTCCTAGTCTAGTCTGTTTCTCTAGACTTATTTCCATTGTTTCTCAGGCTTGTAACAGTATACCTGAATGGCAATTCAAAGATCTGAAATCTATTGTTTTCCATTAATATTTCTTAAATTCATCTTTGTCATTTTTTTAATACAGCTAATCTTGCCAGAATCAGTCCTTGTAGATGTCTATATAATTCATATTCAAAAACATGTTACCTTGTTTTTCATGCAATACAGTCAGAGCACAGTGATTCCCTTCCCCCCAGATAGAAAATAATTTCAGGGTTTGTTCATAATTTTCCTAAATCCCTCCTAGATCTCTGCATTTCCATCTAATGTCCCTCAATATCTTCTGCAAAGTGGATATTAAAAAAGCTGGAAGCAGTAGTCTACAAAAATCCTTCCTTTACTTATCCTTATAAAAGTTCTCAAGATTTAGTTTAAAGTTTAGGATTTAGAAACTTTTGCTTGAAATGCTCAAGGTATGGGACCCGCAAAAAAATCAATCCTTTACCTCCTATTGTCTTTTTTGTGTCATGCAAATATAACAGTGTTACAAAATGTTTTAAGGGACTACTTTCTCAAATATAATGAATATGAACTAACTTTCTGTGACTATTAAGATTCATGAAACTGGCATGATTTTTCTTTTTGTTTTCTAGCTCTTGGAGAACTATATGGTCTATAGGCTCTCTACCTCCTTCCCAAGATAGATGCATAAGGTAACAGCAGCTCTATAAATCTTGTTGTTCCATATTCATCAATGGTCAATACAAGATTCCCACTTAGAAGGGGAAAAAATGAGGAAGAAAAGGGAGAGAATTTATTTTTCTTCTTTCTTTATTGAATGCTGTACTACGGACTCCTTCTCCGGAAGAATTTAAGTTAATCCCAGGAGTCCTTAAGGAACACAGATTGTTAGTTCTTTATGTGTCTTCTAATTTAGTCAGTATCTTCATGTATTTTAAAGGCAAAGCATTCTTGCACTTGGAAGTGAAAAGAACTGTCCAAAGTCTAGTTCAGGGTGGAGCTGGGAAGATGAAGCTGGACATAATTGTTATATGGTAAATTTGCCTCCCGTTTTAGTATTCATCCGTTAACAAAAAATACTAATTCTAATACGTGCTGAGAAAAAAATAAAATGTTAAAAAATGTGTCATTTAGTTAGTAACTTCCATGTTTCTTAATGAGTCTGTAACAGCTACCTTCTATCCCTCACTCTAATAAATAGCATTTATTTTCAGTAAGGCAACAGTTAGAGCAAATTTTTGTATCATTCATGCAAAGAGAACTGAACATAATAATCTGAAAAGTTTGACACAGTGTGAATTGATTTTTGTTCTTAACATTTCAAGATCAACAAAGATAAAAAGTGGCTTCATACAAAGTTTGATACAAAAATTAAAAAAAAGAAAAACAAAAAACCTGCAAGTTAGCATTTTGTTAAAATAGGAAGCATGGGAAAATTAGATGCTTGTGTAATTCTGTGCATTACAATAGCAACTTTCTGTTGTAGTTTTATGCTGCTGCAGTGCCCTCTGTCTTTTAACATATCTATATACACTTAATTATACCATGATGTACAGTGGTTTTGTTTCCTCAGAATCAGGGCAACTTTGGCTAATATTTTTGCTTTTCAAGTTAAACACTTAATAAAATAAATAATAATTTATGAGCTCTTCCCATAAAATGGGATTTGTTTTCCATCTTCTTATATAAACTCACAAAGTGTTTAAGCCATTTTTTTCCATGAGGCTACTGGTTAAATTCTAATATTCATACTATCATAACTTAAATGTATCCAGTTCAGCAACTGAGAAAATGCAACAGACTGGAAAAGACATTTCATTGACAGTGTTAAATTAAAAATCATCAGATGCTTTATTAATATAATGAAATGATAGGTTCAGTTGATAAGTACAACAATGTCCAGAAGTGTTATTACATTAATTATCATTTAATAATTAATACTGTTACCATTAAATCCAGAGAGCTTTATGTTGTTTAATATACCTCAGAGAAATTCCTACCCCATTTGTTCATATCACAAACAATATTCTGAGAATTTGAAATTCTGGTCTCAGACATCCCATCTGTAAGATCTTGACAGTATAATTATTGAAAATACAGAGCACCAGGATAGATAAATTATTTGAGCAAAACCTGTTTTCAGAGAAGAAGAGGGTCCCCTGCTATATATGTAAAGGAAAAGGTTAGAAAAGGCAATGCTGAAAATACCTTAAAATGGCAACATTCTAAAAATACCTATGCACTTTGCTTTTCCATAAACTGTGAGCTTTGAATTCTCTTATAAAAACATGTGTTCCACTTTTGCTTAAGAAGACTCTTTTAGTGTGTCAAAATGCTGCATGCTGTTTTGTATAAGCCCTGCTCTTTTGTATGTAATACATACAGGTGATATATACAACATGCCACCAGTTATTATGCTCCTTTTTTATGGGAATTCATTCCTTTTTTCCTCCACCCTTTTCACTCTCCCATTTCCTCAGTATTACAGTTTCACCCAAGAGATCTCTAAATGATGCATGGCTAGAATAAAGGCAAGGGAATCTAGGGCAGCGCCGTAAGACTAGACAGCCTTAGTTTCTGCTGTAGCATGTAACAATGCAGAGTATTAAACATTTACACATCTGTTTGTTATCAGAATTGCTTATCCTGAACTTTTTAAAAAATAACTCTTTTGATTTTACTGTAGCACGCAATCTGCTCTTAGTAGGGAAGAAATGCAAAAGTAATATTTCCAACCTCAGAAAATCTCTTTGCTACAGAGATGTATATGTTAAAAAAAGAAAATCACAAAAAAAAAAAAAAAGGTTGATACCACTTACACATTTCTCTTTCTTCTCATTCTCCAAAATCTGTTTGTACAGGGTTATTTGAAAGAATTACACAGACAGAGGAACATACCATAAAATTTGAGAGGTTCTATGGCTAAGCTTAAACAACCACTTACAGATTTTTCTTTTTTCTGAAGCATTTATTTTTATCAGTATTAAAGAATGCTCATTGTGCAACATGCCAAACAATATGGAAACATCTCACTCACCAATTTTTTCCATATGTCTTCAAAAAACAAGGTGACAAGTGAAAATTTGAAAACTAGTATTGTGAAGCTTTAACATATCAAAATGCTTTGTGGCAAGATATTTTCAGTACTGTCTGAGCGTAACTAACAAGATTGAATAAAGGTTCACTAGATCACCTATTTGGTTGGCAAATTTCCACGAGTATGACAGAGGAGGTGGTAGTAGCGATTTAGTACATGGGTCACTGTCACCTGTGTGATAGTAATGAACTAATGGTATCACGCAGCACAGTGCAGTGCTGTGCTGGGACAGGCAGATAGTTACCTTGGAGTAGGTAGTAGCTGGAATTTGTCTGCCAGGGGGTCCAAGATATTTTCATATCAAATATAGATACCACACAGGACAGAACGTGTCCAGCAGTTTGTGATTAATTGCACTCAAGCTTTTCAGACTCCTCTGTTTTTTCAGTCAGAGTAGTCACTATTTTTACCCTGGATTCTTACTTCATACAGCTGTACATTGGTTTGTCCCTGCAATGGCTTGTTCAGGAGTTAGCATGCTGCCATACACAGCAAGGAGCAATAATGATATCCGACACAGACATTCAACTGTGTGATTTCTGGGATGTAGGGAGTCCAGTGTGGTGAACTGAACTCCACTCCCTTCTGTTGGCCTCTTCCTACAAGGTGGGAAGGAAATGTGTACCACAAAAGGATGGCACACACCAAGATGTTTCAGTAACAGATAGGTACAGATCTCCCTGGCACTCACAGTCTAGGCTCAATGTTTGCTTTCTTCCCAGTGCTCTACAATGTAAGTATCAATATGTGCCATGGAATTAAAAATTGTGTTTCTGTGAAATGAACTCTCCTGGACACACTGTTTAGATTCCCTCTGATTCCAACACCTCCAGGTGTATTATACAGCAAAACAGGCCAATACAATGAGAATGTTTTCCAAATCCACCACAGTTTGGGGAAATCGATTTAATTCCATTCATTCAATTCAAACTGTTAGTCTAGAATCCAAGGAAGCAAAACAAAATCGATATAGCCATTTGAGAAGCTGCCAATGTTGGCACCTGAATTCAGGGGTATTAGAGTACATGGTCAGCAGCTATTGATGCATGTGCAAAGACGCAGTTCCTTCATCCCTACCAGGATTTTAAAATTTTAAGAAGTCTATAAGATTTAGTTTCCCTTTGAGTACAAAAAGATATCAGGTCAAAAGGGTTATGCTGAACAGTCCATTTTAGATCTTGAAGTTATACCTAAAATACTGTTCTGTGCCTACATTTTCTTTCTGGATAGTGTCTCCAGAAAAAAAACCAAACAAACAAAACAAAACAACAAAAATCACAGCCAACCAACAAACAAAAAATCTTAAACAAAGATGTGGCAAAATGTCTCTTGACTAGGCAGAATATGTATACTTCCAGCACTGCTGCTCAAATATGTTGATACATTCATTAGCTATAACCAAACAAAATCCCAATTGCACCAAAATAAAAGACAATAAAACCATTTGCTTAAAATAAAGTTTGTTTAGAGCAAAGCTTGCTGCAATGTCCCTTTAACAAAACCATTGTAACTTCACTGGCTTTACTTAAGTTGTTCCCTCATCCAGATACAATAATACAAAAGCAGGCCAAGTATCTCTGACAAAAAAAGAAATAATCAAAGGCATTCAGGTTTTTCTTACAGTATATGCTGATATGTCATTTAAAGGAAGGTCAAATACTCTCTTTTTTTCACTCTAATAAAAAAATCATCTCATTCCTCTTCACTTTATATGAATGTGAAAGTACCCTTCTTACTATAGTGAAAATGAAGACGAAATTAACTTGAAACATATACCAGACTTTCTTTTCTTAAATTACCTGGGTATGCTTTTTTTAATTATAAAGCCATTTCGGAAGTGTGTTCGAGTTTGATCTCAAGAAAAGTCCATGCTTAAACCCCTGCGTTCCTTTGATGCTATAAGTAAAAAAAAAATGTATTTTTTACTCTGATGCAGTGAATGGTCAAATATCTGAAGTATCTTTAAAACTGTTTATAAAAAAGAGCCAAGGGGTTCTGGCTTCCTTGAGTGCCAGGAAATAGAGGTTCTTTATTTTATGGAGCATTGCTCTTGGATATGAGACAAGAAAGTTAAAAATTAGAACTGCACAGGAAGGAAGGCTCAGAAGCGTATAAATACCAGCTTATAATGAGTTATCTGAAAGTCTCATCAAAGGTCTCGGAGTGTAACTGGCTGTTCAAAATTTTATAACTACGACCGAAAAACCCAAAACCAAACCAAACCAATCAACCAAACAAACAAACAAACTAAAAAGCAACTAACAACCGACAGTCTTAACAGAATGTCACATGCTTCTGCGAATTCAGTTAATATTTTATTATTTGTTACCTTCTTTTGGTCTGAATCATTTCTGCAAAGACAGAACACTAAGGTCTGATTTGATGAAGCTGCAGTCAGTGAGAGATAATCAGTGGTAAGGAAATCCATAACTCCTTTAGTTCTCATTAAGTTGTCAATATAACGAAACCAGAAATTATCCTTGGACATGTAATTTCTGGTCAACAACACAGAATGAATCCTGAATGGAATGAGGCCAGCCACCTTGCAGACCATGTCAAGGGGTACAGGGCACATTGTAACGCTCTTGGTATTCACTGGCAGCTAATGACAAGGGAATATAAAGACAGATAGTACTGGGCTGAGAATAGTACAATGCTAGAGTCAACAAGACAAATACCTAGAAGAAACGGAGTCTTTCATGTCTTTAAAGGAAAGGCTCAGTGATACAGTAAAGAAGATTAATGAAATAGCAGATTTTAGTAGAAACTCTGACATGGTCAAACTGAGAAGGCAGGAATGGGATTTCAGTTGCTGATTTATCTTTAGCTGTTGTACATCCTTAAGGATGCTGGCGTCAGCATGCAGAGGCCATATGACAACAAGGTCTTGAACACCAACCAGTTTTGGATTTCCCTATTTCAGAAATAGAAGTTTCAATCTAAATATTTTATAAATAAATTTATTTCGATATAACTAAGAAGTATTATGAAGGTCAGATGCTTGGCATAAGGAAACAGAAAAGAGATATCAGAGGAATTTCAGCCTCTATTATTAAATGTTACATTTTTACTTTGTCCGTCCAGTGATGTTCCATTTTAAAAGTTTCTATTTTTGCTAACTGAAAGAGTAAAAAGTAGTAAGAGTCAGTTTAAAATATGCTCTTTTTTCTCATTTTGTCAAAGAAGTCTAAGTATCAAATCATCTCGAAAGTTTTCAGTTTCTCCAACACCAAAAAAAGATGAAATTATTATACGACTTCAGTTTTCTGGAATCCAAATTCCATTCTCACATCAGGCTGAATGCTGAACCTATTAAGAGTTAAAATTGCACAATAATTAATACACCCATATTTAAGAAACTATCTTCTACTAGCAATTGACTAGACAGCTCAGTATATGAAACTCACTCTCAATAAAGCTATGAGCATGAAGGCAATAAGGCCTTTAGTGAAATGAATTCAGATACGCTGACGTGGTTTGTTCCGTCTGATTTTGGTTTGGTTGTTGGGTTTCTTTTCTTTTTCTCCTCAAAACCTTTCCCTTTCCTTTTTCCAACAAATATAATTGCTGTAGTCCTTGAGGCAAGCATAGTTTTGAGTCAAGGTCACAGACTTCCAAGGGGAAATGGAGAAGAGACAAAGGTGGGGGAAACTTTATGTGTCAGTAAGGTCAAAACATTTATGGAAGCACAGGAGCATAAGCATTTGCAGTAGAACAAACAGACCTGCGTGGTCCATCACTGACACACCATTGCACTGCCAGGAGAAATTCACCTGGTACCCGACTTTAGAATCCTTCTTTCTTCTTCCATGTGATTCTCATAGTCTTAACTTTCATTATCTAGATAAACTTTGATCTTAAAGAGTATAAGAATTTAAGCCAGGGCTATATAGACTTCTTTGATCTTAAAGAGTATAGGAATTTTAAAAAGGTCTATATAGTCTTCTTTGATTTTAAAACTTAGAGGAATTTTTAAAAGGTCCATCTCCTTACTTTAACTTAGAAAACTTTCAGCTCCTCTACTGCCTTAAATCATCTGTTAATGCTCCACAGAGATTGTATTCATGCTGATATTTATTGCCCTTCCCACTTGCCATGTTTATTTCATTAGTAAAACTAAATTTATTGCATGCTTTTCAGTTACACTTTATTCACAACAACTCCCATTTCCACATCACTCTGTTGCTACAAAATACTAATTCTAAAACTAATCCTATTTTGTTTTCATTAGACCCCGCTGGCCAAAGTGCCATCATTTTTTCCTCTATTAAATTCCTTGTTACATCCTTTTATACATAAGTACAAATACAGAACTGTGTATTTTTTTTGTAGATCTGTAATTTTTCACGTATATTCTCACATTTGAGCACATGTACTGTCCTGTAGATTCTGATGCAGCAATTGGATCAATTATAATGTGTTTCTGCTTTTTTGTTTATTCTGTGGTATGACTCACCAAAACAATGAGAGGAATAAGGAGCAGAGGTCTTTCACCAGAGATAAATCTGGATAGTTGTGAACTAAAACCACAAAGCCCTTTAAGGCACCTAGGACTATTATTAGTAACAGAAGCACATATAGCTACTAATTACAACCAGATGGTTCTCTCTGCACCATGACAGGCAAACAGTGCAGTACAACACTATTTGAAGTCCAAGCAAGTCCAAGACAGCTGTAAAACACTGTTGTGATTCTGTTTTTAGGTCTCTGTTTTTTCATATGGATCTTACTGCTTTAGTTACCCAGTAAAAAAGAAAAACCAGCACAGCTGAGTCACTTGACTTCAGTTAACAGACCACTATTGCCTTCTTGCTCACAATTTATCTGTTCCCCCTACAGGATTTTTCATTATGTAACTTCAAAATGCCCCCAAATATTCCCATGGGGTCCTGGCAAGAAATTCTACAGTGCTTTCATCAGTTTTATTTTGCAGATATGTGTGGAATATGACCAAGAAGACTAATGATTTTAGCAAGCCAGATCCCAAGGCTGTTCTTCCCTCAGAATAGGCCCTGGGCCAGACTCTGACTGGCATTGCTACCAAAGATGAGAAAAAGATAGTAATGGTATTCTCTTCCTACACAGTCCCTCCCACGAGGATCAGACAGAATTGCAGATCCTGTGTTAGGCAAGATCTGGAGCATGAGCTCAGTTCTACAGGAACTAGTATGGGAAGATATTTTAAGAAGTAAACAAATCCAGGGCATTACCCTTATGTTCACTTTATACTTTGTCCATTTAGGTTGCAAATTCAGCTGGAGAAAATGTCATGCTATAGATGTATCTGCAGTGTTCACTCCAACAGGGCACTGATCCCTGCAACAGCCCTTAGCTGCCATATAGTCCCCACCTAAATGACCCCTTGTATTCCACTTTTCCGTTCTCTAGTCAGGATTCTTATCTGTCTATCCAACAGCCTTGAGAGTGGAGCATTTTTTTTTTTTTTACTGCATGGAGGGACCTAATCCTAAAGTGATTTTGTGAAAAATGAAGAATGTACTGCAAATGTGGAGAAATACTGCTTCTTGTAAGTGCAGGTAGAAGAGGAAAATTACCTGCGGGTACAATGAATTCTGCTACTACTTGTGGGTTTAGGCAGAAGCAAGTAGTCTATTACCATACTGATGGAGTTACCAGAATTTTAGGAAAATATACAGAGGAAAATTGTTGAAAATAAACTTATGTCAGCTCTAGAACACCATATCTTTTATTTCTGGGTGTTTTTTAAAAGGAGATAGGTTTTCTTAAGGTTTGGGGGGAAGGAGTTGATTGTGGGGTTTTTCAATTATTATTATTGCTTAATTCTTCATTTCGTGCAAATTAACATTAAAAATTAAAGAAATTATCCAATTGACTATTTCAGTATTCTTCCATGTAATTAGTCTGTTTACTTCCCTGCTCAGGGGAAAATGAAAGATACAATCATGGAACTGTCATTCTGTCTCCGTTAAAAAAATATCTGGCATAGAAACATTGATGCAGCATAAACAGATGGAAGATGTAGTGACTAATTCACCTAGTATCCCCTGTCACTGGAATCTAGAATGCCTGATGCTCACAAATAGCTTATTTAAGGGAGCAATGTTCAGCTTGGTGCAGATCCTAGAGGGACACCCAGGAAACGGTATGAGCTAAAGAGAGATAAAGGTGCTCCCAATCCCAGTAGGAAACAAGACAAAATTCTTAGATTACTTTCTGGGAGCAAACAATAGTAGCAACACCACACACACAATTATTCAGGTGTGCAGTCTACAAAAAAATCTGTTGAACTAGCCAGAATCTTCCAACATTTATTTCTTTTTATTTCAATACGCTCTCTGTCTTGTCTCAATTTTCTGTTTCCCCCTGGCTTTTTATTGTTAAAAACGGGAACAAGATCCTTATCTCCAGTGACACCTCCAGAAGAGGGCTGACTGCAGGCTTCTAGGACATGCTTCTAGGACAATGAAAAGACAAACTGGCTGAGAGGACTTTTTCCTTTATTTAATAAACAAAATTAATTTCCAAACATTTTTGCTTGACCCTGCTGTAAGAGTAGTGTCATAGAATTTGAAGGAGAAATCAATTTTCTGATTTTTTGAAGTTGTTTCTGATGTTGTTCTGAGAACAACATCCAGAGATTTTTCTTCTTCTTCTTCTTCTTCTTCTTCTTCTTCTTCTTCTTCTTCTTCTTTTCTGCTTATGACATGTTTGAAATGTATAAATTCTGAAGCAGATAAAGACCAACACTTACATCTGTCTTCTTCCTTTCTAACACAAATATCTCTTGTCCTGATTTACTATTACCAGCACTTTTAAGTATATGGAGTTTAAACTCTTCTATATACACAGTCCTACTGCCCAACCAAATGAGATAGAAGCTTTTAACTGTCACTTCTCTCATAGAAGATAGACTATCATTCACTTATAATCACAGTAAAAAAAAAAAGTAGAATCTGAGCTGCCTTGTTTAATCAGTACTTCTCAAAGATTGCAGTAGGTCTATTCATGCAGATAGATTAACAGTTTTTCAAATATTTATTAAAGTGTTCCCCTCTTTTGATATTACCAAGAGATAATTACTGCACCTTTAACCACCACCATTTGCAATGCAAAGTAGGGAAGGAGTTTGTCTGAATAATATCTTTTAAGTCCTTGATTTAGTTTTGCATAAAGTGATTTTTATACACAGAACACAAATTGTTGCCACTTCATCAATGCCTCATTTTTCTCTTAACAATGAACCAGCAGTGATTAATTTCTGAAGACCAGTAAACAAAAACATAGCCTCGAAAGTGATTAAAGTTTAGCTGTAAAATATGTGCATGCACATACTAACAAATGACTGTTATTATAAAGTCAAGCACTGCTTCAAAAAGGAACATTCAAATAGAAGGGAGTATGCAACAATAGCAGAAAGTGTGCAGTGCCATAGGGGTCCTCAGGGATTTTCCTTAACACCAAGTATACAAGAGTATGACCTATTAAGAAATACGAATCTTCTTTGGAGTGACATGGAGAGGTAACTATAAGAATAAATTAATTCCTAATGAATTTGGTACAACTCTGCAGTCATATTGCATGAATGTCACATGTGTTTTTGTACCTGGGTTCCAGTAAAGTAAATAGATGAGCCTAAGTAACCACAATGACCCTTACTTTTGTAAAATATAATCCTAAAAAGACAGGACTTTTAAGGCTTTGTGTACCTCTTGATTCCCAATCTGAGTTGAATATTTTGAAGTGTATTATTGTCAATTTCAGTAGTATCAGTAGTATCTGATAAAATTTTACAATTAAAATATTTAAAATGTTTATTTAAAATGTATGAAATAGCTTCTATACTATTTCCCATTATTATTTCAATATTGAGCCAAAGCTATTTAAGATATAGTGATTGTGAACACAACATCCAATTTGATTTTATACTGCCATGAACAATTTGAAGGATTAAGAACCTGAAGAGTATGAAGATACAAAGATAAAAGAATGTTGAAGACACTTGAGAAGAAATATTTGAGTCCCAATGGCAGTATTCTGTACAAGCACAATTTATGCTGAAAGAGATTTCGAAGTATAAAAACAGCCTACCTCAAAAAACATAGAGCTGGAGCATCTTTTGTCATGTGAAAAGACCAGACAAGACAGAAAACTTGGTCTTAACCTGCCCATGCATAAGATATATAGAAGGTTTTTATGCAAAATTAATAGGATTTAGAAAATTATGAATTCAACAAATCTAGCTGAAAACAGAGCTTCTTTTGATTTTTGCTACCAGTGATCTATGCTGTCATGGAATATAAAATAAATGAAGAACATATGAGAAAAATTTTGCTCAAACAAGTCAGTGAAGATAAGCAGGCATACAATAAAAAAAAAATCCACCTCTTATCCCAATAATTCCATATTTTGTTTTCTGGTTTGCTTGATCAGACAGTGTTGACATTGAAAATTTAGATGCTCATTTCTTAACTGTCAGGCTTGTTATTTTAAAATTTGCTCCATGATAATGTTAGTAGGAGGTATTTTCTAGTGATGTATGTGTAAAAATATGGAATTTGATCTAAAATAAAATAAAAATCCCCAATAAAGTAATATTACATTTGGTCTTTCATTCCAATTTCATAATTTTTATTATTTTTTTTAAAAAAAAACATGATTATTTGAGAATATCTCACAAATTTGGGATGATGGCACATGATTTAGAATCTTTTCATGAATCTTGTCATTCAGGCAGATATTCAGCTGAAGAGTGATCCCTTTTAAATATACCTATATATCTATAAAAATAGGTATCGGGGCCAAAAAAAAGGAGTCACTTTTAGAACAGATCAGGAGAAAAGACAATGATAGGAAGACTTTGAAGTGTTTGACTATCTTTTCTGAAAAAAAAAAAAAGGAACTGAAAAAATTACTTTTATTGAAACCATCTACCCACACCCTTAAATTTGTGGTGGGGATTTTTTTGCTGGTTTTTTTTTTATTTTTGGTTTTTTTGGTGGATTTTTTTTTTTTACACTTGGAGAGTTTTATTACTTTCCAGTGATCTGTTCTAGAAAGCAATGATTAAATTAAATGAATTCATGATGGAACACCAAACCAACTGTATATTAATCCTAAACTTCATGCAGAAGAATAAGTCTCCAATTACATGTATGAGTATGTTGTTCAGAATTTTTAGAATTGTAAGATCACAGAGAGCATTCACAGTACTTAGCAACACAGCTGCTCAGGCACAATACACCCACTCACATATTCTACAGAAGGGATTTATTTTTTTATTTCCCCCTCCCAAATCGCCCTCTTTAATTTGTTCTAAGAAGTAATTAGTTTCAATTAGTCATCATGAGACTTGTTACCATAGTTTAAGTCAAAGACTAAAAACTCCAAAACTAAAAGGATTGTATAGAAATGAATTATTGAATATTTTGTATCAGTTCCAGCGTAATGGGTTTCAACATTCTAGGTTGAAATACAGCAGTCGAGATTTGGCTTTTTTGCAGAAGTGCATTGCCTGAACATCAGGCAGGCTATTACTTTTTGCCATTGGGAATGAATTGTTTTCTGTAGTCAAAGATTCAATAAAGAACTCCCTCAGGCTATCTACGGCATGTTTGCAAGGAGCTATGAGCTCTATCAGAAAGAAAAAATAATAATTTGGAAGTGCCACAAATTCAGGAGTATTCGGAGTAAGGTGAATATTTAATTCACTTGATGATGTAAAGGCTGCTTCCCTCATATGTTCATCCAAATTAGAAGCTAAAGTGCAGTCTGCTACACCCCTTGTAAGAGATGTGGGCCATCCTGCTAGTAAATTCTTGTCTTCACTGAGACTGTCATATAGGTTTTGCCTTTTGGCTAATCTTCAATATTTCTTCATTCTTATAGGTTTCTCAGAGGAATGGTTCACAATAATTTGACTCATGCATCCCTACATTTTTCCAGAGTAATCTGGGACCATTTTCTATTCGTGTAATCAGTAGGAATAAGTTAATAAACCTAACTTTCCTCCATAACATTTGAGCATTCAGGAATTACCTTAGCTATGAATTCCTGAAAGCCCTCATGCCACAGAAGCAGTATCCTAACAGCTACTATGGAAAGGAGCAAAGTCTACCCAAATCCCAGCTTTGTGCTACAATTTCTAGCTTTGCAGACAGAAAATGCAACCACATTGTCTCGATCTTGCTTCAGGGTTCATCATCAAAGTCTGTGAAAGCAACTTGAAGATCCAAGACAAATGTCCTTTCCATAATAGATTTGATTTGTGTACCCACAAATCTCCCTGTTGTTGGAAAACTGCCTATGTTTCTGAGGAAAAGACGGTAAAATCGCTCTGCATGTTCCATCTGCAAATGGTGATCCATCTCACTAGCACGATTGCACAGTAATGTTCAGTCTGCACCCTAATGAGTCCCAGATCAATGGCTGTGACATCCATGTTTCAATATTGGTGAGTTTGACCCTGGAGCTGCTGCTTATTTACACTGCCTTAAGTGATGCCACTGTCATAGGACTGGCAACAATCAATATTTCATTAGCAAAACCTTTGGCTTTTTCTGACTGGTCAGGAAACCCAATGGTTTCTCTATTGAAAATATGTTTTTTTTAATTATCTTTATAATTTGGTACCCTGAATTTTGATCTACTCAGCAAAAGGCAACTATAACTTCAACTGTCCAGGGCTTAATGCCTAATGTACAGGAGTTATGAGCACTGCAAATATTGCAAGATATCAAGGAGAAGCAGACTTATCTAAGGCATCTCATGCTGAAAAGATAGAGTGAAACATAAATAAATAAATAAATAAATAAAAACTAAAAATATCTGTGCAGGAAAAAGTCAAGTAAATTAGCAAGCATTTAAATGCATATCTGCACTTTTGTTCAAATATCAACATATAAAATTGAAAGAAAAAGGTGCAAATCTCAGTAAGTTTACTCTTATAGCGTACTTCTGTCTCAATTCTTCCCTGCTTTTCATTTACTGTAGGAATTGGGTTTTCGTTTTAATTTTGGAATATATAAAACAGAGCAGTGACTATGGCTTTTCTTTTTTAATATTACCTTAAGAATCTGTTATTTGCATTAATTTCTTTATGGGTTCTGCTTTGAGAACTACTTAGTACTTGGCAGTAATATTAAAAATATTTTCAGATTTAGGATTCCTAATCATTATGATTTGGAGCAAATGTATCAATGCCACGACTAGTCAAACATCTAGAAGTTAATTATTCATTATGTATATGTTATCCATGGATGTAAGCTTTGCAGACTGCAGAATATTTTCTCTATTGTGAAAAAATCTTGAATTATTTACTATGAAGAACATAAACTAATACAAGAGCTTTTTTCCTGTCTAAGGTTTGAGGAGGAATCATTTATTGCAATTATTCAGTACATTTGCTGTGGTTTTAGAACTATGTAACTTAATTAGAGATAATCAAACAAGAAGGTAACAAACCTTTTAAGTACAATAAAGATGAAAAAATAATGTGTATGTGTCTGAGGGATGACTTTTAGAGAATGAAAATAATTGTTTAGAATTTTTTTTTTAGTACACCACTAAAATAAATGCATGAGCAAAGTGAATTATTTTAAAAATGAAGACAATATTTGCAGATGATTATATATTTGTGCATCTTTTTGCTTTTAACTATAGGAAAAAAAATATTTAGCTTACTTTATTTCATTTTTGGGTATAAACAAATTTGCATTCTTTGTTTAAAATTATAAACCCAAACAATCAGATTTTAAAATGAAATTAAAGCATTTGCATCTGCTGGGACGGGTTTTTCACAAACTTTAAAATAATAAGCTAAAAGTGTATGCTTTCAATTTCTCATTCACCTAAACTATTGAAATTGAAATACTTTGATAGGGAAGAAGAAAACCCCAAAGCTCAAAAAGTTACCATTCTTTCGTAATCCTGGTTTTGAAACTTAAGTGAGATGGTCCTGGGTGTTGCTTCTTTCTCTAAATTACACAAGTTGTTCCAACTTTGTCAGCTTATTAGAGGATAATCAAAACTGTTGATCTTTTAAACACAGAACAAAAGTGAGAAAAGGGTCTGTGAGAAATGCATACTCCTAAAGGAGCTTTTCTGACCAGTATGAGGAACAATAAACAATGGAAGGAATTATTTTACACACCTGTAGTGGTAATATATAGGTTGCAGGAAGGCATGGAAAAACAATCCTGTAGTAAGAAGTAGTACAGCAAGTGCCAAACAAAAGTAAAACATTTATGCTATGATGAAAAAGAGATGCACAAAATAAATGCGTTATGTTGAAAATATGGATAAAGTACTAAGATGATAATAAAAAATGATTCCCAAAGAATTATTTTTAATGAAAAATTTTGTAGGCTGTTGTTTGAGAAAGCAATGAGAAAAAGAGTGAAGTTCAACATCTATTAGGTTTAATTTATAATTTACAATTATTGAAAGGGTAAGCCATGTGAAATCCATTGAAACAGCAGCAATGTATGTTAAATAGTTGTGATGTATCCTGCTGGAGTAAACTAGCTTAAAATGAGAAATTTTATTGAAGATGCCTCGATAAAGAGAGCCACTCCCTGCGTAGGTATTTTGTGGAAGACAAGTCAATTAGAATAAAACACATACTATGGAGAGCAAGGAAGCGTTCAGCAATGTAACCTTAGTGTTTTCCCTTTTGTTTCAACAAGTTACATCTGAAGGCAGGTGCAAGTCTGCCTCCTATAAATAATGAAAACTATTTTCCTTGCTAGTCAGTAATTGAATGAGACAATAATTGAAGTAAAATGGATAGGTCTGATTCCTTATCTTGAAAGTAGAGCTCCGATATTCAGTAACACGATTTACGCATGTATCTCTGTATAACTTCAATGAGGATAAGCAATGAAATATATAAGCCGTTTAAGTGAAGCCATGAAGCACACATAGACATTGTATTAACAACATATAACATCTAACATCGTGACACCCTGTCTTCCCACATCCTCCCTGGACCAGTTTCAGCAGCATAGACAGCGGCAAACACAGCTCTTCTGACACCCAGTCCACAGACTGACACTGTCAGTAGAGACAAGATGCTGCCCACATTGCTCATGTAAGGTACAAACAATTCTTTAATCACACTACTTTCAGTAGAGCCAAGTGGCTGCACAACTCCTACCTGCATTCAAAAAAATTTTGCATGATTGACTGTTGGTGTCAAATGACCCCAGACTTTAAGTGTCCTTGTCAGTCCACTAGAGCCATAGCATCACTTACAATCCCCTGTTTCTTGTCATTGATCACTGTAAGGGTGCATTGTTGTTCATCTTTCTTACTGCCTCAATAAATGTTTGTTTTTTAACACATTGTCAGACCCTATTAGTGATCCAACCACACATTAAGTGTTAGATCTTTCTTGAAGAATAACCCTTTAGAAGAAAACCTGAGCATAGTAGTCTGTGTGGTGCTCTGGGGAGGACTTCATCACCACCTTATGTATCAGATTGCTACATTCAAAATTCCCATGCTGATCTGAAAAAAAGTTTTCAATAATAATCTGAAAGATACTTCACTGGGGAGGATGCAGATTTGGCTAGGACAGTTTGCTTGTGTCTGCCCCATCTGTTTTTTCCTGAATGGACTCCTTTTTCCTCTCAACATGAAGATTCCAAACTGGGTCTTCCTTTTATAAAAGGCATCAAATAAGAATAATGTTAATTTATTTGCTTTCCTTAATGCTGAGAATAGTAATCAAAGGACTGAGAAACTGCAAACTGATTCTAGGTAAGCAGCCAGGTTTAGAAGAGCAATTTGGCCGATGACAAGCTATGGTGCTGCTACTGGAGTTTTTTGGCTGCACAAAAAAGGAAACGGATATGATTCCTGCATCTTAGCCACCATTTATCTTCAAAATAGCACAGATAACATTAAAATTGAAAGAAGTTGTTTGATTTTTTGATGGGAAAACATTGCATTTGTATGTTATTTGTACAATTGTTTATTTCCTGTTTACCGGCCAAGCACTGCAATGTAACTTTCAAGCTACTTACAAGAAATGTAACAATGACTGGGGTCAAATAGGAGTAATATGTTTAGGAATCTTATATCTGACTCAGGCAGTGTTTCAAATATCTTCTATTTCAATATTTAAAAAATGAGCCATTTTAGTAACATTTTTTCACTACAACAATCTCTCTTTATTGAAAGTGTGTCTCATTCTGATTTTATTCCAGAAACATTCTGATGAAGCAAATTCTTGACTGCTCAATAGAACTCTGTAATTTGACTTCTGATCACAATTGTGTATTTTGTGAACATTAGAACACTTCAGGTAAATCAGACTTAAATTTAAAATGGAAATATTAATGAAAAGATAAAAATGGCAGTCATCTGATACACTCAAAATTTGGAAATTCATTTTAGAGTTATCTGCGGTCATATCTTTTCTCCCACAGTTAATGACACAATCCTTAGCCCTGGCAGGAAAAACATTTAAGTATATACTTAAGTGTTAGCATATAAACAAGTACTCTTGACATCAAAAGGATTTGTGTCTGCTTAAAGTGCTTGGCTGAACTAGGGTCCAGTAAAGCAACATTAAAAAAAAAATCTAAAATATGTTTGTAATAACACAGGTTTAGTGTAGAAGCAAACATCTGTCAACCAAAGTCTTGACTATCTCCTGGTTCATGTAATTTATAACTTTATCACTGGTCAGTAATGCTGCTCAGGGACATGCATGATCCAAGGGACATGGCAGCTCAGTAGAATGTCCTTCTCCCACATCATCTCAACTCATTTTTCCCTACTCACTGCTTTGAAAAAGGTTCTTTTTTTCACAGATCATAACAGAGCAGCTAATGCTATGATTAGGATATTCAAATGATCTTGTAACACAGTTTCTGGAATGCAAGCAAATCAACTCTCCATCCATTTTTTAACAAGTCTATACCATCTTTGATGCATGAATGCTGTTGTAAATAAATTATAAACTAAATAAATTATAAGATATCCTATCACATAAAGCCAGTGTCTATTCTTTTTGCTCTCTGTGACCTACTTTTTCTATTTTATAAGCTCACTCTACCATAGTTCCTTTCTCCCTTCTGTTTATTTACATTCTATTTTCATGGTAATTTTTTCCTCACACAGACTATTTATTTTAAGATATGTCTAATTTTTCTGTTGAAATACACATTTAATATCTGAATTTTCATAATACCACCAAAGCATATTGAAAAAATATGGCTACTTCAGAGGAACAATTCTAAAGACTTTAAGAAGTCTTTAGAACAATAAAGAAGGAA
Source organism: Falcunculus frontatus (assembly GCA_013398115.1). NCBI lineage: Eukaryota > Metazoa > Chordata > Aves > Passeriformes > Falcunculus > Falcunculus frontatus. The sequence goes on from VZRV01004151.1 coordinate 220,154, forward strand.
TGCAATATATGGTAAGGCCTATAAATATTGGAAGCCTAGAATCCATGCCAATATACCTTGTGAAAGTGATGTAAGCCCACTCAATAAGTACTCAATTACTCATTATTCAATTCTGAAAATAAAGAGTTTGCAGGCTTTAACTATGAATTCCCAATATATTTCAAGTTAGAGTCAAGAATGCAAAATCATCGGGGCATCATATAGTCCAAAAATAAGGCAAGAATATCAAAATATAAAACTAACATAATCATTGTCTATTTGGCTCCTTTGGGCTTATTTGCCCTTTACAGCAAATTAAGAGAAAAGTAAACCTTTGTGATTCAGAGCGCAGGAGTATAAAGAAGGCGTTTATAAAAATCTACAAGGTAAATTACTAGAGGGAAGTATAGTCCCTCAATTACATCCCACGGGTTATAAACACACAATAATCTGGCAAGTAGAATATAGAAGGAAGACACTGCGCAGTTTTGGGTGTCATGACATATGAAGTACGTAAAACAGTTACAGAGCATCCAAAGAAGGGCTATGACAGCAGTGAAAGACCTAGAAAAGAAACTGTACAAGGAGCAGATGAGGTCATTTGACTCCATTGTAGTCTACAACTTTCTTGTGACAGGAAGAGGAGGGGCAGGCACTGATCTCTTCTCTGTGCTGACCAGTGACAGGACCCAAGGGAATGGCCTGAAGTTGTGTCAGGGGAGGTTTAGGTTGGGTATCAGGAAAAGATTCTTCTCCCAGAGGGTGATCGGACATTGGAACAGCTCCCCAGGGAAGTGGTCACAGCACCAGCCTGACAGATGCTTTGGATAACACTCTCAGGCACATGATGTGACTCATGGAGTGTCCTGTGCAGGACCAGGGGTTGGACTCAGAATATTTATTCTATGACTCTATGATACTGCAGTTTTGTAGGTGATTCTGAAATAAAAACATTTATCTAAATATAACATAATGGTTCAAGAGAATTCTTGTTTGTGTTTCTTCACTTTTCTGCATTTTATAGGAGGTTAGATGCCTCCCTTTATAAAACTCTTATGGAATAAGACACAGTTTTAAAAAATGCTTTCCTCAAGAGGTAGCAGGTATATCCAGTCACAGAGACTGTGCATCTGGTAACTTGTATCTGCAGTTTAAGTACTGCTTAATGTTCTTATTGAAGTACTGAATTGACACCAAGTCAATTTTCAGAGTCCTAACAGTTATTGTTCCAAGAATTAATTACATATATGCAACCATATTAATATTTCAATATGAAGGTATTATTTATTGGCTGTTCTTAGTGGAGTGGAAAATATTAAAATTCTTCCAAAAACATGGAATCATTAAAGAGAAAAACTTCTTTCAACAGAAAGAAAAAGAACATTTTTTTTCTTTTGCAAACATTTGGGATTAAAATCAAAGCTGGTTTTTCATACCCATTACTAATAATTCAAATATCTTTTTTTATCTTGACACTATAGATTTTTTTCCTTAAAATTTTAAAGTTCTCCAGAAAAATAAGAAGATATTTTTAATATTTTAACTGTTGCGTGTAGTCATAAAATATTTCTTTTAAGCTGCTACTTCTGCAGAGTGTTGACCTTGTTTTAAATAGCTCCTACGTGCTGGAGAGTTTCCGTTACATTATAGAAAATGGACAAGTTCACAGGCTCTTTCATGTGTTCCCTTCCTCAGATGCTGAGAAGGGGAGGCACAGTCAGTGTCAGTCCTGTGTACCACTGCAGCACTGCAAAGATTCCCTGCCAACAGCTCATTACAGGAGGAAGTGCCGCTGCTCTGTCATGTAATGATGAGTTACACTAACAAGATGGAAAGTGACTACTGTCACTACTTTATGCTTCATAGTCCTTGAAAGCAAAGAAATATTGACAAGAGTCCACTGTACTGCAACTGAAACACTCTATACTCTGCAAAGCTGTTGAGCAATTTTTTTGTTTTGGTTTGGTTTTATTTTTAAAGTTACTCCATGACTTAGGTGCTTCACAGACAAGGTAACGTCTCATTGTAACAGTTTACAAAACAGCAGTTTCTGTGTTCACAAAACTGTGCATCAAAAATAATTTGCATCCAATTGGATTTCATCAGAGTCAAAGTCCTATTACTAGGCTGGCTACTTCAAAGTATGTGCAAAACAGCCTATCAGAAATTTCCACAAAGCAGTAGGAGTGCTATCATCTTTCCATCAGCTGAAATAACCCTTGAAAAATATTGAGGAGACTAAACTGATCAGGAGTCACTTGAGTTGCTCTGATTTCCATGTTTCTACATATTTTTCCAATTATCACTAGGCATAATGGGCCTTAAAACAAAGTGGTGGGTATTTAATTCAACAATGCTGCACTAATTCTAAACCCATCTAAAGATTATTTTCACTTGAAGTGAAAATGTAATTCTGTTTTTCCTGATTTACTACTAACTAATTCTGGATGTAATCAAGACTTCACTGAATTGATCAAAGATATATTTTTTAATTATTTCTCCTCTGTTGAGATTAACAGTAAATATTCCTTTGATAGTCATGGAAATAAGGTCAGTTCAAGAGAAAGGGGTGTGATTCTATTTTTTTTTAATAGTCTTCCAACTTCCTATCACGGTTTTTCAGGTTTTCATCTTCCAACCTCATATAATTCTGTCATCTTCCATAACTGGTTTAGTAAGTGAAATTAAACTTCATTGTTTCCATCAATTAATACTTCATTATTTTAATGGATTAACTAAATGATTTAAAATTGCTTTAAGTTCTCTAAAAATCAGAAGTCATAAGAAGTGATGAACACTTTGCCTTATCACATGTTAAAGAGAAACTTAGTTTCTCCTTAGCAGGAGGTCTGTGTGATAAGGATAGTAGAACAGAATAATATTTTTTTATTCTTATCTAACGAAGGGAAAAATACAGCCTTGACGGAGCAGATAAGGCTGACAAAAAGCAAGTAACACAAAATGCAAGCAGGATGCCAGCTCAGCTTTGCAAGGCTGATGAGGCACAAATTCTGCAGAACAACAATATCGTGCTTATTCTAAAGACTGGGTCAAAGAACCTAAAAAAGACACTGGATGTTGAAGACCACCAGAGAAGACCCCAAAGAACCATATAAGGACTTCCAATAAGGAGTGTGACTATGTAAAATAAAGTAGTATATATGCATCAAGTAAGCAGGGATAGCTTGTGACTATATAATCAGTGTGTATGATAAAAGCTCTATTTTCCTGACACTTGGGACACTTGACTAGAAGAAGGACCCTCCAATTGACCAGCATGCTGCAATAATGAATGCCTTCTAATATTCAAAACTGTGTTAGAAAGTTTCTGTCTGGCCAATTCTGGTATCAGTGACCTTCCATTGCTGTACTATCCTTGCTGCATTGCTTATTTGGGTGATCATTTTAAAGGCTATTTCCTCTTAGATATGAACAACCATTTAAGTTGATTATTGAATTGTAATGACTAGTTTAAGATAAAATATATTGATACATCTTATTTTCTTAGTATTTTAAGTTCCTTATGGTGCCTATACAAAGGCTCCATATTTCTAAGTTCTATATTAGTTAGGTTCACAAATATTTGGGCAGTAGGAAGGTGAGCAAGACATAACTCACAATTTTTATGAGAATTGTGAAAGCCTATTAAATATGAGTCATCTGCCTACGATGAAGTTACAGTAACTAACAGAAAGAATCCAGGGATTTGAGGAAGATAATGACATGCTTTTGCTTTTAGTCCCCGGTTCTTGCTACAGTATCTTTTGTGCTGCAGGTAATTCCTACTTCCATTAGCTGTAATGCTTGCTGGAATTAACCTATAACAATATGAAAGGTTACCACATGTATCTTCCATATAGTAAAAAGATGTGTGGGTATATCCTACTGCAAAGGGGGGATTATTTTCTTTCTCATTTCACATTTTTGTTTTAAAATTATGTCTAACTACTTCACCAGTGTATATGCCAAACTTGTAGTCAAAATTGCTTTAAGGATCTCACCCAGGATCATTGTCATATCAGACAACTCAGCACACACCTTCTGTTTTAACATCGGGAGCATTCTTTGGTAGCCTACCATGTATATAAGTAAATTATACATTGTAAACTGGTTTGCCTCCTCCTTCTCCTTTTCCATTTTAATATATAGCAGTTTGTTCGCTTTTATCATTGTCTTCCTTTTGCTTTTGTTTCTACATCCTGTCTTCTATTACTCTTTTTCAACATTAATGGACTAACACTGGAAATCTCATATGGATCCAAATGAATTGCCAGCATTGATCTGCATTGAAAAGTTCCTACATAATGTCACCTCAGTGACCATTGTATTCCCACAATAATAACCATCTACATTTCCTGAGGAAGCATTTTTATACTTAGTGGCAGATAGAAGCTTTAAATACAAGACTTTACAGACTGTGGTACTCTACTGTGGTGCATTTACAGAACACATAGCTGGCTGCAAAGCTTTCAAGCTGTATTCCAAGCTCTCCAGTGTTGGGATATACAGCCACTACTGTCTACAAAGTTTCTCCATTACCATAGCTAGTCTCAAAACTGCTACATTAATAACCTGGAAATCTGAAAGCTTTCTGGTAACCTTGCCAGTGTTCTAAATTCAAAGGGGAATTATCCACTTTTCCCTATTATATTGTGGCAATAACAGAAGACTACTGAAAAATTAATCCTCCATGCTACTAAGACCTAAGCATGGCAAGCAAGCATGCTTTATGACAATTGCTAAGAGTTACTAAGAGTGGATACAGCCCATACTGGGCGAAGGACTAAGTGATCAGCAGTAAAGGAAAGGACAAAAGAAGGAAATGAGAAACCCACACATAGTATAAAATCACTGCCGTAAATATTCCAGGGGTTCCAGTTGCTCAGCTGTCATTAAATAAAAAAGACAAGATGATGTAAAATGATTACCACTATGTGGATGGACAGATAATTTGAGAATCAGAGCATTGAAGGCTTTCAATTTATTCACAGACATAGGTGCTGTGTAATATCTCTGACTAAAGAAGAGTACATTTGGCTGGTACCTAATATACGGATATTCTAAGACAGGTTGGCTAAAGGGCTAAAATTTGCATGATAGTCAAGAACACAGGATATCATCACAACAACCCTTAAGTGCTTTCCCAAAAGAGTGAGCACAAGTCCATATCAGCTTTATCCATTGCCAACAGCAATTAATCAAGTAAAAAAATCTCACTATCATAAATTCTCAGTTCTTCTCAAGTATCTTGCTTCAAACCATTCCAGTGCAGCAAGCTTCAACAGAGGCTGGTGAACTGGTGTGGTGAGCCCAGCTCTGTGGTCCCAAGTAGTATCAATAACGTTTCTAGTTACCACCCAGATATGACCAAATTATTCACAGCAGATTCTTCAGAAAGTTTCATTTCCTTCTCTCACGTGAGAATGAAATATTTTTCATTTTCTTGCAAATATTTGTCACATGTAACTAACTGCTGACTGTGCTCCTTTCAGGGTGTCTAAATGTGGAGATAACAGCATGTTTAATGAATTCCTGCCAATAAATCATGAATGTCTGATTTTCATACCATGAGTGGTTATCTCAAAGGCCACAAAAAATAAATGCTTAGAGTGTAAAAATATACAGGCAAGCATTCTTAAATGATTACCGTGATTACCATGCCAGTTTGTTTTGCCTGACTCAAGGTGCATCACCCTTAGAGCCAGAATTCAGATTGAAATACTAAATTATATGCACACACTTAGCATAATAAGACTACAATATTTCCTATAAGCAAAGCCTATTATAAAATTTACACAACACTTTAGTCAGCCTAGAAATTGAGCAGAATTTATTTATTATGAATAGTTTTAAGAAGTCCTGTTTTTTTCTAATTCTCTACACAAGGCAAATTTTTTGGGAGATTCTGCTATTTGACTAACCTTTCTTATTTCAATGACTTTCAGACTTAACCTCCCCATTTTAAATTGATTGAAAATGTCTTCATTTCTGGTAACTAATCAAATTAAATAATAATAAAAAGTTAAATATAAAGAAGAGAAAGTCATCTGAATGCATTTTTTACACACCCACAAGAAATTTCCTACAGAAGATATATGGTTCTGTTTTGCATACAAAATTTTTCCCAGAGTTCTCTTGCCAACTTTGTTTAATTACTGCTTGGCAGTGATAGATCCCAGCTGTTACATGCCTTTGCAGCACATGCATCGAACTATTCAGCATATACAGACCTTTTTTTTTTTTTTAAGGCAAATGGAAAAAGAATTTACAAAATGTACTAAAAAGTATTTTTTAAAGTAATTTTAACAAGAAGAATGAATTGAGTAACCCTGAAGAATCATTTTAATTAACTTATTAAGAATAAAATTAAAATATTTAGTTGAAACCAAATCATACTAAAACTCGATGTTGTAAAGAAAACAGACTTCAAAAACTTTCATTGTTGCTGGTTGTACTGTGTATGCGACTTGCATAAAGTGTATGTCATTTCTCAGTACTATTAATTCAGTATCTATCACTAATTCACCATGCAAACTGTGTTGAAAATCATCTTAAAAGAACTGGTGAAAAGGTTTTTGCTTTCTTCTTCATTAAACAAATTCCCAGAGGTTTTTTTGTTGCTGAAGACTCCCCAGCTTCCGCCAGCCCCAAGATTTTTATCAAACTGATCTAAATTCAAGTCTTCTACTTTGTTGTATATTGTGTTGTTCGTAGACAAGCAGGCTGATACCTTAGAAATATGTGTTAAGGAGTTCCCCAACGATGTGTATTACACACAGCACTGTTGTTAAGGGGGTATTTATGGGCTTCTAAGTCAATAACTGAATCCAGGCTCCATATGCCAAATATAACCCTGCACCAGCTGGTTGAAAAGCTGTTTCTCTCCCTCTCAGGGAGAGCTCTGGGTAAAATATTCATGACTTGAAAGGAGGCGCTGGAATTTAATGCTTTATAAATGGAGAGAAAAATTAATTCTGTGCTTAAAGGATAAAAGAATCCATGTAACTTTATGTTCTCCTTTTTCCAAACTAACCCAACCCAAATAGTCACTCTGTAGCTTTATGCTACTCATGTCACTTGTCAGAAACAACTTTCTTTTACCTCTAAATTTATGAAATAAATGCCTGGAATTCAAGTATTTTCATCAAAGTACAAAAAGCTAGTATTAGGTAAGGGTGAATATCTAAAAGTTCGTACCAATTTCAAATCTGCAGACACTTCGTTAGAAATGTTTAGACTACCGGGCTACTAGCAACCCGGAGGATAAAAGTGTGTGCATGCGTTTGTCTGTTTGTATTTTGAGTTCTCAGTTGCTCAAACAGCAACACACTGGACAGCACTAAATATTGTTCCACAAAGAGGTAGTTCTGGTTTTTGTTTAAAATCAAATGCTAAGTTATTCCTTACCTGCTAGTGAAAACACAAGGTCGCTGTAAGGTTTTGATTTATTATAATGTTCATATTACATTGGAACTGGGGGAGTGGGAAAAAGGCAAGGCAAACCAAGCCAAGTCAATATAATTCAGGTGATCTTAACTGAAGAAATTAAGTTTAAATACAAAAAAGTGGATAAACTCACAAAAGTTGGATGTGGGTATATGTTTTCTTCATGTATTTTTTTAATACATTTTTTAGTTTAAATTTAAAAAATCATGTATATTCCCCCCCACCCCCCCAAATTATTTGGGGACAAAACAGTTTAAGTTCTGCAAACTGTTCATTCTCCATCTGTGTCTTACATATGTTTAACATCAGGAGTTGCAGAACGTCCCCTCTATTCTGTTTTGATAGCTATCAAATATATTTTCACTAGCTCATCTCAGCAAAGCAAAAATAATAGCAAATTTCAAGAGGTCTAATTTTTATGTAATTTCTGAATTTTATCAACCCTCAAATGCAAATAATTTCCTCTAACTAGATATTAAAAAACAACTATTCTGTTGTATAAAAACAACAACAAAGAGCTGCCTATAGTAAAAAAACCCATCAAAACCAAACAAAAAACTCCTGATTTTTGCATACCAAGAAATTATCTCAGCATTTTTCCATCAATGAATGCTTTTCTTTCACTCTTCAAGGGCCTAATGATTTAGTTCTAAATTTTATTATTTCTAGACCTCATTTCACTTGGCTGCATAAAACATAGTTATTGATCAATGTGAAATTATATTTATTTCTATTGTGGCTTTTTGAGATAAAGTCTTAGACATGTTTTAAATTATGAAACTATTAACAGGCCAAATTTGAAATCTGCTGAGTGCAAGCACCCTGTGACAGAAATGGTATCCCTAACTAAACACAGTGACTATTATGTAATCAATTGCCTTTTACCTTGTGATGCAATGCTTTGGCTGCAAGGAAAAGGGCAATGTTTTGTGGTCCGTCTCCCTCCTCACATCCCAGACTATAGGTTCACCCTGCTTATAGGATTACAGCCTTACAACTCATCTTAAAAGTAATGCCCCATGTGAATGAAAGCAGTTCTAGTTTCACCTGCAGCAGCCATTGTACCTGTGGCAGATGAATGCAGAGCTTCTTCCTTCCAGGAGACAGGATGTTGCTTCTTCGTCCAGCCTGAAGTCCCCTGCAGATCTCTTCTGTTTTCACTTTAAGAGAGACAATGTAGCTAAGACTTTCTTTCCACATCACATAGGTGCAGCGGTCTGATTTTTGACGAAAATAAATACCATTTCTGTAAATGAAGCTTCATAGCTGTCATGTCTGAGGCACTGGTTGTGAGCAGCTGTGGGGGGTAGCTTTGTCATTTGGCATAGCTGTAACTGAAGAGGATGTATGCCGACAGCCTTGTTCCTCCGAAATAAAGGGGGAGGAATTTCAAGTAACTGAAATGGCAGAATTAGATCAGAGGAACGGTCCCTGGAAGATTACAGAGCACCATTACAGCGATAAAATGCTCCTGCCCAAATGAAACTTTGTTTTGAGTTAGGAATGAAAGAAAATAGGTGGAGGTGGGAAAAAGAGAGGGAATGTCAAACCAGCAATATGCAAACAAAGAATTAACAGTGCCTGCAAGAGGTCTGAGTACTGTACAGTGTTCTCAGGTTGAGGAAGATTGGAGTTAATGGTCTTTGGGAATCACGTTGATTCTGATCTGGCATGATGAATCTTATTTGTTTTAGGCAGATTGTTAAGGGTTCTTCACACCACCCTATTGTCTTTATCATTTCAGCTAATTGCTCATTCTTTATTGTAGTCCCAACTTTTATCACAAGGGCAAAGCTACTATCAGTGCAGACAAATATATAAATAAGAGGGACTCAATCCACAATTAATTAGGGCATGTCATGTAAGGAATTCCAATCTGCAATGAAAGTCTAGCATACTAGTTTAAAGGCTTACAGAGGCAAGATTCAGTTAAACATTTTCAAGACTACATTTTAATGGGGAAGAAAATCATGCTTTAAAGCTATTTTAGATTGTGCTTATAAGATATTAGGCCCAATGATGATCTAAGTGTATTATATCTGTGTCTACTCCACAGGGCAGAAATGGAGAAAAAGACAAGCAATTCAATAATGAAACAAGAACCAGTATGCTTTTCACAGAATCAGAGAACAGGTAAGATTGGAAGGAATCACTGAAGGTCTTCCAGCCTAATTTCCCTGCTCAAGTAGGATCCCTCAGAGCACAATACTCAGGGTCGTGTTCAGTCAGATTTTGAGTACCTCTAAAGAACGACATTCCACAGCCATTCTGGGCAACATGTAAATTTCTGTGAAAACTGTAAATCCATGAATGATCTCAATAATCAATGGAAATCTAATGGGTTTTTAGTACTGTTGCTTGAAGAAAGACCTATTTCATGTAAAAAAACCTTGCTGAAATATGAAATTATAAATTTCATATTAAAATGGAAAGGTAAGTTTACAAGACAACTGATAGTGAATGTGAATGAAATACTAACGAGTAAATTTCTAAAATAACAGTCCTGAAAATTTTACATGCATCTCCTGAAAAATTAAATGGTTCTATTATAAAGAGAAATCTAGAGTAAAGAAATGCATCTGCAAGTCTCCTTTCCCAGATATATTTCCAGGAAAAAAAACCCCGAACAACAAAAAATACAACAAAACCCCCACATTAAAATTAAAAAATGAAAGATAATAAAAAATTAAAGACAGATATTGTTTTATTTTTTTAAACTGAGGTCAAAATTAGAGGTCAACTATTCAGTAGATAAGTAAGATGTCACTCATTTTCTCATGCCAGTAAGCAGCAGTGTAGCCTAGGGTTCAGTAATGTGTCCAGTCCTGTTTAACATCTTCATTAAACATCTGGAGGCCTCCAGTCTGAAATGCAGCTCTGTAGAATAGGACTCTGAGCACAAACAGAAACACTGGAGGTTAAGAATACACTTGTTCATTGTGATCATGACTGAGCCCTGGCACAGGTTGTCCGAGGCTGTGGAGACACTCAAAAGCTGTCTGAACAAGGTCCTGAACAATTGACTCTAGGTGGCCATGCTTGAGCAGGGGGGCTGAGAACAGATGACCTCCAGAGGGCCCTGCCAACTCAGTATAACAACCTTCTGTTATTCATATGAATAAATAAAATAAACCATTATAAATATACTTTATAAAATGATTAATCACTTTAATCTCTGTTAAAGATAGATTAAATTCTCTGTTAAAACTTGTTTTAAGCCAAGTTTTAACAGAGCACTTAGATTTACAATATACGTGAAAATTGACGACATTTTGAAGACACATTCACATTTGTATTCTGAAAGTTTGGTCTGAAAAGGCAGTTTTCTTTCAAACAATGCTTTTCTGTTGGCCTATCAAAAATTTTATGTTACAGGCTAATGTGAAAAATTTAAACTTCTAAATCAAGAGTTGTGTTGACAGAATACAGCCACTGTTCAGTCTTCCCTTTTGGAACAACTCAAACCACTACTTTCAGTACTTGTGTAATATCATAAACACACAAAACTCACACGGGAGATTGGAAGATTTGTAGAAGACAGCAATAGGAGCATTATCCAAGCAAATGGTCAAGCATTACATTGGAGGACAGAGATAGAACACCCTAAGACTTTAACCCACAAAGATGTATTCCAAGATATTGCAGTTGGTGCCATAATAGTATTTTGTTTCTTTATGTTGGCTTTCTCACGTCAAAGCGATACAACTCTTTGTGGTAGTTTGGCCACAGCTAGTAAGCCCCCATCTAGCAGCACACTCACTTCCCTACATCTGGATGGGAGAGAGAGACAGAAGGGCGAAAGTGAAAAAACTTATGGGTCAGGAAAAGGACAATTTAGTAAGTGGAGGGGAAAATAAAAGAAAGAAAAGGTGTAGGAGAAGTGATGAAAAAGGAATCACCTCTTACTAAATGAGTGATGAGAAATGCTCAGCTACTCCCAGACCACATAACTTGGACCCCAGTCACCCTCCTAATATTATCAGTTTTACTTCTGAAATTGATCTGGTATGATAGAGAATATTCTTTTTTGTGAATTCAGGTTAGTTGTCCCAGCTGCATCCCCTCCCAGCCTTCTGCCCACCCCCATCTTACTTGCTAGCCAAACAGAGTGCGAAACATGTTGTGAAAGCACTGTTCAGCAACAGCTGAAAACATGCATGTGTTATCAACACAGTTTTGGTCGCAAAAACAAAACACAGCACCATGAGATCAGCAGAAAAATGGAGTAAATTAAGTCTGTCCCAGCAAAACTGTAGCTGCTTTGCTGTCTGATACACTTTTTGTAGCAACCAGTAAGTAGACACAACTATAACATCAAGAGAAGGAAAAGGGGGGAAGGAGGAAGGAGAAGCAGACGAAAGAAAAATAAATTCAGTGAAGAGGAAAAACTGAGGAGGAAAAAGGGGAAAAGTGGGCAAAAGCAAAAGGGGGAAAATGAAAGGGAAAGGAAAAGGGAAAGGGGGAAGAAAAAGGAAGAGGAGAAAAGGGGAAAAGGGGAAGGGGGAAAAGGGGAAAAGGGTAAAGGGGGAAAGGGGGAAAAGGGAAAGGGAGAGGGAAAGGGAAAGGGAAAGGGAAAGGGAAAGGGAAAGGGAAAGGGAAAGGGAAAGGGAAAGGTCTTCAGTAACTCCAATAATTGTTTGAAAAAAATAGATAAATAATTGCCTTTTAAAACTGGAACCGGAATATGCTGAGAGCTGTTTTCTTAAACACCTTAAATTCTGCAAGTTAATCTCTAAAAAGACATGGCCATTTAACTGTAGGAGTATTTTTTTCCTTTTTTCATTTTGCTCTTGGTATTTCAGTAAACTTACTGGCAAGTTTCCTTTTAAGAATGAGCTGGGATTCTGCAAAACAATAAAACCACCTACATCCTATTATATACTATGTATTGCATAGACTAAGATGGGACAAAACACTACAGTACAAGTTTATTGCAAGTATAAACTTGGTTAAGAAAGCATCACAAGCTAGCTGGTACAGTTATCTCTATTTTTAAGAGAAACTTACTTCAAGATACATCTTCTGTAGTTCAACATTTTTGAGACAACTTGATTCTCCGTATTTTGAAGTTTTCATTTTACATGTTTTCTATGAGATTTCAAATTGCTTTTTTAGTCGTTTATCTGCTGCACATTTTCTTCGGCATGTTGCTGGTCACTTTGCCTCACCAAAGTTCTCATAGCATTTTATTTTTTCCTTTCACAGCTTTTCTTTCATATCCCAGGATTTCAAATCCGACATGACAATTTCTGTTAGGAAGAGATGATGTTATTACAAGGCACCCTCTGGGTGTTCCTCTGTTGAGGTTTGGAAGAGCACTCACAGTATGTCCTCAATAGCACTGGGGAGAAACACGCCCAGCTTTCCTGACTGTAGAAGTCTGACGTCAGTATGTTCAAAAAAATAAATGGTTATAGTCCTGCACAAAACTACAGTGATCAAGAGCAAGGCTGATCTCCTACTGGCACCACTTATATACCCTTTTTTCTTTTCTAAGAAAGAAACATTCCTACATTTTCAACATTCCTACCCTCATCACTTCCTAAATAAACACACCACCTTTTCTATTCTTCTTCAACTGATTTGATACCAGTTTTTTGATCTTAAGGTTTCCTTGGTAATCTCTGTTTAGCTTGCAAGCCAAGAAGTTCTTGTCCCCTTTCTTGTAATCACACCATTAGCTTGTTAGTATAACTAGATGGCTAGGATTAGCTGTCTACTGGGATATCAGGAGCACGTCTGTGATATCAGGAGCAGCTGGCAGCTTCTCATGCTGCTATCTAGCTAGAGTAGCCATATAGTCAGGGTAGACTTTTTTATTATTTAATAGCTCTGGCAAAGTGTCTGATACTGTGTTCTGCTGTCTTCCAGAGCCTGAAGCAGCTACTGAACAATTATCTGCCATAGTTTAACCCCAGCTGGCAACTCAGTACCATGAAGACTTCCAATCACCATCCCTGCCCCCTCTGAATTTCAATGTCAGCTCATCTCTTTCTCACAGCTCTGCTTCTCACCAGAACTGACAGGGATAAAATGTCTGCAATGCCTCAGGCCATTCAGATATAATTCCTGAGAAAGTCAGTGACTCTTTGTTTAATGATAATTCACATTATTTTTACCAGGAGTGGAGTAGATTGTAGTTTATGTAGAGCACAATTCTCTTGTTGAAGGGGTGCTTCCTCTTATAGAGGTGTATCATAGCTGTGTTCATTTGTCTTTTCTTGTTAGGACATAGAGAACAAGGTAGAGAACATTAAATCAAGAAAAACAAATAAACATATTTTCTCCGGCTACTGGTGCTAAGTTTGATAATGAACCCACAACACTGAAGCAAGCTTTGCAGCTGTTAAGTGCTTTCAATGATGGGAACACCAGGAAGGACAGTGAGAAATAATTTGTCTATAACGTTAGTGTCTCTCTGGGACAGGTAGAACAGCGCATGAAGGAAGTGCTAATTCAGTACTTCAGTGGCTGTAAGCTTCCTGATTTGCACTGCTTCAGCTGCTGTGGCTTGAAGCAGGGCCAATTCATGTCTGATTGCAGCTACCTTTACGGAAATGCCTTTAAAGTCTCTTTCACAGAATGGCCAATTACAAAAAAATTTGGTATCTTACAATTTTTTTTTGACAAGCACTTTTTCAAAGTGATTTATTATGTGGTGGAAACAATATCTTAAGAGCAGAAAACAAATGTGAAAATGTTTTAACAATAATCACAAAATCACAGAACGGGTCTGGTTGGAAGGGACCCGAGCTAGTCAGCTTATCCAACCTCCCTGCTCAAGTAGGGTCATCCCAGAGCACACTGCAGAGGATTGTGTCCAGACGGTTCTTGAATATCTCCAGGGAGGGAGACTCCACAATCTCTCTGGGCAATCTGTGCTAGTGCTTGGTCACCCCCACATTAAAGAAGTTCTTCCTCATATTAAGGTGGAACTTCCTGTACATTAGTTTCTGCCCCTTGCCTCTTGTGCCACTGCTCAGTACCACTGAGAAGAGCCTGGCTCCATCTTTTTGACACCCTGCTTTCACATATCCTGTAATTGTAGTGTCCACAAAAATCATAAGAATTTTATGTTCAGCAGTTTCTTGAAAGAGAACATAAATCACCTTTGAGATTCTTGTGACTGGTAAAAAATTACTCTATTTAACTGTTCATAGGGGTGGATAAGAAAATAACAAAAGAAAAAAATAATTTCCAAACATTATTTGAGAGTAGGGGCAGGAATGTTCTTTTCTTCTGGGATTTTAAAAGAACAGAAGAAGGAACCAATCATTTAGAGAAATGCTTGTCAGTTATTTCTTTCAAGAAATGATACTTTGCTATAATAATTTTTTTTAAATTTTGGTTTTCGAAGTTCTAGGGTTTCTTAAGTTTTGAAAAAAGATATAGCTCTTAGCAAATCAGCAATTCATTTTCAATAATGATGTAAGACAAGAAAAGATTAGGGAGGTTTCAGAATACATGGAGTTACTCATTAATGTCTTATGTTAGAATATGACAGGGTAGTGAAGCACAAGATGTAATCAGCATACATCCTCCATAGCATCATGGGTAGGCAGGAGTCAGAAGTCCTGACATAATTATTCTTGGATTCCCATTTCACACAGCACTTTGTCACAACTGATAGCATGATATTTATGTGGCAGTTTCTGGTAGTGCCACTGTCTCCCACCTGCGTGACAAAATCTGATGGTGCTCACAGAGGGACAGAGAGCATCGATATCATCCTGACAGGATTTCTGCGCTTCTGTCAGTGGTAATTTGGATTCCCTATGTCCTTGAACTATGATCAGAATGACATCTGCTATGTCTTGGTGACAGTTTACTGGCATTCTCTGATGACGAACATTAGTTTTGGCCAGTTTGGATGTGGTTTTGGTTTTAAAGAGCTGGGATGACTGTTTTTGGAGGATTAAGCAATGTGTCAACATCCTAGTGTAAGCAATACTTAGCCAAATTTCACTTCAAGATTTTTCAAATAAATACCAAGAATTAGTCCCACACTACCCACATGAGCCCTCCTTACAGTTTGCTTAGAAGATATACATTTCCTGGTTTTGCAGCAATCTTGTAGTTTTTGAGATTCTCCCGTGACTTGAGATTGTCCTTTCAGGGAAACAAACACAACCATCTTCATTAAACTAAACTAAACTAAACTAAATTAAACGAAACTAAACTAAACTGAACACATTACATGGTAGCTAGGATGGGTGAGTCATCAAGAAAATTTTACACAGCTGAAATTCTCCTTTCTTCCCCCACTTTTCCCAAGAACATAGCACTTTATTAAATACATAATCTCAAAAAATATGCTGGTGTCTTTATCAGCCCAGCAAGAAGATGTCCAGGCTAGCCAAGTACAGCCAGACTGGGTTTCTCCAGTTAAGCTATTATTGCAAGTAAAGAACAGAATTACTGTTTCCTTTCAGCTTATCAGCTGGGTTACCCTTGATTTCCACTTCCTGGAAGTGCTGACTCAGAATCACCATAGTGAAATATGGTGCAAATCTCACTGCTGTTATGCTGAAAGGCTGACATAATATTGAATACATATTTTTTATGCTTACTAATAGAATACATTATGACTATTTCAGTAGACTTGATTTGTAGCAGAGCTTAATAAATGCTGGGACCTTTGCTATCTATTCATAGTCATAGAGAAATTGTGTGTACTGGCAGGTAACTGCATGTCCTAATAAATAACCTTATAAAAGTTAAAACTCAGCATTTACTCTAGTGGCTAAAATAAAATCTTGCTAGTGTAGTGCTGCAGTGTTGTAAGGTTAACTGCATTTTTTCCAGTGTGGAGCTAAAATTAGACTGTTAGTTTTATACTGGCAGAAGAGCTGAGCAATCTGTGGATAACTTTAAGGCATTTTATACAGTCTACTGGCTGCAGTATGTACTGGAGTCAGAGTTTATTCAAGAACTGGCATGTTGTTTTTCTGAAGCATTCCATTTCATGGGTGGCAGATCACATTGCAATGCGTTGGTTAAGACACTTCACCATCTTGCATTGTGATATTTCAGCATATGGTGGAAAGCTGCATTTCATCACATGAATTGTTGTAATGTTTCCCGAAACATAGCATGAAGGAAAGCTTTGTGACAGCTCACTTACCCATTAAGTGCTAGTATCAGATTTGTAATCAAACACGAACACAAGAGCAGACAGTATCATGGTTCATCAAGTAGTATAATTATTTCTGAATAGCCAGGCACACCTCTGGAATCAATGAAGTATTTCCCTTTTTCTTTCCTTGACTTTCATTTATGGCTATGGGTATCAAAAGTGACAGCTGATGGAACAAATATTTCTGTTTATGTTGTTTATAGTATTAGGATAATTAGTGGCATCAGTCATAATAAACAGGCACAGCACGCAGCAGTGACACTCCTGCCACTAAGCAACACTAATGCAGAAGCAAAAAGTGCCACGAAGAGCACTGTATCCAAAGCTGGCTGAAAGCACTTTCTTAAACCTATGTACGTGTGTAAGTTTATGTAACAGACTGCTTTCCTATATGTGAGTGTCAAATGTTCCAAACAACTCCCCGTGATTCAACTATATTTTGCGACTGTTGCATTTCCTGACATCTGTGTTATTTATACTTATTGATATCTATGTACCTATATATGTACCAAAATGTACATTACATATAGAGACAGGTAGATGTAGATATAGAGATATAGGCCTGGAATGTAGTATACTATAATATAAATGACATATAGAACATTCCTCTGCCTTTTTGGGTTATTTTGGTAATGATTTGTAGTTGTCGGTGCTAGATGAAGACTAGATTTTTCTGTTCTTCCTCAGGTCTTTGAGAAATTATCCCAGAGGTGATCCAGTTTAAGTCAATCCAATTACCTGGGAGACAAAGTAGCCACAAACATCTATACATATAGCAACACAACACAGCCACACATGAGAATTGGATTAATACTACTTTTATAAACCCTATTAATTGTTTGTATTATTAAAGCATAGAGGTTATGTTGGAAATCCTTAGTAATTATGAGGCTCTCTGAGGATCTCAGCAACTGAGCAGGCACAAAACACAAAGGACGAAAGAAAAAGAAAAAGAGAAAAATCCAAAAATAGTAGTACTCTCCTCATTTTACAAACCTATGCCTACACTCACAAATTACATATGTGTCAAAGAGAGGATTTCACTTCAGGTTTTCTGAACCTTGCATACATGAACCTTTCTTAAAGTAAACTAGAAAACTGCGTGTTTTTATGCAACTAGTTCAGGCACAATGTAAGCTGACATGAACAAAATGTCACACAAGTTGATAATTCCTTACTAATCTATGTTAAATGTCTTGATGGAGAGTTCTATGCAAGCAGATATACAGAAAACCAAAGCATCATTAATAGCTTCATTTTGCACCTTTCGAGGGTGTTTTTGCCCACGCAGCCTTTGGTCAGGATTTGGCTGAACTTTGGAATTCTTCTCAGAAAAGAAATTACTGACTCTAAATTGTCCAGAAGATGGGGTGGTGATGTGGTAGGCATTTTCATTGTTTCTTCTGAGTTATACCCATTCTTCTGCAGGTCATTGATGTGTTAAGCTAGTGCTTTCTGTCAGCTCTGAAACCATTTAGAAAGAAACTGTTTTACAAATAATATTCTGTCACCTTAGAATAATTTTAAATGATTCTAAGGGGCCTTAAGGCATGATGAAACTATGGAAAACTAACCTTCCCTGCCAAAGCTTTGCAGTGCTTAGCTCTGCCACCTTTTGACATGTAGTGTGAAAATACAAAACATGCTTAGTTGAAAATGGATATTGTCAACGTATAAGTAATTGACATCATCCTATGGGTTAATGACTGGTCACGCACCTGTTGCTCTTTTTGGCAGCTATCAGCAAAATACTACAACAGCTTTGAAAGAAAATATGCATTGTGTGTTCTTAGACAAAATGTTACCATACATAATGTATTAAGCAATTCAGTAAATCTAATCAGCAAGGATAATTTAGATTCTGATTGGACTTCAGGCTAGAAGGCTTGGGGATTTAAAGTTTTAGGAAAAAACTTGTAACTGCTGCCTCTTTTGTCCATGCATCCTGGTCCCTTCAGTCCTGGAAAAAAAGAGCTGCATGATGTCAATTTACACATGAGGATCAGTGAGACAGAAAAAACCAGTCAAGAAACCTCATACTATACCTCAAAGTTGCTCCCACTGGGATCCTAGAAGCTGGTCAGCTGCAGATGACTGTATAAAAGGTAGGAAGACAGTTAAATACTCTGGTTAAAGTCTCTCTAGAGGCAGAAGTAACTCCACCTTTGGGTCAGGACAAGAAATAATGAAATGCATCACTAGAGAATTAAAAGTCAATCTATGCCAATTTTATTTTTCTCCAGGATTATTTGTTTCTTATTCAGTGTCTATAAATGGAAAATAAGAAACAAAGCAATTCACAGGTATGGCGTCTTACTGCATTGTCCCTATTTTGATGAAAATCTAAGGCTTTTCTCGGTGGACTGTAGAGTAATATTTATATCATTAAAGCATGTTATTCCTAAGGCAAATGATATGCTATAAAACATGTTACAAGAAAAAGTTACACCTCTGTATAAATATTTGAAGATATTCTTCTGCTGGTATCACACAATCCTCAGGTGAGATCCTGTCTGCCTCACAAAGTAATCAACATGAGGTAAAAGAAACAGCAGGTGTGGATGGTAGAGCTCCAAAATGGTCTACCATATGATGTGGTGTCAGCAATTCAATAAAAAAGAAGGGAAAGTGGCAAATGAACTTACTTCCTGACTAAGAAGGATACCTCTTAATCCGAGTTATTTTTTGGGATTTTTGTAGTATCGGTCACTATCTCTTTTAAAAAAAATCTGAACTGTTCTATATAATGCTTCAGATTATGGTGTTCCTTATTTTGTTACAAAAAAGACTTCTAAGGAAGCAATAAGATTTAGGGACTCAACTGCATGCCAAGATCCTAGATATTTTCTGTAGGATGAATGTCACTGATTGATTGCAGTCACAGGACCGCAATATTGGAAGGTAAACTGCTTTTCAGTCACTTTACCTCTAATGATGTAAAGAGGGCTTGCATACTTACCCATTGTCACAGTAAGACATTAAAATATATTAATTCAAAAACTTCTTAGGGAAAACAAAAACCACCCCTGTCATGTCTATAAAATATGGCCTTTACTAATGAAGAACATTTTCTCATTTTTCCTAGCATATATAAAACACTGAAAGAAGATGCTTCTTTTTTCCCTAATCTCCTCACACAATTGCACATAAACTGTTTCCTTCTCAGTTTTGTACTCAGGTTCTATGAAGTGTGGTAAATACCTGCAGTATTTTCCCTTACTCTTAGCCATGAATAAGAAGAAGGAGAATTAGACCCAGTGCTCCTAAGAAATATCTGTGAAATAAATGACCTCCTTGTGTTACCATTTAGGTCAATCAGAACACCTCTCCTAATTTCTACGCAAGGAAATTTGTGTTTATGATTAGAAATGTAAGTACCATACCAAAGAAGAAAGTTAAAAGTTGCAGAGTATAATGAATGCAAGGGCTATGTTTCAGATTCCATTAGCTTGGGTAAAATGCTTATAGGAAAATTAAAAATAAATATTAACTACAAAAGTCTCAAAAAAAATCCCAAGTTAAAGAAACAAAACCAGAATGGCTGGACAGAATGTTCTTTATTTGGGGGCAGAATTGTTTCATCCAAGTACAATTTCTTACGTGAGAGTGCAGCATAAAGGTGTTTCAAAAGGCATCTTTCATCATTCTACATTGCTGTACAAGGACATTTGAAATGTCTCTGGATAGCTGAGATGCTGAAAACAGGTTATGTTGGAACAGCACTCTGCTCTGACTTTCAGAGACATATATAGAGCTCTTTGCACTGCTTTGTTTTAGGCTGTATGCATAAGGGTAAGTTCCATTTTCAAAAGGGTCTTTAAGTCCCTCATATTCTAAATCTTCTTGAAGTTTCTAACATACCTTTTTTTTGCAAATTCATTGTGGTGTCTAAGCCGTGAAGCTTGCACTTCTCTGTCTTCTTCTGTTTCTCTATATATACTAACTGTGTCTAATCATTAAAGAGGTTGTAATGCAAACTGTTTAATACTAAATACTTCTAGCACAATAGAGAATTGTTTGACCTGTTGAGAAGAAAATCTAACTTCATAATGAACAGTTAACATACATCTGTTTGGTGTTTTAATATGGCCGTTTCCAGCTGATCAGAAGTATTTCGCTTTGTAAGAGTCATATGGAACAAAAATGAAACTAACACTTTCGTAGTCAATCAAAACAACAGCTGAGGAAAGTAGGGAAGAACATGTCACAGAGACCTAGCTCGATGTAACCGTGGTGAGTAAGGCTAAACTGAGCAATGGACTGTCTCACAGTAACACGTCTTGGAGGGAAAAGTGTCTGAGCAACATCTTGGAAATCCTGGCATTCATTAAATCAAGGTACTAGTCTCCTGATTTAAAGAGTATTCTCAAGTGAAGAATATTCTTCTTCAAGTGAGAGCAAAAGGGGCAGAACACTTATATGACTTCTCACTGTCTTTTAATATCTGAGTGTTTAGAAATTATGACTGTGTTTTTTAAACTGCCCTGGAAACAAAAAGCAGTGCGTAGGTTTAGACTGGTGGCATATTTGCTGTATGAGGTCTGCTGTATAACACAACAGGCAGTTCTCTTCCTTCTCCCACCTGGTTTGCATGGAAAGGTAAATATGCTCACTTAAAGTTCATTGGCAGGACAGTATGAATCATCAAGAGAATCTATGACTTAACTGAATAAAATGTCAGCTTAGTTTACCTTTTCCCATGGGAAAGCCTAAAGACGAACAAAACTATGTAGCTGTAATCTTTCTTTTAGCAATAAGCATACTTAGTGGAAACTGTACTGATGCCTTAGGTTTTAACTTTTATATTTTTCTAATCCTGTACTGCCTAGTGTGTAACTCTGAAGTTTCTTGTGGTCTGTTAGCTGCTGTCCTCTAATACTGCTTAGACATAACAAACCTCTCTAGGTTTCCACATCAAGGACACCAGGCCCCAAAATGTGTAAACTAAAAGCCTCTGAAGGGGGACAAACAGGCTAATTACATCATGGGCTGAGGTTATAATTGGACAATTAACCCTGATATGCAAATGAACCAAATTTACAAAAGTGTGAAGAACTTGTGACCCCGGGTCCATCTTGGGTGTAGCCTTTTGACTGCCCAGGGTGTACCCTGAAAGCCCTTCAAATAAATACCCACCTTTGTTCCCTTATTCTTGTCTAGTCTCTGTTTTTAGGCGGCCACCAGCATCAGTGCTACTTTGGCATTGACATATTCTCTCTGACAGAGGGAATTATAAGACAATAGAAGCAAATGCATAGCTGAAGCTCAAATACTGATTTAACTCGCATTAGGCAATTCAGGTACCAAGTAAATAAAATTTTGTCAATTTCTATTCAGAATAATATGGTTAAGACCTCCCACAACATCTGAACCAACTTCATTCTTGCTAAAACTAAGATAAAGCCATAGTGTTAGCTCTCCCAGTGTAATAAAAGATTCATCCTGACATTTCTTACTTGTCCCATGACTCACTGGCATAGGTTTGACAGAACGGCAGTTCCATAAGCTCACGATAGGAAGTGACGGTTATTTCTATAAAAGCTTAGAAAATAAAAACATTGCAAACCAGATTTGAATATTCTAGAGCACTGCTTTCAAAATCCTGATTGGCTTGTTCTCCACAGCAAGCATGCAATTACCTTACTAAATAACATAAAAACATACACCATAATTTTAAAAATTAATAACACCAACATAGGGGAAATTTAGTCTACATAATAATAGCACTTTCTGTATAATTCCTGTAATTTCAAACTACCTATTTCTAATGCTTT
Organism: Falcunculus frontatus; assembly: GCA_013398115.1. NCBI lineage: Eukaryota > Metazoa > Chordata > Aves > Passeriformes > Falcunculus > Falcunculus frontatus. The sequence continues at coordinate 242,489 of VZRV01004151.1, forward strand.
TATTAAGTTCTATTCTTCATATGTTTTCACCTGACACACCTAGCACACCTGGACTTGTAAAAAAAGATTTTAAAAATAAAATTAAAAAGAAAGAACTTTACAAGCACTCAAAAATTTGTCCTATCTCTACAAAAGGCACTCTTGAAGAAAAACTTCATCTTGAATTTCATAAACTTCTATTTCTCTTAAACTTTGCCTACATTTTACCAGAGTTCAGAGCTTTGGAACTCAGCAAACAGCTGAATTCAAGCAGTTCCAGAAAACCCACAGTAATAATAAAAATACACTGCTGACAATATGTTAGTCCATTTTTTAATGTGTGATAGTATCTTTTTCTATTACAAATTGCACTAAACTCAATGGAGCTGATGACGTAACAAAATACAGATAGCTACGCAGACAGTGACTTATACTTTGGAACTACATACCCTGAGATTTTGACAATATTTCTGTGACACGGTGACCAACACGTTGGGAGTTGAACCATGTGCTCATTTTTTTATCTCAGATATCTATCATTTGAAAATCATCGGAACTGTGGGCACCTTCCTTAACAATGGCTGCATCATAATTTCTGAGTCAGAGACTTCAAGGAACTTTTGTGTCTTCAGATCTTTAGGACTTCCAAAAGTTCTCCTGAAGTAAAAACAGATATCTTTATACAAATGAGTATTTTTTCTGATCCTTGAGATTCCATTGTAATATACATGGATTAGAGACTCATGGCTGTATAGGTGAAAATTTAAACTGAACTTCTAATCTCCTTATTGTATAGATCATATTTTTTCAGGAGTGGTTAGTTTATTTAACTACTTAATACAAGATATGGATAGGCATCATTCAAATCCCACCCAGCCGTTTTCAATTTTTAGCCAGGACTCCAACTGATACCTGAATACCAAGGATTTTTTTAACCACCTGATTGTTCAAATGACATCTGCTTTTCCAAGTTAAACACCAAAATAAACCAAAGCAAAACATAACTTTTGAAACACGTTAATTTCCGTAAAATTACAGGATTCAAATGTAATGTGGTTCTATGCTAAAAGTGATGGGATCAAAAAAACTGCAATACACACAGAAGCACTCTAAGACCATTATGCCCAGAAGAGGCCAGAGAACCAGAAGATTCATATGAATACAATTTATTTAAATATCCCTGCCATAAGTATCTGTTCTGCACCAAAGAATGCTAAGAACTGATCAAGCTCCTGGCCGAATAAACATGCTCAGAAATGGAGAAAAAAACCTGTTACAGCTCTGAGCTATTCCCTGTAACTGAATCTGCAGTTTGGTGTTTAGGCACAAGATTGTAAAACAACATTAGCAGCCATTGGAAGACAGGGGCTGAGGCAATAAACAGCATTTACAAGTATTATGTGCTCAGTAAAATTTCCCAGTATAGAATAGTATTTCAGTCCTCGTGGGCCTATTTCATGGAATTTGAGTTGATTATGTAGTTTTTATTGGTCTCACAGAGGCTATCAAAGAAATGCTTGAAAACCAAATTTTTGTATTAAAGAGCAAAGGCAGGTTTATAGTATTTTCATTATAGCATATTTTACCTATTAATCAAGTATTTTTTCAGGTTTATCTAACAGTTATAAGAAAAACTAAAGCATGCTTTGATGTCGATAATTTAAATAGAACGGATACTTTATTTATGTTAGAAAATATTCCCCTAAAAGAATCTAGGTTATTCTGAACAAATATATAGATGAATAGTTTTCAAATAATACGTATTTCAGTTTTCAAAGCAAAGGGGTAGTGAATATGTTTTAAAGTAGGTGCTTTTAAGCCACTGTGGTTAAACAACTTTTCTTAAATCAAGCATGCGAACCATTACATTCAGCCTCTCACAAATACTTTTATAAAGCATTTCTACTGCCTATGTATTTGAAAAGCTATCACAGTAATTTACACTGATATTAGAGTTTCCAGGTAAAGGGATTACTGAGAAAAAGGTAACCATTCAGAAAGAACAGAATGCTTCCAACTGTGCATCTGGACAAATATTAACACTGGAGAGAGTATTTTTTCAATGTTTAATTTTTAACGACTGTAAATTGAGCTTTGTCAGTGATTCTCAACAAATTTAGAATCTCAGGATGACTTGACAGATGTTTCAGGTCAAGTCTCTCTTGTCAGTCAAAGTTTCCTTTTGACTAACACAATGACTTTGAGAATAGCTACACAGCTGAACAGTTTGCAGGTTTGCCATCCACCCTTATGCAGTGAGGTTTAAGTGGGGAGATCATTTGGAAACTGTACAGGAAGGCTTCTGTTGTTCAGAAAATAATTCTGGAAGTAAAAGGAGAAAAAATATTCCCGTTCTTGGCCTTAATGTTTCTAAACGTAACTACTTAGTAACAAATTCAGTAGACTTGTGCTTTAGGCAAATACTTTAATGGTACTTTTGAACTCCTTTACAGTCTTGAAAGTGAAGTATATTAAACATAATGGAATATATAAATACCTATGGTTATTGTAGTTGCCTGATATTAATAATTTATAACTTAAGAAGATACAAATCATGAATGAAACTATTAATTATTTATTAACAGTAGCCTACCAATGAGAGGCTACAGTGTTCAGAACAAGACAGTGTCTCTTAATAATCCACAAAAATATAAAAATCACTCTGCCAGCTATTTCTGCTTCAGAGATTAAAGTTTTGTTTCATTACAGCGTATGCAGCAAATTGAGATGCTCTTTCTTAATTCTTAACACTTACATTTTTCCCTATTGATGACTAACAGAAAATAAAACCAAGCTTCAGTTTAGAGAACTGCACATTACTTATTTCTTCCTGTCCAGTCCTAATACAGTCGTAATTTATATTGATGCAGACTTCATTTTTTTCCAGTAATTATGACCTGAGTTAACATTTTGCAAGAGCATCTGCCAAAATCTATTGACTTTGATGCTGATTGGTGCAAAATGTGGAATTTACAAACCATTGAGAAATCATTCGATGCCATGCCCTGCAATTAAGGAGAAGTCAAGCAATAATAAAATCCAATTAACTGTATGCCTACATTTAAAATTCTCATGCTATAGTCAGAAAAAAGAATATAAAGTCAAGGGCAATAGTTTAGCAGGGCTGAGCTTGGGAACACTTAGGGGAATAAGAAAGCCTAAGCATAAGACAGCCCTCTGTCTCTGCCTCCATATAATTTCTTACCTTCCTTTGCCATTTTAATTAAGATGCTAATAAATATACTCATAGATTTTATACTCAGTGACAATTATGGGTCATAAACTGAAATAAAATCTGGTGCAATGGATTTGTAACTTGCAAAAAACCCCCAACTTTGTTGCCTAATCAACCACACTAGATTTTTTTTTCCAGCGTTTTATTTTTTTCCTCCCTGAAGGGAAAGATTGTTGTTTAGAAAAAGATTTAAACTTTAGCCCCCACATATTAAGCGGAATTAATGATCTATTTGCTTAGACACCATATATTACTTCTAGTTTATCCATCCACTGGGTAAACGATAGGCACTACTTGGTCACAATGATAGATTTGAATGCAGGCTGGGACATCAATCAGTGCTGGCAACTGATTAGTTGTTTGTGTCTTTGACAAGCTCTTCCATCTCACTGAATGAAAGCTTGCTGATTGCTCTCACTTCTCTCCACATTCATTGCCCTCCACTGCCACTATATTATATGGTTAATGCTGATGGTGGAAATCCTCCTTGACAGCTAACACTGAATATCTTCCATTCCCTTATCATTACATATACGCTATTCTGTGTGCCTTTAAGGACTAGAATTTCTAAGTGAGGCCATCTATGCCATTAGATATAGAGAGGGCTGGCACAGTAAGTCTGGGACCTGCTGATGAGAGAGATTTTGTGTATGAGGAAAGGAAAAAGAGGTTGCATAATAGCATTATATGTGTCTGACTGTTCACAATTTAAGATCTGGCTATTGAATAGGAGGAAATTATGAGTAAGAGGGGAAAATTCTTAAGAATGGAAACAGTTGGAAGGCTTTGCAGCAGGGTAGCCACACACAAGGTTAAAGGCACAACGGGAAATTCAGTTTCCTCCTGTGGCCAGAGGCAAAATGCTGGAATCTTGGCTGAGATTGTCAAAGCTATTCAGGAGATCTAGTTGATCCCTACCAAATAACAGGATTTAAGAAATTTCAATCTTTGGCAGTAATAGAATAGATTTATCAGATAACTTCAGCAGTGCTGTATTATCATTATATTTGCTTTTCTGCAACAGATGGAGAGAATACATTAGCTGAAGTATTTGAGGAAGTACAGAAAATATGAATGTTGACTTTCATGACATCCAACATTGTCTGGCATATGTTTGACATGTGTGATTAAGCATCAGGAGGACTGGAACATCAGTAATGAAGATCAGCGATGCTTTAATCGGTTCTAAAGTGCATATTGAGGACAGGACAACAGCAACATGTTTGAAGAGTCTTTTGCTGCTTCTAATAAGAGATACAAAGTGAATATTTACACCTGTCTTAGACAATAACAAATGTCATTTGATGAAAGATAAGTGGTGATTTTTAGTTGTGGTTTGGGGTTGGGGCTCTTTAATTTGTTTTGTTGTTCTGTTTGGTTTGGTGCATGCTATTTTTTTTTTTAATTATATTTTCATAAGATAATATTTTAAAATATGGCTCAGGTACAAAAAACTGAACACTGTTTTATATATGAAAAACTAGATGATGATGATGAATACATTATGGGAAAGAAATACTGGTGTTATTGCACGTGGTAGAGTATCTACGTAAAGCTGATTGCAAAAATGAAGAAATAAAGTTCACAGTGTCTCTTAGCTGCACATGTCAATTCCCCGAAGGCAAATAATATTTAATTTGTCAAAGGGGAAAACTGAAGGGGGAAATGAAGAAAGGATCACCCCATACATGTAACATCATGCAAATAAGTGCAAGAAATGTCAGAATAACTGAGTAATAATTTAATGCAAGATCCCTATCAGATCTGTATTCCTGTTTTCATTGGGGAATAGATACACACAGAAAACACAGCCATGATTAATGGTCTTTCTTATTCCAGTCACATGTTGAAAACCAAGCCTAATCCTCCAGTCATTGCTTCTGCAGAAATACTCCACCTCTTGCTTTATCTTTCCTTGCTTGTACTCTGGTTGCCCTACTAGGTATGCTGGAAAGGATGGTCTCTGCAAAGAAAAACTATTAAATGGTGATTTCTGATTTGTCATGGTTCTTTTTAGTATATTAGATCATTGAAGGCTACGTAGCCCTTCAGAGTAGATTTTCTAGCTAGCCAATGGATTTATACAGACATTTAGTGTGATGAGATAGTTGGACAGAGTAATTTTCTCTGGTTCGAGAAAACTCTGACAGAGGGTCAGGGAAATAAACTGTATGGCTGCAACAGCTTTGGAATATCAGACACCATTTGGTAAAGAAACAAAACAATAGAGACTGACAAGATCAGCACTACAGCCGAGTGAGTTATGGTTCAGAAAAACATCAGCTCTTGTCCTGTATCCATTAAATGAACAGCGGTAACAGCCCATGCCATTCATACTTGCTGTGCTTTACTTCTCAGTTGCAGACAAGGAATTCAAACATTGTGCATTACTCTTTGTTTGAAGATTTATCTTTAAAGAAATCATGGCAGTGTTTTATATCAGACATTATTTTCCACATGCTATATTTCAGATCTCCATCAACACTTCTAGTTATGCTGAGAGGCTAGGAAATCCTTTGCATCCTGCAGCTTGAATTGCAACGTGGACCTCTAGTTCCTACCGCTCCTGTGTGTTTTCCACACTTCTTTTGGACACTTGAATGCATTCAAGCTCAGGTTTCAGGTTTTCAATTACCTAAGACTTCAAACTCATGCTAAACATTACTTCCTATATTGCACTAAGTTGCACTGCACTATACCACCTTGAACATGGACGTCTAAGAGTTACTATTCCAACTGTGGTGCAAAATGGACCTGATGTTACAGAAAGGAAAGGTTCAGCACATAACCCAAGGAATCTGTAATCTAAATTACAGGATTGTCACAGTATACAGAGAGTCATAGAACAAAAGAAATGCTGAGATTGGAAAAACCTCTAAGATCACTAAGTCCAAATATTAACTTAACACTGCTGCATTCGCCACAAAACCATGGCCCCAACAACCTTGTGAACGCTTCCAGGGATGGTGATTCTACCACTTCCCTGGGTAGCCTGCTTCAATGTCTGACCACCTTTCCAGTGAAGAAATTTTTCCTAGTATATACCCTATATATTAGGTTTCCTCTCTCTGCTATCACTTGCTACATGGGAGAAGAGATGGACAACCAGCTCACTACAGCCTCCTTGCAGGTATTTGTAGAGAGCAATAAGGTCTCCCCTCCGCTTCCTTTTCTCCAGGCTAAACAGCCCCAGCTCCCTCAGCTGCTCCTCACAGGACTTGTGCTACAGACCCTTCGACAGCTCTGTTGCCCTTCTCTGGACTCGCTCCAGCACCTGAAAGTCTCTCCTGTAGTGAGGGGCCCAGAACTGGACACAGCTCTCAAGGTGTGGCCTCACCAGTGTCGAGTGTGGGGGGACAATCCCTGCCCTGGTCCTGCTGGCCACACTATTGCTGATCCAGGCCAGGATGCCATTGGCCTTCTTGGCCACCTGGGCACACCCTGGCTCCTGTTCAGCTGCTGTCACCAGCACCCCCAGGTCCTTTTCCTGGGGGCAGCTTTGCAGCCACTCTGCCCCAGCCTGAGGCACTATCTGGGGTTGTTGTGACCCAAAGGTAGATTTGGCACTTGGCCTTGTTGAACCTCATCCTATTTGCCTCAGCCCATCAAACCAGTCTGTCCAGATCCCTCTGAAAATCCTTCCTGCCCTCCAGCAGATCAACGCTCCAACTGAACTAGGTGTCATCTGCAAAATTACTGCAAGCACACATTTTTATAATTAATTGCTTTTGCAATTTTGCAATTTGAGTAAAACTCCCCCAAACTTAGCTTTTTCTGTAACAATAAAAATATGTATTTTACCTGAAGCAATAATTAGTATGAAAAGGGTCTACCTATATTTTTGCACGGAAATTCCTTAAAATGTCAAAGGCACACTTATCTCTATCTAGAATGTGATTGTGTCTATGAAATAAAGTAATTACTAGAGCTATGTTGCAGCACAATGTGTTTAATTTTAATGTTATCTACAGACGACTGCAGATTAATAACATTGCCTATACATACATATCTGAGTCAGGAAAACAGTACTACATCCTCGTTACTTCCAACTTTGGTTTAATTATCCTTTTTCTTTATTCTCTTTTATTTCAATGGGAATTTATGACCTTGAATTTAGATTTCCTGTTGGATTAAGGCAAAATAATGTTAATGATACTTACCAGCTCTTTTAAATCTTGGCTAAGATTTCAAAATTATTAGGACAAAGGACAAAAAGCATTTCTTGCCTTCAGCATCACCTCATGGGCCCACTATTTAATAGCGTGTATTTATTAACCTGGTTTTATGGAGTGTTCAATGTTGTCATATTACCAAGCTTCTTTGGTATCGTATTTTACACAATTGAGTTAAAACTCAACTATTAATATGGAATGTTGCAGAGGATTAAGTACTGGAAAAATATATTTAGAATGGAGCTTTTCCAAGAAGTGATCTACCTTTTATTATTTTTATACTCTGTGCAGAATGCGCAGAAAAAATTCTTACTGCTATAAAAACGAAACAATAATGCACCATTACTGCTGGAAAAGAAGAGGCATGCAAACATTTTAAAGATTTAATACAAAGGAACATGTAACTTTGGAGTGCAACTATACCTTTAATTAGCTAGTTACCAAGCTAGTGTTTTGTTTTTAGCTTGGGGTCTAAAAAGAACCATAAGAAAATATTTTTCAGTTATGTATAAAACAAAAATTCTTGAGAATTATGTTGAGTCTATATTTTCACCTTGTGTTTCTGTTTGCTCTCAATCACTAAAAATAGAATGGAGGAAGGTAAAAAAATATATGTATATATAAATATATCTACTGTACAGTATAAAAACAACATCCGTGGCTTAGGTAAAGAATGTTACAAAGACAATTTTCTTTAAAAGAGGCAGTACACTGAAACTATATAACATTTGACAAGGTAATTAATAAATTGCTTTGTCTTTGGGAAGATGAAGATTTTGGAAACTGAAGGAAGCTGAAATATGTTTCAATAGTTTCTCTTTCCGTTTACGCTTTCAATAATTTCTCTCTCAGTTTATGCTTTGACTGAAACTGGTTTTCAACCCCTCACATAGACATACTCTTTAAAAATGCTTATGTGTGCTAAAGAGATAGGAATATTGAAAAGCAATGAACCAGATCTTACTCCTCTAAAAGTCACTGGGAATGTTTTCCCTGAGTTCACTGAAAATAACTTTAGCCATCATGAGTAGTCATATATGCCAATGAATACTGAAACTGGACTGCAACACAAGCTAATTGGGATACCCTTTTAAAGAGTTGCAGCAGCTGAAACTCCCTACATTCTGATTTACAACCGAAATTAGTAAGTCAAATGGGGCATGCCAGAAAGCAGGGTAGCCAGCAGTACTGTTGCAAGTTTTATACAGTAGATTTGAGCTATTTTGTGTGAATGACACATCCTTTCCTTAATGTTTCTGTGAATGAAATAAACATTTACAGTATGAAAATGCTTTGTAAAAGTTAACCAGCTTTGCCATGAGCTACAAAAAAAGCCCAATAAAAATTTACTTTCCCACTGTGTAATCAGTAAGTTATTGTACATAATGCGTGTGACGATCCAATGAAAATTTGCCCCTGTGTGTTTATTCAGGACAACAGCTTTGCCATTATCTCCTTCAGTCTCTAATGTAAATCAACCAGATGGGATCAGAGAAACTTTATTTATTGGCTTTGATCTTCAGCTAGATTCTGGAATATTTATTATAACGAAATGTCCCAATTTCAATGGAATTAACTCTCTGAGTATAGCTTATTTTGCTAAGGTATCTCATTCTAGCAGTACCTTGTGGCATTTTCCTCACTGGGGACAAACCACAGACAACTACAGTACTCACTTCCTCCTCCTCCAAACACAGAGATATCTCATTTGCCATTGGTATGAGACATGTTTTCAATCAAACACATTACAATATCCAAGCTTGTATTTTTCTAAATCCTCCTGCTTGTCAGATATCCAGCTGCGCTGATGTCAGAATTTTCAGAAGCCGTCCATAACAAAAAGATTACGTTTCAGAAACATCTTTATATGCAAACTAACTGCACTGCATAAAGAAACACAAAATAAGTGTCCATATTGCCCTTGTCTGTCTCCTCTGTGCTGCATATATATTTCAAACAAACTTTTATCTTGTATCATTAAACACCTTAAAATTTTTGATATCATTGACAATGGAAAAAGACGTAAAAATAATAAAAATCAAACACCCAACTTTTATTCAAAAATATTTTCATTGGAAATTATTTCTCTTATAAAGATACTATAATATAAATGTGATGATAAACACTTTTAAAGTGGGAGATAATTATCCAGGAGGATTGGGGCGATCAAAAATTATTAGCAAAAGGTACCCTTGTAAGGGCACATACTTGTGATTTTGAAAAGTTTTATGCATTTGTAGCCTTTCCATATCCTTCATTTATGGACGGACAGATGGCAGATGTCATTTGATGGGGGGATTTGAATACAGTCAAGGATGGTATGGTTATATATGGTTACATGTTATGGTTAATAGTTTTAAAAGCAGCACACCAATTACCATACACAAGACAAGTATGAGAAAAATCAGGAAAAGAAAGAAGAGTATAAAAATAATTTATTATACTTGTCTAGCAGAAAAGATTAGAGAAATAGAAAAGCAAAACAGGTCAGAGAAACCAGAGAGAGCTGTGAAATGCATTGAAAAAATGAGTAACACAAAAAATGATAAGCATATACAATGAACAGTCCAGAAAAAGTCATCCAAGGCACACAGGCAAAATGATGGATTTTTTTCTCCTCTTTTAATAGCATGGAAAATATTTAGTAATGGTCATTCAGTGTTGAAAGGAGATCAAAAGCTAATAAAGTATCTGACAAATTTCATAGGGTATCTTTCTTGTTATTGTTGAAGACAATCTTTTCTCCCTGATCTGGGTCAGAGGCTGGCTAGCTCTTACCACTGATAAGGGCAGAGCCTGCTGATACCCAAGCTGAAGGTCAGGTTTCTATGCAGGTTAGCCATATGCAAATTATCTCATCAAAACTGCACAGGGAGCACACCTGAAACTGACAGCAATTCGTGCTGCTTCAAAGAAAGCTACAAAATTCAAAGGAACTTGGAGAGAGTGATAGAATTAGCAGAATAGAGATGTCTGTGACTTCTGTTGACTCAAAAGCTTCTGTGTGCATCTAAATGCTACCTAACAGAAATGGTTAAGAAGGCTAATCCACTTCCTGACAAAGTTGTCCTCCATGCAATGCCAACTTTTGGAACTCTGAATTGTCATTTTGGAATAGGTAAAGTGAAGATGTTCGACATTAGAGTTTAAAACAATGATGTTCTTTGAGAAATAAATTGGATTAGTAATGAATAATTTAACTGAGTTTTACAAATGTGACAATTGTTTTCACTCATGCTTCTATAAAAAGGTCAGTTTGACTCTAGAGTTATTGTCTCCTGTAAACATGTAAATAGTAAAACTCAGGCTGAACAGGTTAAAATGAAACCAACTTACAATACAATGATATTCTATGTGAAAAGGTGACATAAGTCCCTGATAAACAGAGCAGTACACATGACCAAATATCTGTGCATCTCTCTCAAAGTAAAAGTTCTGTATTCAGTGCATAGCTGCAGGCTCACTCTGTATTCTCGAGCCATTAAATTGCTGAAAATGCTTTTTCTCTTCCCATGCTCCAATAGGAAGATAATACTGCTTCTAGTCATGGATTCGCAGAGTAATGGGTTAGAAGGAATCTTCAGATATCACCTAACCTCTTTTTTCATGGCAGGTCTAATTGGATACAGTGCCTCCAGACCCTGGGGTTCTGAGTCATGAAAACCTCCAGTGATGTACATCTTACAGTGGTTTTGAGTATTAGTTCCCTTATTTGATTGATCATGGTAAAAAGTGCTTTCCTTACATCTCATTGGAATTTATCAGAAAGTCTCAGACTACTCATTTTCTCTTGTCTAGTGGACTTGTGCAGTTCCATTTAGAGTCTGGCTTCATCTTCTCTGGGTTCTCCGACTAGGCAGTAACAGACACCTATCAGGTATCCCAGAAGCCATCTTTTCTGCAAGGGGAACCAGCCAAGCTCCCTCAGACTTTCGCTCTTTGGGTCCTGAGAGCATTAACAGAACTTACTGGCCCTGAACAGTTTCATCTGGGGTCCTTGGAACTCCTATCCATGAAGCCATGTGTGTACAAGAATGACTGCCTCATCTTTTTCACCTCTCAAACATTATTAATCTCAGTCTTTCTTGTAGTTTCCCAAGATTGTTGAGAGTATCAAAGATCCAGAAGAGGTGTAAGGTAATGTAATAGTGGGAAAAATAGGAAGAACAATTTCTTACCACTTCCACCTTTGCTGAGAATGTACTATTGGTTTGTCTTGTTCTTTGATATATTTTTCTCCTTACTATTACCTGAGTTTTATTTAGGTACTGTTGGTAGTCAAATGTATATTGTTTTTAGACAATGGGAAAGGGAACTATGTGAAAGCATTGCTTATCCAAACCTGTGACTAAAGGCTTCTCTTTTCCAATTCCAGTTCGTTTTACTCCTGCTGCTAGCTACTGATGGGAAACTGATTTACTAAACAGCAGCTGAAACACACTACAAAGCAAGATCCTGGCGTCTCTTGGAAACCTTCTTCTGTGACAAGAAGGGGAATTGGAATTTATCACACCATAGCTAGTACCAGTGTTGGGTATTTATGATAGGCTGATGATAGTTTGGACACTACAACTAGGGCTGACTATCAGTGTTCCTTAGAAAACTGTGTGCTTGTCAGCAAGCAGAAAATAATTTCTGCTGTCCATTAATTTCAGTCCTGTCACTTTAAACCAAGTCAATATCGGGGAATCGGAAGGAATTTTGTAAGTAGAAAGAAAAGGCAGAAAATAATTTTTCTTTTAGAAAATTAATAGTTTACAATTATTTCTGGTGCAGGTTGAGGAGTAAATATGCAGTAACAAATGAGACACATTCATATAAACTACAGGACAGGATGGCACAACAATCAGTTCTTCATACCCAATTCTGAAGGAGTGGGACCAGTGTAACTAGATCCCCACTAAAAAAGCTGCACATTTTTGTTGTTTTATACATTAGAGAACTCCACCTACACTATTATCTATGCGTATGTTCATTAGGTTGTTACACAGCTCTATGTCAGCAAGCAGGTGTTTATGTGACTTCCCTGGGGCTCCTAAAACCACCACGCTCCTGAGCTCCTCAGGCCTCTGCCAGCCAGTGCACTCAGGGGCACCTGCTGTGTTTCTGACGGGTCACTGCTACAAACTGGCTGAGCCTCAGGTTATTAGGGCATTGCGTCATGCAATAAGATGTAAAAGCCTCTCTCTATATATAGATACAAGTATATATATGTACATGTGCATGTCTTTGTGTACTTTTTTCCTTTTTCCAATATTAATCTAAATACAGCAGGATTATTGGCAGGCATGATAGGGTGGAGCAGATGTTGGTGGAGCAGTAACAGTCTTTCCCCTTCAGCAGCTGGCACTCTGGAATTTCATTCCTTCATTTTTTTCCTCTCGTTTGTTAAAAATAACCCAAAGCATACATACACGTATAAATGTACAGCTGCTCTCTCACAATCAGCTCAAGCTTCTGCTTCAAATAAAAGTCAGCTGGATCAAAATTTGCAATAAGAGTATTTACATTTTTAGATAGTGAGGTTAAGAGCATTTAGATAATATTAATTTTCAGTGGTGTGCATACTGGAACATATATCACTTACAAATGAAAGTGGAAATAATGTCAGTATATCGGAAGCTATCCTGTTAGGGTTACGTGCATCAGCACTGAAGAGATAAGGAACCACTTGTGAAACATCTATCTTCTTTTGGAGATAGAAAGGGATTTACTAGTAACTACAAGCAGAAGAGCAAATGGAGGACTAGGGCCCAGTTTTAAAGTTCTGCGCTATTTTCTTTGTCTTTTTTCTGCTCTGTGTCTCAGAAAAGTCTCTGATACAAGAATGCAGAGAAACCAGCAGTCACCATGAGACTTTTATGCTTACACATACACTCTCTGCCTTCCACAGATGTCAAGTCAGGTGGGGTGAAATAGACGTATGCTGATGTAAAATGTAACCTTTGCTTGTGTAACATCGTTCTTACTTACTTTTGTCTCTTTAATTTTCTTCACCTCCAATAATTTTTAATTTTCTCAGGAAAAAAAAATCTTATTGGGAATGGCAGTGCAAGATAGCTAAAGGATATTTTCTTAGTTACTGTTTAACTGCCTTCTGCTTAGAGGAACTATCATGATTTGTGCTTTTCTGTCCATTTCTTTTGCTAGAGCACCCGACCTAAAAGCACAAAATAATAACTTCAACCCCCTTTCCTACGTCTCCATTTAATTCTGTATTTGTAAATAAGACTCAGGAAGTGTAATACAATTTAGGAAAAGAGTTCCCTCTTTAAATGTTGCTCCCTATTGATAGGCGACATAAAAAGAGTGTGACAAGATTAGGAGCTCAGTAAGTTTATCCAGCAGGCTGCTGTGTTCTGTCTTTTAAAAATGAAGCAATATTGTGAACCATTATGGTAAAAAAAAAAAAGGAAAGAAATGAAAACAGGAAGATTCTTTCTTCTGTGAAAAGAATTCACTCAGAAAATTTCACCTGGGGAATAGAAAGCTACGACAAAGCTTTTCTTTAATAGTTTTAGCTTAAGGAGAGGAGGAGATGTGTCTATATCCACCAGGAAATATGTAGGATAATATAATAAGAACATATCTATAATTAGTTCCTTGCTTCTGTAAGATCACAGATAACAGTGTAGTTATTTAGGTATTTTTCTGTACCCTGGGGGCCTCGCTCTACTGTAATTTAGTATATTAGACTGTGTGTAAGGGAAGACAGGTGGGAGTAAAATGGCAGGCAAGGCTCTCTGGGAACACAGAGCCTCTTGTCAAACAGATAGATACTCAGGAAGATCCTTAGGTCACACTTTTTATAGATTTGCAAAGTTTGCCTTTTTCTTCCCTGACCTAAAAGAAAGACATAAAAATTGTGTAAGATAGTCCCCCTCCCTTGGAAAACCCTGCCATGATTTTCTGTACAGGCACTTACGCTCTAGAAGACAGTATATTTTCCTCTTTCTCCTTCCCACAGGAAAGTAAATATTAAAAGAAAAATAAAATTTAGGAATTTTTTTAAAAAATAATACAGATTCATCACATTTTTCATGTACCCTGGGATTTTTTTGTCATTTTTAAAAACTCCTATGTCTTGCAAGCAACAATCTCAATAAAATAAAGAAAAAGGTACCCATTTACATACACTAGACTGTAGATGCTCAGTATTAATGAAGAGAAATATGGCATTGATTCAAAATATAAATCAACCAAAGGTTTTTCTGTGTCTTTCATGAGTCAGTAGACAATTTTGATTGCACAATCGTTGTATCCCCAGTTCTGAGGCATGTGGCAGCAGTCACATTTTAACTGAACTCACACACTGACTTCTGTACTGCAGCAAGCAGAGTACAGATGGAATACTTTGAATAATTACATTCACTAAAATAATTATAATGATAAAAGACACAAAAGTTGGAATAGCATTTCAAATGGACACATATCAAGTGTCTACAGTAATGTTATGGAGGAATTTAGTTTGGCAAATAGAGGATAACACTCTTTTTTTAAAGGCAAAAGTGAACCAGAAGAGCACCTTTTTCCCTCTCCCCATACTAATTTTCCTTTTGTTTTCCTTCCGACCTGTAACACTTCCTTTTTTCAAATGTTACCCCAATGAATCTCTAAATTTTTCTTTATTTGAGGATCTATCTCGGCTTATCCCTATTATAATTGCTTATTGTATTAAAACAGTATTTATATATAATAATAATATCACATTCAGAATTATTACCATTACAAATATACATTATTTTCTGTCTTTAAAAGTATCTATTTATGACAGTGGTAGAAGATTACCTATGACTTTAAGAATTAAAACATTACTGTTAAAAATCTTCATACTGTTTATATGGTATGTAGTACTTGAGAGAACTCACTACAGTACTCTGAGTGCATCGTGATTAACTACAGTCTTTTTGTTCAGACAGCAGTATTTAAAGACTTTGAACTTTGAGAGGGAGTCTTTATTGCTACCTCTATGTAAAAAGTGAATCTAAAGCTAACTCCCAAGGTATGGAGTCAGGACTGTAATTTCTTTTTTTTTTTTAAATTTCTGTGCATTTGACTGCTGAACATGGTTGGTTTTGATCTCCGCCCCAAACGAATAAATGTTGAGCTTACCTAAACAGATACCTTTCAAAGAAATATGCAACTGGATGCATACACATTTTTCCCTACTGTTCTATAATGAAAATGATGTAATAGAATATGATTATATGGTGGATTGGCCGTGGGTGGACACCAGGTACCCAGCAAACAACTCAATTAAGCTACCTCCTCAGCTGGAGAGGAGAGAAACGTACAAAGAAAGGCTCATGGGTCAAGGTAAGGGCAGGGAGGTCACTCAGCCTTTATCATCATGGGCAAAGCCAGCTTGGGGAAATTGATTTACTGCCAGTCGGAATCAGAGTAGGATAATGGCAGATAAACCCAAATCCTAAAAACACCTTCCCCCAACCCCTCCCTTCTTCCCTGACTCAGTTTAATTTCTTATTTTGTCTCCCTCCTCCCCCTGAGTGGTGCAGGGGTAAAGTGTATGAAGGTTGTGGTCAATTCATCACTCATTATCTCTGATGATCATTCCTCCTCACACTCTTCTTCTGCTTCAGCGTGGGGTCCCTCCCACAGGAAGACTCCATGAATGTCTTCAATATTGGTCCTTCCTACATGCCTGCAGTTCCCCACTAACTGCTCCATTGTGGATTCCTTCAGGCAGAGCCTGATCCAGTGTGGGTCCCCATGGAGCCACAAGTCTTGCCAGCAAACCTGCCCCCAGCGTGGGCTCCTCTCTCCTCAGGCCCACAACCTCTGTCAAAAGCCTATTCCATCACAGGCTTCCTATGGGCCACAGCCTCCTCTCAGGCATCCACCTGCTGTGTGGGGTCCTCCACAGGCTGCAGGTGGATCTCTGCGTGCCCATGGTTCTCTGTGGGCTGCAGGGGCACAGCTGCTTCCCCATGGCCTTCACCACAGGCTGCAGGGGAACCTCAGCTCCAGTGCCTGGAGCACCTCCTCCCATTCCTTCTGCACTGACATTGGCGTCTGCAGAGTTGTTTCTGTCTCAAATTCTCACTCCTCTTTTCTCTAGTGGAAATTGTACAGTTTTTTTCCCCTCTTCTAAAATACTTAATCTCAGAGTTGCTATCTCCATTCCTGATGGACTCGACCGTGTGGCCAGTCACAGGTTCGTATCAGAGCCAGCTTAGACTGGGTCTGATGAGAGAAGCTTCTAGAAGTCACCCCTGTGGTTACAAAAACTCACCACACAAACCTAACTCAGACTGTTTCTAAGACACCTTTGCTGTAATTCTTTTAAATAATTAATTCATTTTTAAGTAAACATGATTAATCACATGAAGACTTAATAGTAATTATATTGAAAGTGCTCTTTTCTTCTTTTTTTTTTTTTTCTTTTTCCCTGGGGAATAAGATTAGTAGACTTAAAAATCACAAGGCAGAATTAGAAAACAGAAGGTATACATGAAATATAAACTACAGTGACCTTGAAAAGTTGTTGCACTTGTCACTTCTCAGAAGTGCAGTGCAGAAGAACACTGATGAACAATTATTCATCAATAGAAAGTAAATGATATTTTTGTTCTTGAGGAATGTCATCATTCTTTCTAAGATACTCTACCATCTTAGAGAGAACTGGCTCACAATTGGAGAACTTTATCCATCTCTGTAGTCCTCAATATAGGAAGGATATGAACCTGTTGGAAATGGTCCAGGGTAGAACCATAAAAACAATCAAAGGGCTAGAACACTTCTCTTATGAAGACAGGCTGAGATTCCTGTGGTTATTCAGCCTGGAGAAAAGAAATATCCAGGGACAAACTACTGCAGCCTTCCAACACCTAAGGAGGTCTTATAAGAAAGACAAAGACACTTTTTACCATGACTTGCAGTGACAAGACAAGGCACAACAGCTTTAAATTGTAAGAAAGTAGATTTAGATTGGACCTAACGAAGAAATATTCTATGATAACAGTGGTGAGACACTGTAAAATGCCACAGCTGGAAATGTTCAAGACAAGGTTAGAGGGGTCTTTGGGCAACCTGGTCTTGTGAAAGGTGTCCGTGATCATGGCAGCAGATTGGGTTAAATAATTTTTGATGACCCCTTTCAACTCAAACCATTCCATGACTATGTGATTCTATGACTTTCTATTAGACATACATCTTTCCATGCTGATGAAAATCTTCAGTTGATTTTTATTTTCTTCAGTAAGTCTACATTTCACTTCCAGCTTTGAATTCTATAGTCACTTCTGTGACTGTTTTTTTGCTGCAATTAGTCTTTTTCTACCTTATTTTTGAAGAAAAATAACCCAAAAAACCAAATCTTTTTTCTCCTCCAAAAAGTACATTACCTGTATTTACACACTAAACCCAGAAATTTCATTGAATACCAAAAACTGTTGTTGGGCAATCTACTGCAAAGAGAAATTAATTTGGTAGCTTCATGTTTTCCATTCGGACTATCCAATCTGACCAGAAACCTTTCAGCCTTGGAATGTTTCTTTCATTCACAGTAACACACTTTTATGTTGGAAATACAAACTTTTTTTCTTTTTTACTTTTTTTTTTCCCCATGGAAAAGCGTTTTCTGTAAAGAAAATAATTGTCTTCCACAAAATTGTGCTAGTGACTTCAGACCCTAGCAATTTCTTTCATGAATAAAGTCTGTCTGTCTTGACCTTAACTTAATGCTATTAACGTCCACCAGCTTTGCCATTTGAACAACAAAACAGAAGCATAAATCACATCATATTTAAAATTACGTGAAATTGATATGTATGATAGGGTGCCACTACATATTATCTTGAACACTAAAATCAATGTCCATTGGAAACACATTTTTCATAGTGCAAATAAATCTGAAAGAACTGATAATGGTTCTCACTCTAAAACACATTGATTATGTCAATCTGGTGATACAGAATTGTTTTGTTTGATTTTCTGTCACTGTTTTGATACCTGAAACAACCAGTACTTCCCAGTCAGGAATTATGTGAAGTCTGAGGATAACATGAAAAATACAAGTTCTATGTCCATGCAGAGTTTGTAGAAATAGTACCAAAAATTTTTCTTGCAAATTACTATGGCTGAATTATTATACTTGCAGGTTCATAGGCAAAATCTGTGCTAAAATACAACACTTTCTGTCCAAGAACACTTACTATTTGCAGATACTCTGGAACTGTGGCTGCATTTTCTGGTCAGTTTATCCTCAATTAGACTTGATGCAGCCATCTCATAAATATCTTTTCACATTACTGTTTGAAACTTTCCTGCGAATTTCACTTCCTTTTCATTTTGTTCCCTCATATCCAGGCATTTACCAATTCATGCTAATTTTCTTCTCCATCCTGGCAGTTTTATAATTTCTGAGTAGTGGTCAACATCTCAAGTACTGAAAGCTTTCTCTTCTGTCACTTGATATTTTCTTTTCATTCCTAGGTAATCTAGTTGCTAGTTACAGCAATTCTTCTATGGCTAGGGCCTTTATGTCACAGTAGAGTATACTAGTATTCTCATCTCTAAATTTACAAAGAATCTACGTTCCGATGCTCCTTGAAACCCTTGGAGAAAATATTCTCATTTCCCACTAAGTTTTGAAGATGCCTCTTCAGACATCATAGTTTGATAGAAAACTGGATTTGTGCATAGAAAAAACAATAGTTATTGTTTTTTCAATTAAACAACAGACCTGTGTCCTTAAGGAAAAAAGACTGGAAAGGAAGGCAAGGCAAGAATTCAGCTTCAAAAGCCTACACTGGCTATACTCCACTGACTTCTTTCAGCAGACACAAATATGAAAGCAAGCATTTCTACTTTGTCCTAGCTATTCAGATTATAATAAATGGACGTGAAATTAAATGCACCACATTAGATAGAAACATAAATGTTGACTTCATTCTCATATTTTCAAAAGCAATTAGAGTTTTCCCAAGACAGATTATTAAAGCTACTTCAGATATACAAACAGTTCAAGAGAGCTAGTTCACATGAAATCACATGAGTCATTGATTTTACTGAAAGATTTTGCAAAATACCTGTAGGGATTCATACATAGCTGCTGACCAGTGGATAAAAATTCTAATTGAATAAACAAGGGCAAGTTTGCAGATGCTCATTAGCTAGAAGTTTTATTTCATGTAGGATTCCACTAAGGTGACCTTTTCTTAAAAAACAGAGCAGAAATAGCTGTCGCGAATGCTGTGCATTCTGTAGTCACTTTCAGACATTTTCTAAGAACCTCTCAGAAATAGTTACTACAAAACCTTCTCCTTTAATTGAACTTACCTAAATGTGTAGATCCCCACTGACTGCAGGAATAATTCAAAATGCCTTTGTCACTATTTGTAAGTCAATGCAGTGCAGAAAAAAAGCATTATGCTGCTATATTCTAATGAAGATTAAATAAGGACCATGAAAAGCAACTTTTGACATTATAAAACTGGTTTAAATGAAGGCAACTAATAATGGAGAAAGTGAAAAATAAGTGCCAGCATAACGTATTAAACTGCAAATATTGTGCCATGGAAGACACAAATTTAGCACAAAAAACCCTCCAACAAAAACAACAAAAAAGAATACTGTTCCCCTCCTCCTGCCCCCAAAACCCCACCAACCAACCAAAAAAAACACCTCAAACCCCACCAAAACTCACAGAAAAAGAAGTTGAATGAAAAGTCTGTGCATCCTACTGATCACAAATCTTTCATGGAAGAATGAGGTCTCTTTAGAACTATTTCACAATCAGTAATTTCAAAGGAATATTTTCACGCTCTAGAAGCATCAAGTTCCAATTATATTTTAGAGTACAAACCTGGAGTTCCTACTGCAGTACAGTAAATATCTGATAATAAGAGAGGGACTTCAAACTGTCCAGGAACGTATGAAACATTTTTCTTTTTCTTGTACAAGAAAACTGGAAGAATTTTTTCATTCCTTTGTAGAGAAAGGAAGTTTGTTGTTGATTATTATAAGCCTTACAATGAACATTATTTCATGAGTACAGTTAGTAGGGATAAGTAGTCAAGAACAGCAGAAAATAACTTGGCTTTCATTAAGGTGTATTGGAGGTTTTTAATTTATTTTTGTACTTCTTATCTGCCTTGCCATTGATATTTTAGCAGTTTATTTAGAGAAATATAAAGAGTCTTTGGACTTCACTGTTAGGTACTCCCTGTAAGATCTGAGTCTGTGATCCAGGTTGCATTAGTTTGTATTTGCATTTGTATTTGTACAAGTTTATTTAGTATAAATCAGAAAAACCCACCTTAATGTATTATGGTTATAAGATTGTAAATTTGGAAAAGCAGCACCCATATACAACTGGGACAATGTTGTCCATTACTCATTACCAATTTTATAGAAAGGATGCTACTACATACACTGGGTTCGATCATCAGAAATTATTATAAGAATCTGTTATTAGGGTTTTTTGGATTTCTTTTAATCAAACCTAAATAGGAAACAATAAAAGCTATATATCTTCAAAATCTCTACATTTCAATTTGAATTGCTGTGTATAGTCACACTATACAGTGGTTCTGATCTGAGTCAATGTATTTCTTTCCTGAGGAACTTAATCCTATACTTAATCTTTATTTTCTGAATATGAGACTACCTTTAAACAAAACAATGAAGAATAGACAAGTAGCGCACTGTGTAGCACCCTTCCAAGTATAAGTCTGCTGAAAACACAAAAATCTATTATAGTATGAAACATTGTTTAATATGGAAAAGCAGAATCTCTCTCCTTTGAATACAGCCTGGAATTCTATAGCCTTTTTTATTTTTTCTTTTACAGCTCTCTCACAACTGTTTTTAGAGAAAAACAAGCTCATTTGTAGATCCCAGACTTCAGAAGAACTTTGTTCTGTGTTATTTTCACATTTTTCAAGTTTAAAAGGTGAAATTTAAAGTGTTGAACATCAAGCCATACAATTCAAAAAAGGGGGTCTTTAGAACAAGAAAGGATCTTTTAATAACTGTCACAGAATGGCAGTTCAGAAGTGTGACTCTCGCTTCCTAGTCAAATGGTGCTTTCTCTCCACGTTTCATGTGACATCTCCGTTAAGGGAAAATAATGACTTTGTAAGCTGATTCTCTTTGCAAGGAAGAAGGATAAGTCAGTCCCTTCCAATGACAATGTAAAGCTCTGATCCACTCTGTAGAATTCTTCATTTTTGAAATGTCTTACTAAAAAAACTAGATTATAAAGCTGCTGCACAAACCCTTTCTCACGCTGGGTTCCTGAGAATATACGTTTGTTACAAGGCCAGTTTTTCTGAGATGATGATCATGTCCCTTTCTAATTTTTGTTACTGTATAAGGGAAAAGGTGTTTTGGTTTCCTGGCCCTTCGACTTTTGCCCACACAGTTCGAGCATTTTCAATCATTTAAAACTCAAAACTGAAGACTCCTATGTATCTAGTTGTTCCATAGGACTGTGAAGTGAAATATCAAGCAGGCACACATATGTACTTTAGAAAAGACATTGTAAAACAAAACATTATGGAAATATTGGAGCAAAATAGGTGAAAAATCACACGCAGATCCATGCAGATCTGTGTAGCATAAATAAGTAGCTTTTTACGTCTAAGGATATGTAATTCTCTAGACATATAGGCTCTCACTCTTGAAAAACATTCAAGGTTATTTATAATGTTTCTTAACTAGCCGGTAATTTTCCATCATAATTTATCATTTGGAAAGGTAAATACATTTGCCCAAGCAGGTTTTTAACCACATAAAATTAAAATACTATCATTAAATACGTGGAACAAAAGATTATGCATTTAGCATTGAAAACACCTCGTTTCCAAGATTTTTTCAAATATTTACAGTTTATATTTATTAATACTTCTTTAAATGGTGAAATAAAATACTTTGTTATAAATTGAATTGTTAAAAGGATATGAAGAAAAGGACTGTTACAGTATTGAGTAATGCTGTAGAAAACACTGCCCTTTGGGGTTTTTTCTGGGTATTTCCCACACATGCTTCCATAGGGCCTGTTCTGAAGAGTTAAAGTAATAGCAGATACCATGACGGTAAGAAACTTGGCTGGTTCCTCTGTTCCACTTTATATCTGAATACCCTTCTCTTTCTTTGGAGAGTACTGAGTAGCCACTATTCAGTGGCTATTTTTTTTCTAGGCTACTTTACCTCTTACCCTTATCAATATTTTACAAGTACAATGAAAACATTTTGATCCTTTTCAATTTCATATTATATAGTCTCTTCAGACATTGAATGACTGCTTAGATGAAGGTCTCAATGAATATGTTAGGAGAGGGACATATTGTTCATACTGTTTGTTAAAAGTTATGCAGAACTGTGACAAAACTAAAGGTAAAAGAGAAAAGTAAAGTAAAATAAAAATCTAAATTAACAAACAAGAAGGCATAACAGACCAGATTCTTAGCCATTATAGAACAACACAACTTCCTTACCAAAAGGCAGTCACCTTTTCATCAGGTACACATCCAGTTCCCCACCACCAAAAACATTGAGATAAATGAACCCATATAAAATTTTAGAAGCACTTTTGTTTGAAATGGTTCAATTAAAAAGGATCTTACTCAGTTTTTCATACTTGACATCACAGAACTTTCATAATCTGTAAAATTGTGATATCATTCTGTGTTCGTATATCAGTCTGTGTATTTATGAGAATATGTTTCACCAATGAAACATTGCTGAACACTAACAAATGTACTAGAGCACTTAAATCTTTCCAGTTGGCCTTATTGACACACACCTCCACAATATTTCAGTCACAGAACTAGAGAGGGGATGATGGTCAATATTAAAATTAAAAAAAAAAAAAAAAAAAGGAAAAGAAAAAAGGTGGTTTGTGTTATTAAAACAGAATTTTCTGCATCTCAATTTTCACCTATTGACTTTTGTATTGACAATGAAATGACAAAATTGGATTTATGGGAAGCTTCTAGCCGTTTCTCACAGAAGCCACCCCAGCAGCCCCTGCAACTACCAAAGCCTTGCTGTGCAAATCAGCTTTCACTGACTGTATTAGCTTTGTTCTGGGTCCTACAAATGAACTGTGTTTTGCCACATACAAATCCACACGATTTTTAGAGTTGTGGTGATTTGGGAGCATTATAGTAGTTAAGCCCTTGAGCTTTGGATGTTGGGTTTGGGAAAGATTTTTGTTGTTAGGTTTTCTGTTTGTTGGTTGGTTGATTTCTTGATGTTTATTGGTTGGTTTGTTTGTTTGTTTTCTTTTTCTCAATTCAATCAGGATAAAATAACCTAATAAAATTTTAGAAGGAAAAAGAATACATATCGTGGCCAAGAAAATTATAACTGATGTCATGGTATGAGGGCTCCTGAAATATACACCGTCTGGTGTTAAAACCTACAGATACTCAACTATTTAAACTTTGTTTTGCTTTGTGAAGTTTTGGGTCAGCAATACTATGAAACAGCAAAAGTCTCAGAGTCCACACTGTCACTAGATGTAAAATCATCGTGTGAAAGTAAGACGGAATAAGCAGAGAGGGAGGCCTGTGACCTAGGAAACTACAAAAAAAAAGTGTTGAAGGAAAAAAATGCAGAGAACCAAAAACCATGATAGCATGTCTCAGATAAGAAAGACCATTACCTACTGACTTTCACTCTTGATGTCAGCAAAAGCCCTTGAAATAAAGCTGAAATCAGAAGGACTTTGCTTTCACTAAGACTACATGAAAGGTGATTTCCTATACAATTGGGAACTCTCTTGAGTTTACAAGCTTCATTTGTAAATTGCTTCTTTAAATCTGTTTGCTTGGCAAGGAACATTCGGGAATGGCATGGATCACTGAAGTATGTCATTAGGATATCTATTCTGTAGTTATTCACATCTTTAGATAACTACCAATTATTCAGAATTGTTTAGATTGGCTATGCAGTAACTTCTCCAAATGTTTACCCAGTAAACAGATGATGAATATTCTGATGCCAGATAACAGAACTAACCAACCAAGAAAAATAAGGCTCAGTATTTTTATCACAATGTTATTTCCTTCCTTTAACCCTTGATAGTCTGAAAATTTCTGAACAAAGATGTAGTCTCCTACAGATTACAACAAAAAAAACTTAGTGTTCTCAAATCTTACTGCTACTTTCTAAGCTCTGTCTAATTATGTGTTATTTTTCAGGGAGGATTGATAAGAAATAATTACAGATTTTCAATCCAACTCATAGACAGCAAGCCCCTATAACTCACAAGACAAAATGGTTCAGGCATTGGTGAGTTATACTGCTACTTTATGCATGGGATTAAAGAAATTATAAATTTAATTATAAATTTAAAATAAGATATCAGTCACTCCCACTGGAAATCATAAAATAACAGTTAACATACATATTGCATTTTAATAAAGCTATGAGCTATGGATATTGTGTTACTGAATTTAAAATCATACGTTAGAACGGAGTATACAATCTATCAGAAATGTTATGGGTGGATGAAAGGTTTTTGTTAGCATCAATCCTGACTACATCTGTTTTAATTAAAAAATTATTAGATGTATTGCCTGATTTGAAGTAAAATCATTAATCATCCGGTGCTCAAAACTTCTAATTGTAATTTATAAACTTCCAACTTTTTAACCTAATGTTAAACATTTTAATC
This sequence comes from Falcunculus frontatus, assembly GCA_013398115.1. Taxonomy (NCBI): domain Eukaryota; kingdom Metazoa; phylum Chordata; class Aves; order Passeriformes; genus Falcunculus; species Falcunculus frontatus. The sequence continues at coordinate 267,522 of VZRV01004151.1, forward strand.
TCAGAATTATCCCTGAGAAATATATGTGTATACACATATATTCGTATTAGTATATATATTAATACATATATGTGCTTCTATTTATGCAAGCATAGGATATAGTATGCAGATATAGTATTTTACATTGTAAAAACTGTAGTTATTAGATATACATTTCTTTGTTTGAAGTATTGCAATTTTTCTGTCTTAAATGAACATTAATAATTCTGAATACCATAACGGTATCATATAAAATAATGTACCATGCTAGTTAGGGTACCTTCCATACAAATTAGTGCTTTCTACATTTTTTTTCACTTATTGAAAATGTTTTTGACTAGGAAGGATGAGTATAATGAAAAAACTTAAAGAAATGTCAATACGAATGAATGCATTTTTTTCTAGTCTAGGGTGACGGAAAAGGCCATGTAAAAACGTATAAAATGTTCTTTCCTTCTCCGTCCAGGTGTATTAACACAACACATTTGGACTGGCAACAGTATAAACCCACCAATTTCTTTGACTGCATGTGACAGGAGATGGGAGAAATGTTCACTTGCTGGTTGCTCCTTACAAACCACAAATCACAGTCCTGAGCTTCCAGAATATTCAGTCACTTCCTGGGCAATATCTGAATCTCTTTCTAACTCCTTTAAAGACGAATAAACCTAGGAGGGAGGTGCAACGCAATGCATGATGTCTGTGAGAATCCATCTAATTTAAAGAAAGGTCGGGTCTGAGACAGTCAGTGCTAGGGATTTCAGTTCATGTGGGGACAGGGGTGCTATACTGATCATTCTGCTGTGGCAGCCCTGGGTAACAATAAGGCACTCAGCACTTTCCCAAGACAGCTGTCAATGGGCAGGCAAGACCCTGAGACCCTCTGTGCCCCAGCTGTGCACATTAAACACTCCAGACTGAAGATTTTCGCAAGAGTTTTTGAGGATCAGATTCCTTTCTTGTTATTATAAATTCCTACATTTGAAGCACAGATTGCCCCTTGGGAATAGACTGCAGACTAAAGTAAGGCTGTTTTAAGTGGGGAACACTTCTGTGAGTCGTCAGAATTCAAGGTTAACTTGTGGTTATGTTTTGAAGATTGCAAAATGTGGCACAGCCTTTCTAGAAGAGATAGGTCACAGCACATCTGTGACTAGCTGCCATTACATATTATCTTCTTGAATATGTTTTAGTCATTGATATATACCAGTTTATGTACTTAAAATACCATAAGCAAAGACTCAGTATGAATGCATGTTAATATATGTCAAATGTGTCTATATGAAAATATAATTTAATGCCTGTATCCAGACAAGTTACAAATATTTCTTTCAGTATTGTACTGAGAAAAATATCTACAATTATACCTGTCACTAAAGAGGAAGATCAAATATAAAAAGATAATAACGTAGAATCATGAGACTGTGCTGTAAAGATAGAAGAAACGAAAAGATTAAAAAAATTTAAATGGATAAGGGAAATCTGACTTGACGTTGGTCAAGATTTTCTGGGGACTCTCAATGTGAGTGATTGAAAGCCACATAAAAGCCAGCCCTTGCACATTTTTATCATAATTAGACACAGGCTAGGTAAGTTATAATCTGAAATCAGCCTGACTTCAAATAATCATATTGAAGAATTATTGTTTCTGAGAGATGAAGTGCCTAACAGCACGTTTTATGTAATCTTTTCCTTTTAGTTATTCGTATATTACTGAAGAAAATTTATGAGGATCCTTCCAGTTGAAAACAAGGAGTTATTCATTAGTTCTGGAAGTCAAAGTGGAGGACTTCCTTGGAAGGAAACAGACTTAAGGTCTATTTCTAAGCAGTTTCAGAAATATGGCTTATGCCATTGTCTTCTCTGCTGTAATGATCTGAACTAAGATATCAATTTTCAAGAAAATATCTTTAATATGTGTATGTCTCCACTCAAAGGTAGACTCAAACCAGTGACTTCACTTTGGTAAACAAATGAGAGAAAAACCTTTAAGACCTTTGTTTGTTCCTGGCCTATACTTGACTTACACTAGTAATTAAGACCCAAAAAGATACAGATCTCTAAAAATATATCCCTATGGCTCATCCAGTCAACAACAACATATATTTCATATAATATTTTGCCCTGTTATTTCCCTTGATACAGCATTTGCTCTACACTTATAAAAATGCACAGTCAAAATGCTTTGAACGAACCTTCCCAATTTTACAGCCTTTTGAGTTCTCTTAGACTGCTGGGAAAAGAATAGGGAAATAACGGCATGGTAGCTGGGATATCCAGGCACTAAACCTGTCATCCTGGAATCTCTTTGCCTTCTTGCTCAGCTCCTGTTTCCTGATGAGAAGGTTTCCATTTAAACTGTTACTTTGCTGGGTCTGCGTACTAATCTCTAAATCATACAGTACTGCTGAGAGTCCTCAGTTCTTCATATTAGAGGCCATTTGTTGTTGCAGCCGTGCCAGGATTTGCTGGATGGTGGAATGCTGCGACCTTCTGAAAGTGCCTCCGGAATGAAACTGCTTCTGGCAGGGTCACTTCACACACACTCGTGCATTCACACTGGCTGGCTTCTTCAAAAAATCAGCAGCAAAGAGACAGGAAGGGCTCCCGTGTACAGATCCAAGGGTAACGTTTATTACAACCTGCACACACAAAGGCTACCAGTGACAAAAGCAAAGAACAATGGCGGAGGAGGCGGCGTGTGTCTAAGATTTTATACGGGGGTGGGGAGAGGGGCGAGCACCGAGAACCAATGGTCTGAGGGCTGGGGGCGGTACATAGGCGGGGCTGGGGTAAGGGAACCAACAGGAAAATTCTGGGGGAGGGACAAAGGGACAGGGGCCCATGGGAGAATGGGGAGGGGAGAACTTTCTGGTGCCTGAACATATTAGGGAAAAAGGGGCAGGGAGCCCCACGGGCCAATCAGGAGAACAGATCTGGGATATATTAACATGGAAGAACAAAGCATCCTGGGAGGCCTTTCCATCACCCTAACTTGGAGAGCCTCAGGGTCTGTCCCTTTAGAGAACTCTCATATTTTCCTGATTGGGATTTTCACTGCCTGCAGCAATCTGTTGCATGAGAGTTAAAATCAGGACATCAATATCTGTATAGGTGTTTTATTCCCCAATATACTAATTGAGAAGTGTTAAGGTTTGTGACTGTATACTTTGTACCTAAAATTGAGCATTGTCTTACATGGTGTATACATTTCCTAAAAAGATAAATAATCTCTGTAATGTGTGAAGTACAATGTCCTTGGAGGGGAAGAAAAAGGAAACTGAAGATTACAGTTTATGATTCATGGATTACACTAAGACTTTGTCTGTGTTTCTTGTTATTATTGTAAGTCAAATTTTACGATAACAAGTAGTAACAGGTTGTGTATGAATTCTATGTTTCAGTTTACACACATTGAAAGGGACACTAATCACATATATAATAATCAATTGCTAAGATGAATTGTCTCTGCAAGGAGAACATTGCAAGAACAAGGACTTTCATATTGCTGTGCAGAACCTGTGACAGCATACAGCTTTCTAAGTCTAAAGGAATGAAAACATATTTTTCGTCACACCTCTCAGTGCAAGAAGGAGTTTGGCGAACATGGCCAGTCATCAAGCAAAGATTGTGCCACTTACGTGACTCCTCTAATAATGTACTGAAGTATGTCTGCTTTGTGCTTGTGATAATTTGCAGTAAAAGGCACAGACTCTGGCAAATAAAGACTAAACCAGGGATAAACTTTTTTCTAGGTATTTTATGCACTGTCCTTTTGAACGAGTAATCAGTGTTCTTCAGTAAAATAAAGATTTTTTTCTAGCTGAAAAGCTGGAGATCATTCAAGATCAGTGCAGCTACCTTTCTGTAACAGCATTAATAGAAATTTGCCTTTATATAGGTTGCCCTTCAAGCCACTTCAAATATATTACATAATTTCAAGTGAAAAAGTTAAGTAATTATTTTTCCCATAAAAGTCTCAGTTATTTTTAGTTAGCCGAAGCATGAAAAAAAAGAGTTAATATTAAAAATACAAATGTTTATGGGGTTTTTTTGTCATAATATTTCGAAAGAAATTTCCGTAATCAGAATGGCAGTGCAAATGTGATAATCTGATTTATTGCGGTTAGCTTGGAGTAAAAAATATTTCTGATCAAACAAGTGGATAATGCATTTAGAAGATAAAATCTTTCACTTCCATTTTATTTTGCAAATTGTTGCCTGGTTTTCCCACATTCTCCCAATTTGTTGCAATTACATTTTAACAACTAATCCACAAGAACAGGCTCATCACATTATTTGTTTAGTTTCTCTGGATTAAGGAAAAAAAACCTTAAGTGGTAAGAAAAGAGTTATGTGTGAGTCAAATTATAGTCTTAACAGCCTGAGAATTACTTGTTCAGTAATGGTATCAAGAGTTCTAGTCACCATTTTCCAATTGTAGCATCTCATTTATACTATTTCTCTGGGTTTTAATGTCAATGGGGAATCAGTCTTTTCAGGAAGCAGTTGCGGATGCAGAAGGTAAGATCAATGCATTTCAGAAATGCAAGTTCTCTGTTGGGGGAGTGTGATACTGGTGGGGTGTCTTCTTCCTCCTCTTTTTGGGGTCACTTCATATTTTTCCCAAAATGGTCTGTATACTGGGTATTTCTTCAATGGTTTACAGTTCCACATTATATTCAAATTTGCTTGTTAGAGACTTATTCTTTTGGATTTTTTCTTACATTTAAAGTTGATTGTACAAAGATCCAAAGGTTCTTCTCCTTTAATAAATCACTAATTGCCATCTGTGTCTTGTGCTTATAGACCTGCTGTTTCTGCTAGCATTTCCGAAGCCTTAGCTTTCAGCTTATGCCTGTACTTTGAGGTCTCTGTTACCACACCCTTTCTCTCTAACAACCCCGAGATGTGTCTCCTCAGTGAACGGTTTCAATTTATAAAGTTTTATGACAGTTCTGTTTTAATTTAGTGTAAATTGAAAGTTAATATATCTTGGATTTATAATACTTTTATTTCAGAATAATTCTTTTTTATTACAGATTAACACTAGAGAACAGATTTTACCTTGAGATGAATTGTTATTATTATTATTATGCTGACTGAAATTTAGTTCAGAATCTTATTACGCATTTGGCATTTACTGTCTGATAAAGTGTCAATCTCACTTAAGATTGTCCTATTGGTCAGCATATTTAAAAAAAAAAAACATAGAACACCAAAACAACACCAAACTGAAGAAAATGAGAATGCAATTTAAAGCAAATTTTAAAAAATAAAATTGTTTTAAAACCAGTTTCTTTTCGTTCAGTTGTGAGACCCTAGCTCCTGTCAAAACCTTAGCACAGATCAGAAATGTTTTAGCTCCTTTGAAGCACTAAGGTTTCAGTATTTCTGTCTTTGACCTGAAAGAAATATGAGAATATATTTCTCAGATCATCATCAGTTTAAGTGTTTAAAGAAGTGTTTTTTTCTGAATAACTTTACACTGTACATATCCTATGCAGAGTTAAGGATTTAATCTAACTTGCTTTATGCGCAGTTGGAAGAAAAGCATGAAGCAAATTAACTCAAAGCATGTGTTAAAAACTTATAAAAAACCCCAGCTTTAAACAGGGAAGTGTGACCATTATTTTTGCACTGACTTAAATATCTTCCTACCGATCTATATTAAAATTCTCTTCAATGTTGCAGGTGATAGTCAGATTCTTTAGTTATTTCCTGTATGTTTGTGTATCATTTCTTTCTCTTTGTAACTCACAGTGTGTTACTTGTCTCTTTACATAATCTTAACTATCTAAATTTTCGCTAACCTACATGTAATCTTGCCTAGACAATAATTTCACATTAATTCATGCTAATGTATGCATATGCAGAACTTGAATTTAGAAGGATTTGAACTGTTATACTAATTATATGGGACTTGGATCCTAAATCATGAACTGTTCACATTCTGTGCTTAGATTATTTGCATACCATGTCTATGTAAATGCTGTGGGTTTAGAGCAGCACAATATAACACAAAAACGGGCTAAGACTTTTTTTAAAATAAGGTGACTTCTTCCTTCTTTAAATACAAAAAAAATATAATTAATGTAATTATTATTCCTGCTTAACCGTATGAAAATATTAATGTCATTTAGTGTTAATAATATGGGCTCAGTAGAGTCACATAATTGCCTTAGTCACAGCTTATTCCCCCCAAAGGTAATTAAAATTGGCTTGGTTGTCATTTGCTCACAATAGTGAGGTTCAACCTGGAGTAGATTAGAAGAGTCCTCTTTTAAATGCAAGGCAACTGTCACAGATATGAATGATATTTAAATATAGACTTTCACATGGTCTAGATATTGTAAGATTGTGTGACTAATTTCTTCTTTGATTGGTGCATGGGATGACCAGTAATTAAAAAATCTTGCCATATGGCTGGGATTTAAAGTTTATAATATAAGTCAACTTGTAAAGTAAATGAGGAAAGGACTTTTCAGGCTGAAAAAAAGGTGTCTCTTTTATCTACTCTGTGAAGCTGCAAGCATCAGCTACCATCAGCAATTTGTCTTTGTCAGAATTTTGATGTCCAGAGAGGCCCTCTTACCCTTGTAGTGGAAACTGAATATAAGCACAGAGTCAAAAAATATTTTGTAGAAAATATAATTTACATCAGCAAAACATTTAAAATTAAAATCTCCCCCTGAATTAGAACACAAGACTATTGAACATTCTATTGTTTCAATGGAACTACACACACAAAAATTTTAAAATGAAGCTATCATACAGTATATTTTTTAAATTCTATCATAGTTAAGTGCTTTGATACTACTAAAGACCAAAGGCATCTGCCTTCTGATTTGTTTGGAATCCTTTGCTGGTTTGTGGGAATCCTTATTTTTCTGTAGGAGAGAGTGAACTCTAGTACATTTCAGTGGCAGGATTTCTGTAATTTAGTGTGGTACTAAAACAAGGCAGCATCTGCACAGAAGGCAGAATACATGCATTTCACATTTGTTCATTACTTAGTGCATACCAAAATCTTGAAGCATAATACTAAATATCTGCAATTTCATAAATTGTTCTCATCACTAGCATGTCCAATACTATATTTAATTTTAGCATTCTCAACAAGAGGTAAGAAAATAAGACATCATGCATTCATTAAAATTGTATAAATTCAGAATAATGCACACTTTATCTCTTTTTGATAAATGAGCTAGATAATCACATATTTGAGAGGAAAAATAACTCTAAAACTCTGAAAAAGGAAATACATATTGTGGTCATGCTGAAGAATGAAAACGAGGAAAGACAGCTGTAAAGGTAGATCTTTCATTTTTTGAATTATGAAAGAAACATAATTTCCTTTGATCATAATCAGGAAAAGACTTACATCGAATGGCTATGTATAGCATAACTGTACAATGAGGAAGGGAATGCTTCCATTGTGACTAACCTGTGAAAAGAAATACCAGCAATCATGCAAAGCATTTGACGTAGTCTCACACAACATCCTTATTTCTAAATTGAAAACACATAGATTTCAGGGGTAGACCAAGCATCAGTGGATAAAAAATTGCCTGGATCACCATACTCAAGGAGTTATGGTCAACAAGTCAGTGTGCACCTGGAGAGCAACAACAAGTAATGTTCCTCAGGGATCAATATTGGGACCAGCACCTTTGAACGTCTTTGCTGTCAACATGGACAATGGGATTGGGGGTGCTCTAAGCAAGTTTGCTAATGATGCCAAGCTGTTTAGAGCAGTCAGAACACTGGAGGGCAGTAACGTCATCCAGAGAGACCTTGACAGACTTGAGAGGTGGGCTTGTGTGAAACTCATGATGTTCATCAAGACCAAGTGCAAAGTCCTGCACCTGGGTTAGGGCAAACTGAAGCACAAATACAGGCTAGGTGGAGAATGGATCAAGAGCTGCCCTGGGAAGAGGGACTTGGCCATGAACAAGAAGTCCCGCATCACCCAGCAATGTGAGCTCACAGCCCAGAAAGCCAATTGCATCCTGAGCTGCATGAAAAGAAACATGACCAGCAGGTCGAGGGAGGTGATTCTGCCCCTCTACTCCACTCTTCTGAGACTGGAGTCCAGCTGGAGTCCAGCTCTGGGGCCCCCAAGGTAAGAAAGATATCAACCATATGAGATCCACTAAGAAGATCACAGGGCTAGATCACCTATGAAGACAGGTTGAGGTTCTTCGCATGAAGAAGAGGCAGCTTTGGGAAGACCTTATAAGAGCCTTCCAGTACTTAATGGGGGCTTGAAAGAATGTTGGAGAGGGATTTTTCTCAACGGCATGTAGTGATAGGACAAGGGGGAGTGGTATTAGGCTGAAGGAGAGGTTTAGTTTAGATACTAGGAAGAAATTCTTTACTATGACGGTGGTGAGGAACTGTAAAAGGTTGACCGGAAAGTCTGTGAGCTCCCCACTCTTGAAGGTGTTCAAGACCAGGCTGGATGGGACTCTAAGAAACCCATCCTAGTGGAAGGGAGGTTGGAACAAGATGATCTTTAAGGTCTCTTCTAACCCAAATCATTCTATGATTCTATGTACCTATGATTCTAAAATTCACTAAATGTTTTCTCATTCAGGGAAAGAAAAGGGGGAAAGTATTTATAGATATACATATCTACTTGTATAGCTACATGTTCCTACTGGTACGTGGAACCTAGGTGATAGATACATAGACATACATACCCATATGCATACACATACCTTATATATAAAAACATGTATGAACGTGTGGAATAAAAATTGCACATACATATGTGTATGTACAGATATACATGGAAGTACATGTATATGTCTGTATTTATTTGCATTATATATGTATGTATGTGTAGTTTTGCATGTACACGCATTGCCTTTAATTCTCTCCTTTTTCCAGCTAAAACATTTATTATTTCATCATTAATTTTACTGTTTACTGAATAGACTTCATTATTATATGTCTAAGGACTCAGATATCATTTTTCATAGTGCCATAGTTTTCTTTGGTTGAATGGTTTTGGGGTTTGCTGGTTCCTTTCTTTTGTTGTTGCTTTAAATTCCATTTTGTTTTATGACTATAGTTTAACTTTGTGTTTTGCTTGACAAGCTTTTATGAAATATCTTTAATTTAAGTTAACACGTTTTACATTCTTTTTTGTTGGCAAAGACTGTTTGGAAAGCCCTTTCTTTCTTCTGAGGATAAAATTGAATGCCCAATGAAAAATATATACAATATGATCTATTGTTGCAGAGCTTCAAGATCTGGTGTCTTGGGTTTTTACTCTTTTCCCACTCTCCAATATTTTTTTGTGCAGTCACACTGATATGGTGAGCTCTCTTTATGGCCAGTTAACACAGGAATAAGGAAGCTTATTCCTAGTTGCCCACAGACTATTCTTTGAGAAACATAGCCTTTAATTGATCATTAATATGATCACATTTTCTTCTTTTCAGGTTTTGGGTAATAGGTTTAAAGGCAAATAAAATCATCTGCAATAATCGTAAATGGAATATTGCCTGTGAAAGTTTACATATGTATGTGCAGGTTACTGTGGTTTCCATATATTGGTGGGCCTTATTTACTTCTTTATTTCTTTCTTCATTGTAGAGTATACACATCTTCTATCACATTTAAGTGTTTAGCAGTTAGGTTAATGTCTGTTCACACAGTACACCTTGATTACAGTCCAGATTTAAATGTATATTACACCCTGAGAGTTCTTACATGGTAGAAAATAAGGTATTTCAACCTTTACATACATTTTTACTGACTACATGTGTATTTAATAAGCAGATATCTGTGTCCTAAGTTTGGGCCTGGTGGAGACGTTCCTCTGCACGTAGAAATCTGATATTGAAGCTGCAAGAAGTGGGTCTTTACAAAGATGGTTTTCCACAACAAATTTTTAAGAGAGTAAACAGACTACACTGCATTTTCCCCAGCATAAGAGTAACAAATTCCTCCTGTAGCAGGAATAAATGAAGATATTCTACCTTTGAGAAACAAGGGCACCTGTGACTGTGAATGGGCAGTACTCCGAATATACTTTTACCTTGGGATTAACTCTTTCCTCTACAATATTGGGGAGACATAAAAATAGCATCTTCTCAAATATATGAAAACTCTGCAACCTTGCAACCTTCAATCAAAATGCAGGTTTTGTGGGCTTGGATGTTTTGTTGGCTTCTTTTTTGTTGTAACTCAAACTCACATTGGTTTCTAAAAGCTTTCTTAGCTTTCCGTAAGCTCTGTAAAAGAAGTTGCATTAGTCAAAGACATCATTGTCAATGAATTTCCACAAGCCAACTACTGAGACAGTAACACTTACTGCTAGTGCCAGAAGACACTGATTTTCTCTGTGAGCTTTAAGATCAATATCACCAAAAAAATTAACAATTAAATGATCGTAAACAAAGCAGTACACTGCACAATGTCAGACATCTTGTTAACTTTAGAGGTGTGTTAAACCTGTGATAAACTCAGAAGAAAAACAGTAGAAAGTCACTCATTAAATCTCCATCAAAATCTCATACTTGAAAGACTACAAGATAAGTTTTCTCTTGTTTATTAAGATGCTTGAAGGGATCATTAAGAAGAGGATTTCTCCTAAAGAGAATGATCAATTAGAGTTGGTCTGGCATAAGATATAAACCGATTAGGCAACAACAACAAGTGCTTTCTTCCTTTGCAAGTGTTTGCTGAGAGAATTATTCACTATATACAACACCATAGTGACTCCAGAAAATCTAAAAGGTCTAAACACTGAAAATTATTAGAAGGTATATCAAGATGGTGTTTTTTTCTATCCTGTCCTCAATGCTTCATGTGTCATTTTTCTTGTCATAAAATGTCCATTGTATATAAAAATTATCTTTGTACATAAACCTAACCAGTAGGTGAAATCAGAAATTTCTCTTTCAAAAGAAAGAATCAGGATAGATCAATTAGGAATTTCCCTCATAAACAGTTATTGAATGAAAACTATTTCCATATAATAATCAAATGTTTCTGTATGAAAAATAAGATTTTCATCAATTTGCGGGATGACACAAGTGCTGCATGTGTACATTTGTAAAAGGTAAGATCTTCAAATCCCTCTGTTAGTCAGCACAGTTTTGCTTTCCCCTTCCTCTACCAACTCCTCACCATCCAAAGGGTATTTTAAAAAAAAGTAAGAACATTTTACATTTGACAAGACTATTTGTCCCTAGCTTGGAAGTAGAACTAGCTAGTTTTTCTGATTTATTTTCCCAAATAGCTCAGCCTGACAGAGGCAGGAAGCAAAGAAATTTTCACACCAAGTGATTAAAGCTTAGAAAAACTGGAAAGAGTAAGAAAAAGGATTTATCATGGAAAGCATTAGGTAATTTTAAGATATATATTAGTGACAGTTCTCTTGTATCAAAGTGTTTATTTTGTCTCAGATTATATGTTTTTAAGTTTCTTCTGAACAGTTTTATCAGATGACAGAAAACTTTTGTGTCAGGAAACTATTATCTCTTTTCAAAAGTTTCATGCTCTATATATAGCAATCAAAAGCATGGTCCTTTCTACATTTCAATGTTACTTCTAAAGCAAAGATTATGCCAGTGGGCCATATAAACTGAATTTCTTATGGATTTACTGTCAGTGTAACTTCAAAGACTGTTTACTTGCAGGTCATTGGGTGACACTAAGTATCTTTCAAACAGTAGCTAAGAAATATTTTCCTGAGAAAGTACTGCTGGCTATTGGAGTGCACTCCCCTCCCAAAATACACACATATTCCTTACTATTCACAAAAAGACCATAGTCAAATAGATAAAATAGAGGTATAGAAAATCTTGGGCAGATTCTTTGAGTCATTATCAGTTTAAATTTGAAATTTTACTAAGATTTTCACAGATACTTATGGTATCCTAGGATGCAAAATTGTGTTCATGGCTGCTCTGCTTTAGCACAGTTGGTTTTTTGCCATGCGTACTGCACAGGAAAACATATTTTCTGCTACCTCAGTCTCCACTGAAAAATGTTCATCACTTCAATTTACAAAAAAAATTTGCCTGGATGATACATAGCAATCTGGTTTGGTTGACAAGGCGGTGTTCAGCCAAAGGCTGGAATAGATAATCTTGGAGGTCTTTCCCAACCTTAATGATTCTATGAATAAGATCAGTGAATACTCACTGCTTGGCCAACATTTTAACTTGCGTTATGCATGACCATGATGAAAACACTTTACAGTTCATGCAAGTTTCCTTTCTAGACTTCAAGAATAAATCTTGTGAGCTTAGACTATCCTGTGAAACTTGGTATTAATTCAGTTTTGGACATACCCGAGGAACATCATCAAAATAAAAGGCTTTTCTTTCAGTATCTTCAGCAGATTGTTGTTCATTCTTTGTAAGGGGAATGAAATTAAGTACTCACTTTTATCATGTTACTAGTTTTCCTTTAAATGAAAAACATTGATTTTATCTGTGACAGATTAGACTGATTCTCTCTTATCTTTAGAAGGCCTTGCAGAGAGACTTAGACAAACAAGAGTGCTGGACAATCACCAACTGTATGAAGTTTAACAAAAGCAAGTGCCAGATTCTGCACGTGGGATGGGGCAACCCTGGGGGTGTGTACAGACTGAGGAATGAGAGGCTGAAGAGCAGCCCTGCGAAACGGGACCTGGGGGTCCTGGTCAATGGCAAGTTGAACATGAGTCAGCAGTGCCCTGGCAGCCAGGAGGGCCAAGTGTGTCCTGGGGGGCATCAGGCACAGCATCACCAGCTGGGCAAGGGAGGGGATTGTCCAGCTCTGCTCTGAGCTGGGGCAGCCTCACCTTGGGTTCTGGGGGCAGTTTTGGTCACCTCAATAAAATAAAGATCTAAAGCTATTTGAAAATGTTCAGAAAAGGGCTATGAAGACAATGAAGGTCTGTAGGGGAAGCCATACAAGGAGCTGAAATCAGTTGACTTGTTCAGCCTAAAGAGGAGACTGAGGCCAACCTGTTGCGGTGGCCCAGCCCACCTTTGGGCTGTCTGTCAATCAGGGCATTCAGTGGGCAGATTTTCCCCCATTGGACGATGGGTCCATGGGGGGACCAGAGGGGGGGGCCATGGGGGNTGCGCTCTTTGTAGCACTCCCTTCCGACTGCCTGTTCTTCCGGCCCCTGCTGGGGAATAAAGCCTGGAACTGCTGTTACAAAGAGTCCCTCTCTCTCCTTCGCTCCCGCCGATCGCTGCTGTTACCAGCGACTGCTGCCAGCTCCTCGCAGGAGTCCCAGGGCAGGCTGCTCTCTGCAGAGAGCCTCCTCCTGGCTGTGAAAGAGCTGATTGTCCTGCCCGTCGGGTCACTCGCTCTAAGTCGCCTGCTTGGCCTCCGGGCAGCCAGCGGTCAGCAACACCAATCCTCATCATGGTGCAAGCTTCCTCAGGAAAGGAAGAAGAGGGGCCTGTGCTAGTCTCTTCTCTTTGGTGATCAGTGATGGGACTGAAGGGAATGGCATGAGACAGTATCAGTGGAGGTTTAGGTTGGATGTCAGGGAAAAGTTCTTCACTCAAAGGGTGGTTGAGCACTGTAATGGTCTCCCCAGGGAAGTGGTCACAGCTCCAACCTGAGAGAGCTCAAAGAGTGTTTGTGCAATGTTCTCAGACACAATGTGAGTTTCTTGGGGTGGTCATGTGCAGAGCCAGGAGTTGGACTTTGATGATCCTTGAACGGCCTTTCCAACTCAGACTATTCTACGATTTTATGATCTTAAGAGTTGTCTTCTACAGAAGCAAAACAAATGCAAAGCAGAAGCAAAGAAGAAAGAATTTACTGTACACAGGGAAGTGAGAACTCATCTTTTAGAGTAAGATAATAGTTTAAAGGATTGCAACAATCTCTGCACAGATTATTTTAGATAGTGCTTTAAAATGTAATGTCTGCCATTATCTTTATGTGGCTGTATTGTTTTTACTGACAAGAGATGAATTGTGATGAGCAAAAATTCACCCGTAAATCACAAAATCTTACCCCTTTTGTTTAACATATTTTCTTACCTCACAGAGGTTATCTTTCAATTGAAATTGAACACCTTACTATTTTTAAAAGCTAAAATAACCCCAGGAAATATGTAGATCGAATTTTTTCAATTGTTACAATATGATACACAGTCTTCAACCTCCTCACAAGGGGAAGTGGAGAGGCAGGTACCAATCTCTTTACTCTTGGTACTAGTGACAGGACTGGAGGAAACAGCATGAAGCTGAGTTGGGGGAGGTTTAGTTTGGATATCAGGAAAAGGTTCTTCCCCAAGTGGGTGGTTGAGCACTGGAACAGCTCCCCAGGGAAGTGGTCGCAGCACCAGCCTGAGAGAGTGCAAGAAGCATGTGGACATCACTCTCAGGCACATTGTGTGACTCTTGGGGATGGTGCTGTGCAGGGACAGGTGTGTTGGATCCAGTGAACCTTGTGGGTCCTTTCCAACTCAGTATATTCTGTGATTCTATGATTCGATGATAATTTTTCTGAATTTTTAGCAAAAAATAAATACATTGTACTAAAAGAATTCAGCAGTACCTGGGAACCTCAATGCTTTTTTATTGAAAATTTTTCAGTAAGGCTTCCTGGTTACATTTCTAGGTTATGTAAAGCCTTGAGCAAGAATTTGCTCAGAAACTGCGTCAGAATAGTGTCCTTCCCAGGAGACATAGTAACGAGGCACATCTTTTAGTCTACTTTACTTTCTTTCCTCATCATTCTCAGGAAGTAGAAATGGATTGCTCTACCACTATGGTACATTCTATCAATAAATTGCTGTTCTTCAACTGAGTATCAACATAGATGTTATAATGCAACACAGAAGGATAAGAGTAGTAATCAAAGTTCTGCCCATTCCATACACACTCCCCACACAGAGAAGCATATAGATAGGGAATTGGTACTGGACTCAAACTCTCACTTTTAACAATTTGCTTCCTGGACTTCATATCCTGTACTAAAACAGGTATTTTTTAAAGTCATTGACTATGTAACTCACCTCATAAGAACAATAATTTTTGTGATAAATTTTGTGTATTTTTAATGATTTTTCAAGGTACAATGAAATTAGAAACAAAAGTGGGGGGAGGGGGATTTGTGTTGGCATATAAAGAGTACCTATTTCCTATGACTTGTGGTTTTATGCGGAGAGGTAAAAGAGTGAAAGGGAGGTAGTAAAATTATTGGATAATTTCTATTAAATTGAATTCAATTGAACAAGACCAGGTGCTGTATCAAAATATTGCAGAGCTGATTCAGTTTCTTTCAGTTAATGAGTTTAGTTTTTTTGTAGATTTTGAGGTTACTGGACCTGGCCATTTATCTGCCGAGCAGTGCTTGAAATTATTTAAATTTGCAATGTGGAAACAGCCAATACAAAAGTATACTGTGTATGGAGTTTGCCAAAGACCATATGTATGAAACATTATTAACACATTGAAAGGAATCGTAGAATAAACTGTGGACATATCCTGAAAAAAGACATGAATTGAATATATGAAATGTGATGATAGAAGGCATATGAGCTGTGTGAAAATATCCACTCTTATGCATCTTGTTGCAGGTCATCTGAGAGCTAGGTGTTCCGGCACTTTTGAATTGGAAAAATATATGAGCTGCAACATGCTGTTTATATCACCAGCAAGCTTGAGAGAATAAGTCCCTCTGGGCTTCTATGTTGCAGATCAGAAGGTGTCATTTAATAGCAGATTTTTACCTTCAAATTGAGAATGAGAAGGAAAAAGATGACATAAGTGAGAAAAACAAAGGTAAAAGATGTGGTGTGTACTTCTTACGTTACTTTAGCACCCTAAGGCATTAATAAGAAGAGGTTCCTGTTCTGCCTGCTCTGTACGAACGAACAATTTAGGAAGTGTCCACACAACTTATGGAAGTTTCCATAAAGGCAGCTTCTTTGGGCCTTCTCTCATTCTTTGTGTCTCATTATTTCTTGTCGTGCTTTGAATCTCTGATTCTTCCTTTGGTAAACATATTTACTTTAAAAATCTAATAAATGTTGTTGGGTTTTTTTTCATATCCTCTTATTGAGAACAGATTTTAGCAAAGAGAACAATTACACAGCTAAAATTCTACTAATCAATCTTGAAGAATTCTTTGTGGCTTGAACTCCTATCTGCTAAGACAGCAATTGGGTAAAACAGGTCATTTCAGGCTTCGAGAAAGCAAAAGAAGGAAATTCCAAGGACATTTCCATTTTGCAATGATTTGCATAACTGACTATTCCAGGTGTATTCCAGGAATTGCTCTTAGGATTTTTTCCCAAAGGATTATTTAACGCAAATCTACTGGAATAAATACTGACTGAGCTTCACTTATTAATTCCTTGTTTTCAATAACTTAAATTTGAAATAATTGAAGAAAAGAGTCATGTAGGCTCTCTTTAAAGCCAGTAGAGAGAAATGGGCTTTTCATGTGCTCTGTTCTAGTTAGTGGTCTAAAGTGTATTTATTGGCAACAAAGAGAAACAGGCACTTCAGGACTGCAATTCATTTAATCTTGATGTAGATATCTGACAAAGATAAATTACTTCCTCAGACTGTGTTACTCTATACTTAGAGTTGTCTTACTCTATCCTGACAAGAAAGAAGTACTACTTTCAGCTGTGGGTATCAAATTTGTAGAGTTTGAACTTTAGGAGATACCAAGACCTTTTAGTTTTTTGAATCATAGTAAAATATTCTTCCGCTTAACATACTTCCACAAAACATAATATTACTGTTCTTCTTGTTTCACAGAAAGCATTTTCTTCTGTGATATTGCTGTTGGTAGAGAGAAAGATGAAGATTTCATGACTGTTTTGCAATATAAGCAGTTTTTAAAAGCAATAAATCCTATACATGTCTAATAAAAGTCTCACATGGCAAAGGGAGTTCACTACTGAAGAACCTTTCCCTTAAGCATTATCTCACTATGTTTCTCTCTGTGAAAGTGTAGTCAGCTTCTGTGCTTAATTGATTTCTACTAAAGACAGAAGGAACGTGACAGAAACTTGTGTATTTCATCAGGGTGCTTTCATTTCTTTTGCAAATAAAATTCAAGTGTAGAAATAAAACTGTATCTTATGATAATTTTTTTCAATGTTCATACTCTGATTTAACTAGCTCTTTTATTTCTTTTCTGGTATCAATTTACCTATCATAGCAAAGTCTGCATAATGACAAGTCTTCATAGTGCCAATCAGTATTTCATAGAGGTAGGTAAGCTCGACTTCAGTTTTGACTTAAAAGATGACAGCATTACTTTTGTATAGTCATTTCAAATGACTTTAAATGTTTCCCTTTGAAAATTTAAATTTCTATAAACTTTATCACTAACTTCAAATAAGTATGCTGTGATGTGTGAATATTTCCAGTCTTTTTTAAGAAAAAAAAAAATTATGTTGAGGCAGAAGGGTGGCACAGAAAAAAATGAGACAAATTCCTTTTATAACAACATAGATAATTTTAGAATTCATCAACATCTAAAATTTCTGAAACTAATTTTATTTCAATGATTAATCTTGAAATTTAGATTATTCTTTTTTATGTATTTTATTATAGTATTCAAGAATTCAGTGTTAGTTTGTATCATTTACCTTCCAGTTTGTTCAAGAAAATAACACTTCTCAAGTGGTAGGGGGGTTCTGTCTAACAATACGTTTGCTATCTTTCCCTAAGTTATGGAAGCTTTAATATCACTATTTTATTTCAAGATATTCTTCTCACTAGTATGCACATTTCTTGAGAAAGGTGTCGAGGAATAGCCTGCAGGTTATATATCCTATGTCTAAGATTTTCTGCTTTGACTTTCAGCCTTTTTTTAAAGAGTATTTTCTCACAGACTCAAAATCTGTTCTTTTAAATTTCAGCATCTCTTTCCTGCACCCTTGAGTAGTCACAACCCATCAAGGTTTCTTTGTGTTTTCAAGAGAGGATGATTACAGCACTGTAAAACAATGATATTTATTGAATGTGGTTCCTGAATACACCCACATTGCTTCCAGCTCATTATTTGTAACATACAAATTTCTCTGTTCCCTCTCCTTATGTATTCCTATTCACTTCCAGTACTTTATTTCTCCACTGGATCTCTTTATCAAATTTGCATTGGCCACTTGGGTAAAATGCTAACTCTGTTAAAGCATTTCATTTTAGAGACAAAATACTTTAGCAGCCTCTGATGAGCCAGTTCAGGTGTTTGTGTGAGTGTTTGTTGTTCCATCAAAATGGACTTCATCAGGGAAGATCTACTATTTCAAATTTTTAGGCTAAGCCTGTTTGCTTTGACAGACATAGGGTTGTAAGTGATATATAAGCAACACAGATCTCAGATTGGAAGACAAGACAGATAAGACAAATCACACCCTGAGGAACAACTGGGGCATTAATTGTTTCATATATGGATGTTCAGTTGTTGTCTCATGTTAAAAAACAGTATCAATAAATGCCAGAGAGAACAAAGAATTTTTTTTTTTAATCACTGACATTTGTCTGTAACAACTTCTATATCTTTGACATGGTTTCCAGTATATACCCATTGGAAATTCTTCTCTCTAAACAGTGTTTTTCCAACTTTTTTTCAGCCAGACTAAGGATTTTCAGCCACAATTTCTTCTTTGAATGCTGCACTGGAAATGGGAGGACACTCTCAGTCTCCCTGCCTCAACACAGAGGCCTGTAAAGGGCTGCCCCACCACTCAGCAAGTAGGGCCAGACCAGACTGCAGCCATCAAAGAGGTCCAAAGTCTGACTAAGGGTGTCTGGTGCATAGCCAGACAGTGGCTGGCTGATGGCTGGGGCATAGACACCAGGCAAGATACAGGCCTCAAAGCAACTCTCAGGTCCCAGGGAAGGCTTATCTTGCAGTTCTGTCTCTCAACTTCACTGTTCTGACAGAAGTCTCATCCAAAATTAACAGGCGTCACTGCATCAGAAGTGAGCTTAAGTTTAGATAGTCACACCCTCAGGGTGTGGAGGACATTGTAGGAGTTGGTGGTGTAAACAAGGCTCTGACACAAATAATGTAAAAACATTCCTGTACTCTTCTTAGGAGCTGCCTGTTTTCTGGAGTCCTCTCCTTTACCTTCCCTGAGGTATTCATATTACTTATATATATACAAAAAATGGAAAAAATATTACTTTGATAAATGGAGATAGTAGATTACTAGGGAAAGCTGTATCTGCAAGACATTTTTTGAAAATAAATAAAATAGATTAAAGCGTTTGTATATTTTCTTCTTATTTTCCTATAAGCTGCTCAATTTTTCCAGAAGATTAACTTTTCTTACGCAAAAAAAGTTGCAGTTATTCCCATGTAATATTCCTTGACAGTCATGATGGCATTTCCTATGTCAAATACCAAAATTTCTGGCATAGCAATGGCAGTAGTTCAAACAAGTTATAACTCAGGGTCACTTTGGTAAGAAAGCTGAAGATGTGGTTTATGGACAAGACACAGCGAACACCTCAGTTAGATGCAACACTTCCCTTTTCATAAATGCTTCATTGTCACACAGAGTACATTAAACCTAGACAAAATTAACAAACTGAAGCATCTTAATTCAAGTTAAAGAAAAGAAAATGTTTTATGTACAGACATTGAGAGAGTATCAGCTGAAAATATATTTCCACAATACAATACAAGCAATACAAATAAGAGAAGGTATATGTAGGACACACATACTAAAATTCTCATTAGATGATTTCCACGGTCAAAATAAAGTGGAACCAATGGATATGTCTTGTATTTTTCTGAAGGCATGAAATCTTCAAATATAATAAAACTTCAACCAAGAATGTGTCTTAATGAATGGCCTTTGATGTCATAAGAGGGTGAATTTTAAATGCCTAATGAAAATATTATTAAGACAAGATTTTAGCACAAATTTTTGACTACACCTGAGTGACATTCACAGCATTTACTGGGAATTGACACCATTTTTTCACAGCATTTTATGCACTGGCATAAGTGTAGATATACTGTTGAGAGTTTTGGTGCTAAAGTACAGCACATGTAATAATTTCTAGCTCAGATATGTTACTTTCAGGCTTTCCTCCACTTCAGGAAACAGGAATGGGTCTATACCAGCCACAACCACTTTTAGCTGCAGAAGCAAATTCTGTTTTTATATTTATGAATGCATAAGTAAATATATGAGTCTACATACAAACATTATAAAAACATTTCCTCAGGAAAGTGTGACAATAATAGTGGTTCCACCCTGTCCTTTGCACACTCTGTTGAAGAAAACAGGGCATGATTGGACTGAAAGAACTGTTAATATAAGAAGCTAGAATGCCAGCGTGCAAAATGAATGCTTATGTTAAATCGGCTTCTAAACATAATGGGCTATTGGAGAAGCAGCTGAAGGTGTAATAATTTGTTGGTTACTGCTGTTTTTATCAAATCTGTTGCGTCATTATAAGTGTTTTAGCTTCTACTTAAACAGACCATGCACCATTAACTTCTTCTAAATTATTGTAAATTTAAAAGATGGAATAATACTCCTGAAATAGTATATTTTAGGTCTTGTACATTTGATGCCTAGCTGGTTCCAGATTTATTGTTTACAAGGATTAATTTTAAGTGTCATCTTTGTAAATATTTATTCCTTGTCACACAATTAGAAAGAAAAAGAATATATGTATTACAGTAAGTTCTTTACTGTGAAGTATAATTACAATGCCAAAAGTTAACTACTTTTCTGGGAGCAAATTACCTTCCTCTGGATCTACCCAGCATGTACCAAGGCCAGGCAATGATCTGATCTATTGAGAAGTTAGGTCAGTAAGAGTGTTTCTTTCCAACTAGGCCCTGTTCATCTTAGTAGCTGTTAACTATCCCATAAGCAGAATGTCCATTGTTAGAATGTCTAAGTAGGTTATGTCAATTGCCCCTTAAATTCCAACAAGCATAAATGATGCCAAAGTCCTGGCCCTTTTAAAAAAACCCCTCAAAATATTGGTAGGGCTTGATTCTGTTTTCTTCAATCACAGAAACACACCAATAAATATGAGGTTAAAGCAGCTCCTCAAAATCAGATTTTTGATGTTTCACTCAGTCCTCCACAGCACTGTGAGCCTGTTTCTTCAATAAGTGTTGGAGGAAAGTGAGAAGACTGTGGGGAATGTGCATGTGCAAATATGTGTTGCGGGGGGGGGGGGGGGGGGNGGGGGGAGAAATCATAACCTGTGCATTAGCATAAATAAGCTTACGAGAAATATGCAACACTCTTCTCGAAATATGCAACACTCTTCTCTCACTCCTGCCAGCATGGGGCTAGGAGCTGCCACTCAGGAGAGTCAGGAAGAAGCTCAAGCTGCTGACAGGGTAGAACGACTCACAGAACTGATGAGCTCTTGGTGTCTTCAAAGAACTAATGTGGGCTTCTGACTTTTGCAGAAAAGTCAATAAATCACAGCCACCCACCAAGGAATATTTGAAGTAAAGAGCATTTGAATTAACTAAATTTAATTTTATTGTAATTTTCTAGGGTTGAAGAAGAGTAGTGTGGTAACAGAGAAGCTTTAAAGCTGCAGATATGCAACAGAACTGTGGTGATTAATCTTAGATGAGGTGCTTTTGTATGTTGACTTTCATGTACCTCAAACCTTAAGCTTCTTTTCAGCTTTTTTAAAGATTAAAAAATTCAGAAGTTAGACCATTACACTCCTAGGTAGCCAAAGCTAGACTTAATTTTGGTGCAGCAGATGAATTCATGATTCTAAAACATTTTTACAGTGTAGATGACATACTCTGTTATTCCAAGTGAAGCCATATGCAATGTAGACATATTGTAAAACTCCCAGTATTCTATCTTCAAATATCATTTTCACGTGGAAACTACAAAGCACTTTGCATTTAAATTAAATGTTATTGCACAGGGACACAACGTGATCCTTCTGGGTCTCCCCCAACTTAGACTAATCTGAGATTCTATAAAAATTTCTGGTTTATCCTGGCAGAACTATTAAGGTTATGTGATAAAACAGCATATATCCATGAGAAAAGAGGAGCACAAAGAAATAAAAAAGAACCAGGAAACTCATATAATACCACCTCCACCCTGACAAAGGACCCCAGAGACATAGGTTGTGGGTAGGCAGTGTTGGCACCCAGGACAGCACCTCTAGGATGCACCAGGCACCTCCCCAGGAAGTCCCAGGGAGTGTCAGCCCCTGGGCCAGGTTGTATCCAGCACTGTGAGGCTGGGGGGCTCTCCAGATTACCCCACAAACAAACTGAGACATCACTACGTGTGTGTGGGAAGTAGTTCATGGGGTGCAGGAGCAAAAGGCTTACTGTGGGATGTGCAGTGGAAGAACTAGAGGAAGAAGACTTGGGGATCAGTGTGGTCTGAGGCAGAGAAGGCATAGGAAAACAGGTTTAAAAGGTGATCCAAAGGGCCAGAAAGGTGTGAGCAGAAGATGGCCAGTGTGTTCACAGCACCTGTCCCATGTGATCTGACCTCTGATCTCCACTTCTATTTCCTGGGCATGGAACTCTGTCTCATGTGGCTGTGGGAGGGGACTGTGGGTCAGGGTCCATTTGTCCATGTGGCAGCCCTGGAGCCATCACAGCTTCATGTGCCAGTCTGTGATCGCCAGAAAATGTGTAGCCTGACCTGATGGGAAGGGAGCAAGTACCCCAGGATAGGGCTGTGGATATCTCCAAGCATGAGGCACCTGCAGGGCTTGGCTCCTGAAGGGCGTAGGGTTCCAAGGCTAGCACTAGAGGGACTGTTGAGGTGCAGGTCAGCTGAGAGACTTGCTGATGAGTGTGTTGGCGTGTGTGGATGCATGTGTGTGTGCATGCAAGGGTGTGAGAGAGAGACAGGATAAACCAGGGGAAGTCCCCTGACAGACATCATGTATAAGCACAGATGCCAGGAGGTTCACACTTGTGTATGTGTCTATTCAAGGAGCTCTATTCCAATGGCAAGGGTACATCTGTGCCCTTGGTGTTTGCATGTCCAGGAAGCAGCAGCTGGGGGAACTGGAATCCAGGGGAGGTTGCAGGACAGACCGTGACTGAGCCCTGCTGCTGGAGGGATCCACCTTGCGTTTTTATGTACATATATGTATGTATTCCCACTAAACAGGCCTCATCTCGACCAGCCAGAGAGGGAAATAGCATGAGGCTATAACTGCTATTTTTGTGTGTCTGCAGGAGTGCTCTGGCTTCTGTCAGCGCTGATCAGTATATGTGCTGATCATATGTATTGTATATGTGTGTTTTCGTATGTGCTTACTGAGAGTATGTGCTCAGACTCACCACCAACCATCTGCCAGATTTGGCAAGTCCTAACAAAAACCACAGGCGTGCAGAATTTACTGGTGGACTGTTACATCTGGGATTTACATAAAAGTGATATGACTGACCAATGTTTTGAATTTACATTTGTTTACAGCAGATAAATAATTTTCTGATAGATTTATTTTTCAACAAGGGTTACGTCAGATTTTATGTGACCAAACTCCTTAACTACCACAAGCTTCACATTATGTTCAGTTCCACAAGTGCCACTGTGGCTGTACATAAAGCAGAAAATGCAGTTGCACTTAGGGGCTTCAAATGCAAGTGCATATGAGATTGTCATATCCTAATGTCATGTTAGGACAAAGTAAGGGTATGCCTGAGCTCTTTCAAAGGCTGTAAAATTCATAAAAATGGGATTTGACTGTATGTTGCAGAGGGGAAAAGTCACACACCCCTACCACTCAGAGAGTAAGGATCCACAGGACACTCTGACACATACATAAAACAGAGCTACATTCACCTTACAGCAGAACCCTTTTTTCAACAGTGTCACAGGTTACTTGATTTTATAATACAATGGGGGAAAAAATCACTAAAAAAAAAGAGTTCCAAGGGACCCCAAATCTTCATTATTAAAAATGCTGATTTTTTTTTCATACTCTTTTTGGTGGAGAATGAATAGAATTATAGAAAGAAAGGAAATGGCATACTCTTAAATATATTTCCTCTGTGCAAGCATTCACTAGAACAACAGCAGTGTCTCTTTCCTCACTTGAACTATTGTAATGTTGTTAGTAGAACTGTTGTAATGTTGTTGGAGGAATAAAAAATGGTATCATAGACATTCAAGCAGTCTGTGGGGAGCAGCATATGTGGTATCACTAGATATCAAGTTATTGTATCACCTGAAATATCCTTTAGATGGAAAAGTTCCCACAAAATGTATAAAGTAGAAAGATGAGGCCCAGCTGAAGTGCATCTACACCAATGCATGGGTAATGAATAGGAGGAGCTGGAGGCCACTGTACTGCAGGAAAGCCATGACATTGTCTCCATCATGGAAATGTGGTGGGATGACTCACATGACTGGGGTGCCGCAGTAGATGGCTATATTTTCAGAAATGACAGTGGAGGAAAAAGAGGTGGGGTGGCTCTGTAACTTAGGGAGGGTTCTGACTGTATAGAGCTCAAGGCTAGTGATGGTAAGGTTGGGAGATTATGGGTAAGAGACAGGGGGAGGTCTAACACGGCAGATATCCTGGTGGCAGTCTGTTATAGACCACCCAACAAGGATGAAGAAGTGGATGGACTATTCTATAAGCAGCTGGCTGGTGTTTCACCATCATCAGCCCTTGTTCTTGTGGGAGATTTTACCCTGATGGACATCTGCTGGAAACTCAACACAGCAGAGAGAAGGCAGTCTAGGAAGTGCCTGGAATGCATGGAAAATAACTTCTTAACACAGTTGGTAAGAGCCTATCAGGAGTGAGGCCCTGTTAGACCTTCAGTTTACAGAGAAAGGCTGGTGGGAAATGTGGTGGTAGGAGGCTACCTTGGGCACAGCGACCGTGAAATGGTAGTTTCAATTCTTGGTAAAGTAAGGAAGGTGGTAAAAAAAACATCTACATTGGACTTCTGATGAGTAGCCTTTGGCATATTCAGGACACTGGTTTGCAGAGTCTCTTGGGAAACAGTCCTTAGCAAAAGGATCCAGGAAGACTGGACATATTTTAAAAAGAAATCGTGAAGGCACAGGAGCAGAACATTCCCATGTACCAAAAGATGACCAAGTGGGAAAGAACACCAGCCTGACTGAACAGGGAGCTTTCACTGGAACTCGGGGAAAAAAAGAGGGTGTATGACTTTGGAAAGAGAAGCAGACAACTCAGGAGGAGTACAAGGATGTTGTTAGGTCATGTAGAAAGATTAGAAAGGTGACATCTCAGTTAGAACTCAATCTGGCCACTGCTGTAAAAGACAATAAAAAGTGTTTTTATAAATGCATTAATAACCAAAGGAGGGCCAAGGAAAACCTCCATTCTTTATTGGACACTGTGAAGAACATTGCCCAGCAAAGAAGCAGAAAAGGCTGACGTACTTAATAAAAGTACATAATAATCTTTTCCTCAGTCTTTAATATAAAGACTGTTTATCTTCAGAGCAACTGGCCTCCTGAGCTGGTAGATAAGGACAGGAAGCAAAACAGACCCCACAAAATCCAGGAGGAAGTAGTTAGTGACCTGCTGTGCCACTTGGACAGTTACAAATATATGGGACCAGATGGGATTCATCCGAAGGTACAGGGGGAGCTGGTGGAAGAGCTTGCTAAGCCTCTCTCCATAATTTATTATCAGTCCTGGCTAAACAGTGAGGTCCCAGACAACTGGCTGATTTTGTGTCTATCCACAAGTAGGGCCAGAAGGAGGATCTAGGGGACTACAGACCTGTCAGCCTTATCTCAGTGCCTGGCAAGGTTATGAAGGAGATCAGCTTGAGAGTGATCACACGACACACACAGTACAACCAAGGGAGCAGACTCAGCCAGAATGGGCTTAGGAAAGACAGGTCCAGTCTGACCAACCTGCTATCCTTTTATGACCAGATGACCTACCTGGTGGATGAGGGGAAGACTGTGTCTACCTGGACTTCAGCAAAGACTTTGACACTGTCTCCCACAGCACTCTCCTGGAGAAGCTGGCAGCCCATGGCTTGGACAGGTGCACCCTTCGCTGGGTTAAGAACTGGCTGGATGGCTGGGCCCAGAGAATGGTGAACGGTGCTGCATCCAGATGGTGGCTGGTCACTAGTCATGTCCTCCAGGGATCTCTACTGGGCCTAGTCCTGTTTGATATCTTTAGTGATGATCTGGATGAGGGGATTAGTGTTCGATGAGGAGTGGCGAAGGAAGCTGGGGTTGTTTATCATGGAGAAAAGAAGTTTAAGATGGCACCTTATTACTCTCTACAGCTCCCTTAAAAGAGGCTGTAGCCAGGGTCAGTCTCTTCTCCCAGGCAACTAGTGACAAGACAAGAGGACATAACCTCCAGCTATTCCAGGGTAGGTTCAAGTTGGCCATCATGAGGAATTTCTCCACAGAAGAGGCTGTTAAACATTGGAATGGACTGCTCAGCGAGATGGTGGAGTCGCCATTCCTGGAGGTAATCAAGAAATGATTGGATGTGGCACTTACCGCTGTGGTCAAGTTGAAAAGGTGGTGATCAGTCAAAGGACAGACTCAGTGATCTCAGAGGCCTTTCTAACCTAAATAATTATGTGATTCTGTGCAAAGTAGTAAAATAATCACTCATCTGCTGGGAAGAAAATGCAGTATCAAGAATGATATCAATAATGACACCCCTAATTTATTTTGTAGGAAAAAAATTAGACTAAGAATAGAAGATTAGAATAGGATTCTGTGCAAAGTAGTGATTCTGTGCAAAGTAGTAAAATAATCACTCATCTGCTGGGAAGAAAATGCAGTATCAAGAATGATATCAATAATGACACCCCTAATTTATTTTGTAGGAAAAAAATTAGACTAAGAATAGAAGATTAGAATAGGATTCTGTGCAAAGTAGTGATTCTGTGCAAAGTAGTAAAATAATCACTCATCTGCTGGGAAGAAAATGCAGTATCAAGAATGATATCAATAATGACACCCCTAATTTATTTTGTAGGAAAAAAATTAGACTAAGAATAGAAGATTAGAATAGGATTTTTCTATTTTCATCATGTCACCCACCAACAAAATGTTGCAACAAGCATGCAGTTAATGGTTTTTAGCCTGTTTTCTTGCAGTCACACCAAACTTTCAGTCAGGGTTCACCTAAGTGATTTAGCTTCTATATCTAATGTATGTATATATATTTGTATTGTATATTTATATTTATATTGTATGTATGTATATATACTTATAAATACATGTGTACTTTTGAGGAATACATTCAGTGCAGGTAGCTCAGTATGCAAGCTGCAGTGTGAACTGCAGGGTGAGTTCTGCGGGGCAGGAGCCCAAGCAGGAGTCTGAGTCTGGGGCAAGAGGCCGTGCACTGCCAATCCTTTGCATAAAAAAGGGCCCAGGGACCTGGGGCTGGACACTCAGAGATAGCAGGAGCCAATGACTCCAAACTTTCTTTTGCTTAGAATGTCAGTGTATAAATCCCAGGGGATCCTTTGTTTGGGGTCCCTCTTTCAAGGCACCCAGATTGAGTTGTTATTTTGTTGTTTTCTTGTTTAGTTCTGTCAGAGACTGAAAATAGTTCATGCCTCAAACATTGATATAAAGTTTTGCTCTTTATAAAAGCTACAACCGAAGAAGCTTCCCTGAAGAGTGGGACTTTGAACTGAAACTCGAACTGCTGATTAGATAACAGGAAACCCATTGTTCAGTCATCTCAGGCCGAGGAAAAGGTATGCATGTCCCCAGTTGAGTTTGGGGTGGGGGGAGAGCACAGCTCACAGACACAGACTCCCCCCAGCCGAGGGGGTAAGAGGAGGTTTTGGGTGCATGCTGTAACCTCTGGTGAGAGGCAATAAACACCCATCCTTTGATGACACAAACTGGCCCAGCTGTGGAACCCCCAACCCCCACAGACCACATCCATGGAACATTCATGTGAGAGGCTTGACGCCACAAAACTGCACGTGATGCAACAGACCCAGAGTCCGCTGTGAGATACTGCCCCACTCCCCCAGGGGGACATGCCTGCACGTGCCCGCCTGGCCTGAGCATATATACCCATCGGATTCTACGTTTCCTTGGGGGGGACCTACACCACCAGGACCTGCTGAAGAGGATCATCGAGGAACCAGTGGGACCCACGGAGCGGTGATACTCCTTTTATTCTATCTCTGTCACTCTTTGTCCCCCCCACCTATTTTCTACCTCTTTCTTTCTTTCTCTCTCTCTCTCATATATCTACTATCAAATAAAACCCTTACTATTGTCACTGGCATATGGTCTCGTTTGCACCTTAATTGGGGCAGAGGAATTTCCAGAGAACCTTAATAACAATTGGATGCTAACAAGTTATTGCGTCATAAGATCTGGATGTCCAAGAGTCTGCTATGGGAAACCTAGGGTTGATCCAGTAGGGAAAACCTTGTCTGACTCTGTGAGTGGGGTGCATGTGCACCTTCGTCCCAGCTCAGCTGGTGTGAGAGGGACTGGCAGTGTGATTCCTGAATGGCTGGACAGGGAAGTTTCCTTAACAGCAATATAACTGCTTGCACATGTGCAAATATGTGTATATATACATATAAATATATATATATATATATATATAAAACATACACATACAGCGCACATATAACACAGATGTTAGGTGGTTTATATCTATAAATATGTATACATGTGCATAAGGTCTTTTTGTAAACATTTTACCCTATACCATATAACTCAGTCCTTACGTGAAAAAAATTGTGTCTTTGTACAACCACTGTCAAAATCTAGCTGTGTACACCAAACCTGCAATTATCATCCAAGAAGCAATACTATGTTACATAAGGCAACGTATAAAATGTTTGGTCTGCATTGCATTTGGACAATTTGATTTGATGATCATATGCTGAGTGGTCTTTCATTAGAAATACAATGACAAAAACGTAGAAGAATTTTTCTTCATTTCCTTAGTAATGCTTACATTACTCACAGCTTTAGTACTGGACTTGTTTGCCTCATTTGAGATTACAAGCCTTATGCCTCCATGCTGACATTGTGTATTCCCCTTATTTTGAAAACAGCTTCCAGAACTGTGGTTCCTTTCTACTGGTTTCAGGGAGGGGGTGGAGCTTACCACCATGGTGTGGCCAGGTTATTACTCTATACCACGCACATTAATGATGGGCGTCATGGTTTCAGGAAGAAAGGGCAAGTGCGTCCCGAGAAGTCCATCATTTTCCTTCCTCTCTCAAGTGGAAAGGTGTCAGGATCAGCCTTTGCAGACCCAGTCTTCTGCTGTCATTGCTGGTCCCCTTCCTGTTCCTTCAAGCTGTGCTTGCAAGACACGGTGTGAAAGCAAGAGGCAATGAGCCTGAGATGCTGCTCTGAGAAAAGAAGTGGCAAGCCTGAGCCTGTTGGAGTTCACGTCCCACTTAAAGATAACAAAAACATTGGTGGTATGTCCGAGCCCAGTGGAGTGTGTGCCCCACAGCCAGCGGAGCTGAAGCACCTGAGGGGGAAAAGAAGTGGAGGACCAGGAACACCTGTGGGAAGTGAAATAGGGGCAAACCAAGGCGCAAAGGGACGAGCTGAGCCAAATACTGAGAACCACAACTGAGCACAGTTGTTCAGAAAAGTGGGCAGCGCGGTGTGGATGATGGAGTTTTTGGGGGTTTGTCTTTCATTTTTTTGCATTGTCTGGGGCTCAGGGATGGGAATCACTAGCTGCAGGAGCCCCCTTTGCCCCCATCTTGCCTTTGTTCCAGCAGCCATGCAGCATGGAGAGCAGGATTAGCCTCTTTCTAATCTTTGTCTGGGGAAACCACATGGAGCTGGTAGGTTGCCATCTTGTCTTTGTCCCAGCAGCCATGCAGAACTACGTTAAAGTGGTGAACAGTTTTTTTGTGGGTAAAGTACCTTGTCTTGTTGTATACTTTTGTTATAGTATTGCTGCTGTTACTGTGGATCTCTTATTCCTCTGCTTTTTGCTTTCATTAAAATGTTACCACAACCCATAGTCTCTGACTTTGTCCCTCTCTAACTGGAAGGAGGGGGGAAGGGGAGCAGTGGGAGTTTAATTTCCAGCTGGTGTTAAAACACCACAACTGCTTTCAATCTAGGCAATTGAGGACTAACTTACCAATTCTGTCTAAATCAGGTCTCGTTTCCTCCACAATTGTCTACATAGCTGGTGTGAGAAGATTTACAAAAACCAAGTACCACAACAGTATTGTTAGAATGTCCTTTTTGTTGTATAGGCAGAAAAATCATGTTATGCCAAATAAATTTGCAATGGTCTCTATCACATGGAACTCAGATTCTGAAAGCAGCAGGCTTGGGAAGAGCTAAACAGAAATCATTTCAGTACCGATTAAAACAGTTTATCACAGGCAGCCCAGCGAAATTCCACATTCTATAAATAGAGAAGTATTGTATTTTATAATACACACTTGAATTGCATGTCTGGCCAGAAAACCATCATGAGTTTCCTACTTACCTTCCCCTTTAGATACTGTTACCATCTGCCTAAGACTGCTCTCCTTGATATATGGCAAGTATATGTAAGTCTTGGTCCTGTCATCTACCTAAAAATGTATGTGACCTATATATCAAAAAGGTTCAATGTTAGTATAAGTAAAAGACTACACTTACAGCAGAGGTCTTTTGGATTTCATGCGTATAAGATTTAATCTAATAAATATTGTAATGTGAAACATTTTAAATCCTAAATTCTTGCCAATACCTTCCATATTCTACATAGTTTATATAGATAGAGAATCTAAAAATATATGAGTCAGTACGTGATTTTTAATGCCAAAATACACTGGAAGCTCAGAGATGGCCTATAAAACTTAGTAATGTAAGTTAGCACTTACTTGAAAGGAGGGGCTTTAATGGAACTGCTTGCGTCAGTAGGTGCTTATCAGCGTGAGCTAGGCCTCCACAATCTGGCGTTTTAAAGAAAATTGCTTCTCTGAGTTTCAGGTGGCACATTATGCAACCCTCTACTGCAGCACCTGCAGTGCATGATATAGAACAACATATGCTTGTCTTATGGCACCATTTATTTAGAAATAGCACACCACACATCTCATGCTAAAAAGAAGAACAAAATAAATCAACACATTTGTTTTCAGAACAACCAGCTATTTGAGACCATGGATTTTTTTTTTTTTGAGGTTTTTTGGTTTAGTTTGTTTGATTTTTTTTTTTTTGGGGGGGGGGGGGTTGGCCAGTTAGGGAATAGAATATACTCCTTAAAAATGTTTAGTACATTTGCTACAAAATGATGCTTTAATCAAATCAAAGAAAGCATTTTGGGAAAAAATAAGATTCTCTGAAAATTTTCAGCACAGAATTAATGGTTATAAAGCAGAACTGTATGCTTCCCTAGGTGTTAACATCAAAATTAGCAGCAGAAAATACTCTTGCCTCTGCTTGAAGTGCTGCTTGTGACTATCTTTTTTTTTCTGAAATTAATTGGTGATGAAATTCAATCCATTCTGTTTTGTGATCTCAATGGTGTCCTGTGATAAACGTTAATATACAGACTCTTTAGAACTACTAGGCATATTGCCATCATGAAATTCAAGGAAGGGTAAAAAAATATGTATGCAAATTATTTAAAATCTGGAGAGAGGACAGAAGTTCTCGTTGTCACTGTTTGTGAACCAAATCCTAAGCAATGTAAAGGCCAGCTGAGTTGGCAGTAGAAGGACCTAAATATAATTAAATATCCTAACACTGAGATGTCTTTGGGATAAGCAGCAAACTGCAAAGAAAAGAGAAGTGTGTCTGTAGTAGTGAAACTGGTGACATACACTACCCAATTTTTCTCCTGGACATAAGCCATAAGTTTCATATGTGCAATGAGCCGAAGCAAGGTAATGTTACCATGCAATTCAATAATCAGTGGAACAACTTCATCAATTCTTACCTGGAAATACTGCAAGGAGCAGATTAAGTATGAAGCAAGAGATTTTGTTGGCAGAAATGTGTTCCAGCTAATTATTAAAGGGTGACAGCAAAAGGAACAATCTAAGGGCTGGAGGTGAAGATCTATAGGGTCAATTCATATTGATTGATTTCCCAGTTTTTATTTTCCTGAGAGCCAAGTGTTCAGGTGGCAGGGCCTAAAAGTTAGTTTTGCAGACCACAGCCATGGCATCTCAGTTTAGATTTACTTTAAGAAAAAATTTGCATGAGTAGACTATGAAAGATCAGAAAAGAAAAAAAAGGATGGGAACCGTTGAGTCAGTGATAAACAGTAGCTCCAATACAAAAGAGAAAAATTGTAAAAAAAGGTGAAAAGTCAAAAAAAGTGCAAAGCTGGAAGGCAGAAACACAGACAAGTAGAGATAGAGCTCATTATGTCATCCAGAGGTCATAACTTCTCCAGCTGTCTTGTAAATTTCTGACCAGTAGGTTATGTCACTATGTTCCTGCAGGAGGAACTGTAAGCTTACTAAGGCTGGATTCAATGCTACAAGGCCTTGCTAGCATGAAAAAGCTCAAAGTAATCCTAAGTACACACTGACTTCAGAGTTTCTACACATAATAAAAGATATCCAAACAAAATCATTAACTAGAGGAAATGTTGACCCTACTACCAAACGAGAGTAGCACCAATTCTTGTAGTGTAATATCTAACACATGTAAAAAATTGCAAGCAGCATTCAGCTAAGTGTTGCTTTGAGGTGAAGAGTGGACCTGAATATTTTCCTCCACTATTATTCCCCAGAAATAAGTAGTCTATATATTCTATCATGTCATGGTCTGACACTTAGCAGTGCTAGTATTTTCAGGCAATAAGGCCATCCTGCTATTCTTTGTCTACTTTGTTCTGCAGTGTCAGAGTGCCTTCCCTAAATAGTACACCCATCTAAGGTAATATTCTTGCATATGCATGGAATTACAAAACTTACTCTGCTTTGTGACAATTTTTCCTCAGTTTCTGCTTTATACTTGACAATTTTCATGAATGGTAGATCTTAGAAGTTTCAAATACATTACTTTTTTCTTCCCCTTGATAACTTTCACAACTATTTATAATGTTGCACTACATGCTTGTCAATGACCTTCTCCTAGCAGCTACAATTCCAGTATCATCTTAGCAAAGATACTAAGACAGCTGCATTAGCTAAGAAATTTTCTTGTTTCCTAGCATATAAGGGATGGAATGACCACACAAATGGTGTTAATATAAATGTTTTAAAAGTATATTTTAAAAATTACTAGGTGCTCATGATGGTGAAAGGTTTCATAATTTTAATATACACACTCTGCTATGGTAAGATTCTCAAAGAAAAACATGAAAAGAATGCCTTAATTAAAAAAAAAAGAAAGAAAAAAGAGCAAAGTATGTAAATGGTATTAGGCATATTCCTCAAACCAGATTAATTTGTAAACAGCAGAATCTAAGAGCCTGTTCTTCCACACTAATATCAGTTCTCAAGATGGGTTTGGATTTTGACAGTCTTTACATAATTCCAAATAGTAGGCCTCCTACAGTCAAAAATAAGTAAAACAAATGTCTTGCCCAAATACAGACTGTACTGATCAGTAATCCAGTGCCTCAAACTGCGTTCAGAAACACTTTTCCTTTAGTTCACACAGAAAAGGCAGGTATATTGAACAATGAGAGGGAAAACTTTGAGTTACAGGAAGTCCTTTACCACTAATCAGTCCCAGCCCATAGATCAATAGTGTAGAATAATCTAGGTAAGAACACACTTAAAATTTCGTGATATTTTAAACCTGGCATTTAGAACAGGTATTTAAAAAATTAAGATACACTTGGATATTTAAAGGATCAGAACTTTTCTAGAAAATAAGAGAACAATGATCAATCTTGTATGAAACTTATTTCTCATATATACATTCACAATTATTTGACATTTCATGTATAATACTGTATGAAATATAATATGAATAAATAAATTGATGTAATCTCCTGCATATCTAAGGAAGCAGGCATGAAAATGCTCTGATACAGAGCATTTTTCCAGACTAAATGGATCATAGTTTAAATAAGAAACAGATGATAGGTATATCAAGTCAATGTTTCAATTTAGGGAACCCTGAAAGCAATGTCAATATGTCAGAAAATGAGAAAAATAGATGGAAAATAATTGAGAAGGGTGTTTTGAACTTTCAGAATGCAGATTCCTGCCAAATAAATATTCCTGCTTTTATATAGAGCATTTTCTTCTTATTTTGTTTCAATACCACAGGATGAAGATCAAGGATTTAGAAAACAAATCAGATTTGGAGTTTAGGAATGAATCAGGGCTAATGCAAATTTGATGCTGAGTTCTTTTGAGTTTTACCTCCAAAGAGATGGAATTTCCTATCAAAATCCATTTTACACTACATTTTTAGCAGTTTGGGGAACTTCTGAGAAATATGACAAGACTACAAAGCTCACCATTTTTAGTGAATATGCTTTCTGGTCACTAAAGGTGGGAGCTGTTACCATTGCAGAAGATCTTTGATCTCTCTAAGCATGGTATCACATCTCAGCTTTTTTGTTCTTTTGAACCAAGTCAACAATTTATCACACACTTCATCAGCGTGACGAATAATGCTTTCCTATCATGTATTCAAATATTTAATTGTCTTTGATTAAAAGGGATCTTCATTTTTCATATTCAGAACTTTCATGAATCTTGACAGCAACAGTCAAACTATCTGGCATCATTAATTCTGCAGGGCTTCCTGTAGCATTAGCACAGAATTAAGATGTTCTAGGTACCGAGAGAAGAGGCATGGCTAGGCTTTGTGTAGCAGCCAAGACTATATTTTGATGTACCACTGTTTAAGTGCTGGAACAGTTCAATAACACCTAATGATGTGGTCAGTCTGAATTGGTATCCCCTGTAGTACACTGACAAATAACATCGGTCTTTACAGTGATGTCTTGTAGTAGTTGTTTATACCTGTTTTTAAAGTTTCACAAAATGAACAAATAGGTATAGATTCTTATCTGAATCTGACAGATGAAGTTCTCTTTTAATGCTAACTGTGTGCAGCCTGCCACCAGGTGATGGATTAGCTGAGGTTCAGAAGCAGTATACCATATCAAAGTTCCCCGTGTGGTGCAGTGTGAGATGACCTCTTGAAAAGTTTAAAGTATGCAATAGTGAATAGCAAATTCTGGTGTGTCTTTTCTCCTGTCCTTCAAGTTTAAGAAGACCCTGAAAGAAAGAGGCAGTGAACCATATGTGCAAAACATATACAGTAATTGGAAAAAAAAATTACATTGTTTTTGCAATTTTATACCCTTCTAAAGATCCTCAGCATTTCCCAGAAGAGCAAATGGATCATAGTATAAATTAGAAACAAATGATAGGCATATCAAGTTAACTTTTCATTTGTAAGTAACCCTGAAAGTAATGCCAGTGTGTCAGAAAATGAGAAAAATAGATGGAAAATACTTGAGGAGAGTGTTTTGAGCTGTCAAAAGGCAGATTCCTGCCAAATAACACACTAGTATAAAGGGGAATGGAGAGCAAAGAAGTTGCTAATGCTTTACTACTCTTCCATTGACTTTTCTCTGAGACGGTGACTACAGAGATCAACCTCTGGAAATTAAGAAAATCTTCATAATTAAAAATTTCTTAGTATTATTCTCTTCTTCCTCTGAACCTTTCAAGTTTAATTATAATTTTTTTTCTATACCAGACTTCTCTATTTTCTTATATTTGAATCTTCCTGGGCTGCTCACCACAAATGGAGGAGACAAGGCTACGTACTGTATTTCATTTGTAATCTGCAGCATGGTAGGATTTACTTCTTAGGATCTGACAATATTACCACATACTTCTGTACCATGTTTTATATTTGAAATGCCCTTTGCTTGGCTAAAAGCAACTCTGAATAGCTAGTGTCTCAAAAAAAAAGGTCTATCTTTCTCGCCTGAAACTAAGTTTTCCTCAAATATCTTGTTCTCATATTTGTGGGTTGTTTTCTTCCTTTTTTTCCCCTCCCCTGGGGTAAACAAAAAAAAGGAAACCAGAATTCTGTGATGTCCTAAATGAAGATCAAAGGAAAACAAAAAAAACAAACAAGCTGAACCCCCAACCATTTATCTCCTTTCTCTCAGTCCTTAGAAAAGAACAATATAGATTCTTAATAAAGCTTGTGCCTCCAGAACTGCAGAATGGCAAAACACGATTGCATTATTACAATGACCTCTTTATTTCCTGCCTGTCAACTAGAGCACATGAATTTTGAAAAAAATAAACCAGAAATGTTTTTCCTTGCATTTTTTTTCCCAGAAGCTAATAATCCATGCTACATGAGCACCACCAATTCCCTTATACTTATTTGATGGTACTTTTTGTCTGCCCTCTGTTTAACACTAGAACTCTTATGGAATATTTTATAGGACACATATTTTTCTTCCACAACAGAAATATCACTAACCTACATATCCTCTGTGGTGTCTAAGTACTTGCTTTATGCTTCTGTGTGCTCCTCAGCTGTCAGCTAGATTCATAGCTCTTGATAAACTTTGTTTAAAAGCTTGTTCTATCTTTCTTCAATATAAAACAAAAACCCTGTAGAAAAGCAGTAATTTGATGAGATGATAGTCATCCGAGCATGTAAAAAAAAAAAGCAATCAGTTTGGAGAATTTCTTGGGAGTTGGTTTTTTTAAAGTGTGAGTTCCCAGTTCCCAGAAAATAAGGTATTTGCTTCCGAAATGTATCATTGGGTCTGTGCTGCTCTGAAAATTTTGAGCTCCACTTATCTAAATTTTCTGTATATTAGCGCTATTGAACTTTTTGCCTAAGACCTGTATACCTGAGAAGTGACATGCACACACACACACACACGCACAATCACACAATGCATTTTCACCTAGATCTCTGGCAACCATTAGAAAATTGACACCATCCTAGTATGTAGCATACTGCAACATGGAGAGTGGGATTATGTTCCTCTGAGCACTGCAGCAATTAACTAGATGCATATAATTTACAAGAAATGCTTTCACAAATATCTCAGACCTTCCAAACTCATTAAGCAGTCAATAAGCAGAGTTGCCTTGCTTTAAATTGCCCAAAGAGGTATTTCTAGAAAGTCATAATAGGTTGTAGTGCAGAGTGCTCGGTGTGGAAGTTGTCATCATCACAGAGCCACAGAATCACAGAAAAGTGGAGCCACTGAATCACGGAAAAGTAAAAGTTAGAAGAGACCTCTGGAGATCCAGTCACGCCATCCTTCCAAGGCGAGGTTACCTAGAGCAGGTAACACAAGATTGCATTCAAATGGGTTTTAGATATGTCCAGAGAGAGAGACTCCACGACCTTCTTGGGTAGCTGGTTTCAGTGTTCTGCTGCCTTCAATTAAAAAAGTTGTTCCTCATATTGAGGCGAAACTTCTTACGTTTTAATTTATGGCCGTTACTCTTCATCCTATCTCTGGGCACCACTGGAAAGAGTTTGGCACCATCCTCTTGGCACCTGCCTTCAATCTTCATATAAAGAAGCCAAGAATTTTTCCATTAGCAAGACCAGATTTCTTCATTAGGTACATTAATCAAAGCACTTGACTAAACACCTAGTGGTTTTACAGAGGGATGTAGACAGGCCAGATTAATGGGTCGAGGCCAGTGGTGTGAGATTCAGGAAGTGCTGGGTCCGGCACTTTGTTCACAACAGCCTCCTGCAGCACTCAGGGAAGACTGGAGTGGAAAAGGAGCTGGGGGTACTGGTCAACAATGGCTGAACATGAGCCAGCTGTGCCCAGGTGGCCAAGAAGGCCAGTGGTATCCTGGCCTGGATCAGAAATAATGTGGGCAGTAGGACCAGGGCAGGGATTGGCCTCCAGTCCTGGGAATGTGTGAGGTTGCCCCTCAAGAAAGAATACTTGACAATACAAGCTGGAAGTCTGCATACCGAACACTATCAAATAAACCTTGAGGAAGGCACAGTATTAATTTCTGATTGCCCTAAGGCACTTTATATTCCTATGCATCAGTAAGTGTGCAGATAAACTTGATTTATAAATAGAAGTCAAGACATTTGAAGCCAAAAGGGTCTGTAAAATTCTGTAAATTGCTGAATATTCTAAAGTCAGCTTTACTGAATTTTACTCATTGTCAAAAGAATGCACTTTGCCTACTACCATAAAGTGTAATAAAGCTTTCTAGTCTTTTTTCAAACATGCAGTTCTTCTCACTCTTCTTGCCAGAAAGTGCTTTGCTTTAGTAACAAATTAAGCAATCTTCTGTGTACACTTGTAATGGACTTCAGGTGCTTAAAGCTGAAATATGATTCAAAATATCAGATATTATTTGCATAATACAGGAAAATAGGGTGTCTTTCACCTTTTATGTCTTGTACATCCTGAAGTGTTACAAAAATTCATGTTTGAGCATTTTATTTTCAAGTTGTTGCTTATGTTTGGTGTCATTCTTTATCATTTGTGCTGTGTATTGTATAATTTTCTCATTTATGTTACTTTGAGCTTTTTTTCTTCTGAAAATCATCATTTCCCATATACTTGAGAGGACTAAAACTTATTACATTTTATGTGGAGAAGAATGCACTCCATTATTTTAGCATCATATGTTATAAGCATTGTTCTTATCTAAATGCAAACATTTTCCAACTAATATGATTGCTACAGTTAATAAGGGTGTACTACTCCTCTCTTTAGTCTACCTGAGAGAACACAATCCATTTGTGATGTGTTACCTGATTTTTTCCAGTTATTTTTCACCTTGTTGGGATATAAAACAATCTTTTTGAGGCAAGACAAGTTGTCACTTCCAGTTACTGTGGGTGAGTATGATATGGCATGCAAAATTGCACACCATGTTGTTACAGCCTGAAAAATAATGGGTGTCACCACTGTAATTGTTGATAAAAATTCGGTGTTTGATACTTAAATCAATTACTTACCAAAAATGTCTTATTTCAGAGTCCTTTCTAGGAAGAATCTAATATAGCCTACTGACCCACAGTCAATCAATGTATATAATGAATGATGAGTCTGCAAGGAAACATTATACAGTCACAGTATCTCTGTGCTTCAATCCATACAATGACTTTTAAGGACGGAAAATTATATTCAAAATTCATAGTAAACAATAAAGGTAAAAAGTGTCTTTCCCTAAGTATGTGGTGATTATATATTGCAATGATAACCAGTCATTGTAGGAAGAGGAAAATAGTGCTACTTGAAAAAAATGGAAATGGATAGAAAAATCTGTGTGAGAGAGAAAATACTGAAAATCACAGAGAAAAAATAATTTATGCAATACATAATTTTAAAAATTCCAGAAGGTCATAGTCAGCCTGACTGAGAACATCAAAGAGAAAATAGAACAAGAACAGAATCAGCTATATGGGCTATTTAGCTGTGAGAAGATACTAACCCAGGAATGACTTAGTACATTTAGGGCAGTACTGAGCTCTGTGTGGGAAGCTGAGTGAAATGGCAGAAAACTGTTATAGCAGATGAGATCATGAGGATGTCTTTTATTTATTTCTTAACCTTCTTTTGGGCCAAACCCAGAAAAGCTGATTCAAGATGGAATCTGTACATGGCAGAAATAATGAAGAACTAATTGTATAGTAAATGACAATAACTAAAGGTCCAGAAATAGTGTGGTTAAATTAACAAATTTAATTTTATTACTTTGAAATGGTGGAGTACAGAGAGAGGAAAAGTGGTGACAGTGTAGTCCACCTGAAGCAAGCGCTGAAGAGAAGAATAAGCTTCTTTTTAAGCCTATGCAAAAAATTTAATCAGTGAGTCAGAGTGAGTGGCACAGCCTCATTTCTCTAGCAAAATTTTGTACCTGACATGGAGATGGGGAAAGACAGGAGAGAGATTTTTGGTTTGCACCTTGGAAGGTTTGTGTAATTCATATCAGCCCCTACCCAGGAGAAAAGTTCTAGTTCTGTGGCCTGTGAGCAGAACTCTAAATTTCCATCATGACTGCTTTTGATCTATTCATAAGATCATAGTCACAGCCCTTCTTGTCTTTCTTGGTGGTTTTCTGACTCACTACAACCTCATCAGGCTGTCTTTATAATATAGACTGCTTAACCCTGAATTAGAGTGGAACACCTGCCTCACCTCTGCAGACACTTTCATGTGGAGGCAGGGATGGAATCTATCAGACTTCACCACACACAGGATTTTGTTTTCAGACAATATGGCTCCTGAGAGAAAACAGAAAAACTAAAGGTGTTAGATTAAGCCGAACAGAGGATGACCTTGAAAACCTAGCTGAAAATAGACCGTCACTTTCACCAAAGCTATGGCAAAGGTTCTTGAACATGTGCAGACTGAGCTATGAGTTAATTTTAAAATAGGGGCAATGGCAAACACAAAATTTTTTATACAAATCTGATCACACTGTAAATGAGCAAAAGTACAACAGTAAACAACAACAGCACAACATTGGAAACATTGTATAGATACAGAAGAGATACTGAAGAGATGCAGATCACAGCTATTGTATGAGAGAATATATTATGACAGTATATTGAAAAGCACTTATTTGAAAGAGGTATGATTCAATTCAATTACCTAACTAATATTTAATATTTTCTTATATTTCTGTAGCATGTAATTATTTGTTAAATAAAAAGAGTAAATTTGCAGACTCTTTTTATTTCCTTTTTTTGACCTGACATAAATCATCGGGTACTGTCAATTTTCCGGTATACTCTTCTTCTTGATAGTCATGCTTTCACTGTATTTGAAGAGAACTAACAACATTTCCTTTTACTCGTGATGGAGACTAAGTTAATTTAGGACTACACTAGTTTCAAAAATAGAATATCATACAAATGTCTACCTTATCTCACAAAAACCAGCAAACAAGCAAACAAACAAAAGAAATAAAGAAGCAAAAAATCCAATTTGGAGGTCATGATTAAATATCTTCTCCTGCACTGTCATAAACAAGATGCTAGAGAAAAACAGACCAATAAATCACTAGTACTTATACATCTAACATATAGAAAGATTCAGCCAGCTGTCAGTGCAGTAGGGAACCTCAGCTGAATTGGCCTATTTCTTGCCTAGTATAAAATTCCTGTCTCCTTCTCCACTAATTATACCTTTAGAAACTATTCATATATGCTAAATATATATATATATGTGTGTGTGTGTGTGTGTGTGTGTGTACATCCACCTTTTTTTTTAACTTTGCACTTCTTTCTCACTTCAGATCTATTTCTTTGTTTTTATAAAGATAGGTATTTAGGCACCATCCAGAAAATAGTTGGTTTAGTTTAACAGTTAGTTTAATACTTGTTACATATTTTTTCAGTCCATGATTAGAGGATGTGAAAGCTTGGTACAATACAAAGCAGGAAGAAAAGCTAATATACAACTAGCAGAATCTAAGATTAAAAATTAGATTCTTTTGTTATAATCAGCTTTTTCACTGACTTCGGTGTTACAGCTCTTCATCCATACTGTTGTATTTCACAAGGATAAAATAAGTTTAATTTTTGAAAAATGCTTTGTGAAGTATTCACAGTCTAGCCCAGAATGATAAGTCTTTAATGGTTATTTTAGTTTCAGAATAGCTGCGTTTGAACACAATGCACCACAGAGGTGAAATGGAGGAGAAAGAGAATGAGCAGGAAATATGGTATTCTCTATAAAAGTGTATGTTCTCAGGTCACAGTATCAATGGCTTTGTATAGATGCATTTCTATCTTCTTTCTTTTTTCTTGTCCCATTTTAGGGATAAAATCTATGGGACACAATGAAGCAAGAGAAGTAATTCTTTTTTACTTTTTTTTTAAAGAATGACAGTATATTTGTACCTCGTTCTGTAAAGAGGATGTGGGTGTAGGTTCAAACAGGCCCAACCTCATTTTAAATAAGATTTAGGGCAATCATATTCTCTACACTGCCTGTGGTCTAAAAGCCATCCTCTTTGTCAGAAGATGCCTTTTCAAGGGAGACAGATGGCATGAGATGAACTGCGTGGAAAAAGTGTTTGTGCTTTCTCACCACACCTAGAAGCATTGCATCTAAGGTACAATGCTGCGGAATTTTTTTGAGGGGGCAGAGTCTAAAGAAACCTGAAGAGGGCCACGATTATGCTTACTTAGCATGACAAGTACCAACTGAAATTTCTGCTGCAGCTCCTCTGCTGTTGCTTGCTAAGGGAACAATTTTTTTTTGACAATAATTTCATTTATGTAAGTGATTTTAAAAATACCTTTAAACTCTTCTGGTGGCTTATAAGTTCCTCAGAAACCTACAAGAAACATACCTAGGTTAAACCAAATGTGACCCTCCATAGGCCTTTCTGTACCTGGTGCCTTCCACCAGACTCAATAGAAAGAGCACAGGGACCCAGTTGACACACCAAAAAAAAGCTTTATTGTCTTCAAATCTTCCTCCAGTAGTGCCTTTGTTTGCTGAGCAGATAAGAAAACAGGGGTCCTGCCTAGGTTCTAGCATTGGTACAAAGACACCAACTGGATTATTGCAACCTCTGCAACAGGCAGTGCACATAACATTTGCTTGTATTTTACTATCTGCAGAGTACATGATGTGTTTGCAAACAGGAGAATCTTTTTCCCTAAGATTAACCAATATTCACTCAGTTAGGTGGAAATATCTTGCCAGAAAACAAGACCCTGTCGTTTTAGGTAGGCAAGCGGAGACGAAGGAAGAGAAAGTGGGAAGGAGGTTCAGGCACGAATAAAGAAGGTGAAACCCACTATGCCCCCACAATGAAGGAAGAAGGATATTTTGCTGAGGACTTTGCTTCAGCCCATGAGGATACTAGGAGTTGTTGAACTGGAAAGCATGAGTAGACCAACCTCAGACAAATTTTGCAGGGGCAAAATTTTATCATCTCCTTTTTATGTTCATATATGTGAGACAATAAATCTTATATTTTTTGTTTGGAAGATA
The DNA here is from genome assembly GCA_013398115.1 of Falcunculus frontatus. Classification (NCBI taxonomy): domain Eukaryota; kingdom Metazoa; phylum Chordata; class Aves; order Passeriformes; genus Falcunculus; species Falcunculus frontatus. The sequence goes on from VZRV01004151.1 coordinate 310,322, forward strand.
TCCCAGTTCTATATTTGTCCTAATAGCAGGTATCTTCAAGGTTTGAAAACCATTTCTTTGCTTTTGAAGTGCCTATTTTTAGGAAAATTTCCAAGCAAATGTACTGAAAATCTGTGCCTATTCAGGGTCCCACGTGCACTTAAAACTACTCTTTGCCCCTAAATTTCCAAATTATAATTTTACCTTCTTCTCTGAGCTGTCAACTTGCCTATTCAATTGACCTGTAGAAGCAGTACCAATAGCACTGTCACACAGAAATGAGGGTCTTACTCCACAGCTAAGGCTGATTCTCTATTACTCACACAGTAAAGCCCAGTCTTTTCTAAAATAATAGAAAATGTACAAATAATATTTCAAGTATTTCAAGGAGACCAATAAAATTAATCCTGCTTGCAAAAATATGTGAGCGCTCCGCACATGGAAAAGCAAATGCCAAAAATTACAGGGTGAATGTCCTTCTTCCTCATTACACTTACAGGCTATAGTTCCATTTTGTCATAAGAACAAAAATTACCTTAAAGTTGAGGAACTTTGTTAACCCATTTAATTAGATTAGCAGCATCTGTTTTCTGCATCTCCAAAGAGAGCTAGAAAGAAGCCAAGAAAAAAGAGCTCTAGTTGTGATCATCACAGTGACAGCAAGTTTATAAGGTCTAGTGGAAGGTTATGTAGTGCCTCATGAAAATTCCTACATGCTTTTCACATGATTGATTTTCTGTAAAAATAAGAAAGTATGATTTGAAGTGATTCATACATTAACTTGGGCCCTTAGTTTATTTAATCTGAACAAGCTTTTTAACCTGGACCTTTATTTAGCACCAGGATGCTGAAAGTTCTCCATGCTTGACTAAGCAGTTCTGCATGTTGTAATTGTAAGCAATTTACATATTGAAATTACAGAGAAGATTGTCTAGAATACAGTGTCTTTTCATCTCAGAAAGTGACAGTCTTAATAAGAAGTACATTCCATTGTCAATATTTTAACATTTATCTTGCTTAATGTAAAATCAATATTTTAACATAAGCTGATTACTCCCAGTGATAAGTTATGAATTTACTCCTCTATTGGCTTGTAAACAAAAGAAAAGACAAGACAAAGCAGTTTTTTACTAACATAATTATTATCCAGTTCTTCCCCTCCCTAAAGTAAAAAAAATCCTTTAAAATTATTTGTATGAGTATCTGGAGACTTTTAAGAAAGGAACCAATTTAAATAATTATAATAGTAATTGCTTAAAGTTATGTAAAGCCTGTCATCCCATGAGTTAACAGAAGTCTGTCATTCATGAATGCACATCTTTTTATTATTGTCCAGTGACCATTAGGGTATCTGCAATCTTTCCTAGTTTTATAGCTGAGTTTAAAATAATTAATGTTGCTTTAAATCTACGAACAGTCACATGTGTTCCTAGCTTACATCCGTGATGCATGCACATATCATTCTTCAGAAGTTAAAAGAGAGAACAAGTAGGCAACAAAAAATCTCCTTAAATAAATTATGAACTAGGGATGATGAGAAAATATTTTTATTTTAAATATCAAGTGGAAAGATCTTACAAGTGAAGACAAAAATATTTCTTCTAGTTGCCACGGTCTTATTTCATTCTGCTAAACGACATTAATAGGATGCCCTTTACTGGTCACCATTAGAAGCAATTACAACAAGGAAGCAAAAGAACACTGCCAAATGAAAAACTTGTCATTTTCATATAATGAGATAGTATTTTATTTTTAATTTGAGCTACAATCTCCAGCCAAGATGGAAATTAAATTGTGCTAGGAATATAAAAGCACAGGGAATATGCAGTCACTGCCCTAGAAAACATAGCAGGCTAAACAGAGAAGTCAGACAAAGAGGGAGAGAGAAAACCTGCATACTCAGATGCTTCTTCCTGTGTATTCCCTCCCTAAACCCTTCCCCGCCCATTCTTTTTTTAAATAGAAGCTGGATTGATGTTGACAATATGCCTCTGAAATACAGCAGTGTGATGAAACAGTGAACTACTCAACAGTGTGAACTGAAAGAAAGACAAGATTGCCACTTACCATAGCAATAAGCAGTCAGTGTCACAGCAAAATAATATTTCTTCACTCACATGCAGCATTTTTTTATTTGGTTATATGAAAATAAGGATGCACATATGTTCAAAGGCTAAGAGCACAGACTTCAGTTACTGTAGCGAAAAAGATGATCCTTCTGCCTCAAGGATTTTCTCTCTCCTGTAAATACATTTTTACCTCTGTATACGGCTTTCTTCCCTCATGTTTAAGTCCAAGCACTCCTGAAGAAAAAGAAATTAATAATAGTCCTTGTTTCTTTTTTTTTTTCCCTATATGGGTTATTTCAAAGCACTGAGACATCCAAAAAGCATCTTCTTCATTATAGAAATTTTAACTGTCTCTATTACATGTGTTTTGAGGAAGGGCTGAGAATATTGATCTCTCCATTCCATTGGTGAGTTGTTAATCACAGAAATACTCCTGAATGCATGACTGAGTGCCTACTAATGGAAATAAGGGATTTACTATCTGGCTCTGTAAAAAGTAGTATTACTATGGGTTAGTGAGACATCATGGAAGCGGGGATGTTCATAAATCATACGCAGATATTTCGAGAAATATTTAGAACAGTAGTAGTTTTCAGTTAGCATGCTTTGTGTGGCATCTGGTCTGGAGCTACGGGAAGGTCAAATGCTTCTTGCTTACACTTATGTAAATCTAGAGTAACTGTCATTGAATTCTCAGCAAAATCAACATATAGAAGAGCAAAATGAGGTCACGTTGTTACTAATGCGCCCTATCAAATGATTCACGTGCAGAATGCGTATTTGTTGTGGAAAAAAAATGATGCAAAGGATATGTGTGCCTGTTGTGGGTAACATTACAGGGTTGAGCACTTAGAATTATTCTGGTGATTTAGATCATGGTAAACACACTCTCAAAAATATCAAACTTAAATTACATAAGGTGCCTGGCTGGACTGATGAAATGTGTTTTATGCCTCTACAAAAGCTAGGGAATTTTAATCAATCACTGGGAGAAGCAAATAGATCAAGTGAGTACCTTCCCATTAGCTCTGCAATGCTTGACAGAAATAGGACAGCAGAGAACAGTTTTTTCCTAGTGCACATAGGGTTCTGTTTATGTCATCTGAATTTTATTCTGCACTGCTTATGCACTGTTGCCTGGAGGAACCCTGCAGTCTTGAGGTAAATACAGTAACTTAAAGCTTTATCACTGAACATATTCCTGCCAGTCTATTATCAAGATAATGGGTTATTTTTCAGGCATTGGAGTAAAGTTCTATCCACATACTACCACAAAATTAACAAAATAAGTAAAGAATAGGCAATGGGACTGTTGAGTCCACCCAAAATAAAATCATAGAATCACAGAATATCTCAATTTGGAAGGGAGACATAAGGATCATCAAGTTCAACTCCCGGTTTCTTGTAGGGCTACCTAAAACTAAATCATATGACTAGGAGCATCATCCAGACACTCCTTGGACTCTGACAGACTTGGTGCTGTGACCACTTCCCCGGAAAGCCTGTTTCAGTGACTGACCACCCTTTCTGTGAAGATATTTTCCTACTGTCCAAAAAAACCTCCCCCTGATGAAGCTTCATTCCATTTCCTTATGCTCTACTGCTGGTCACCAGGGAGAGGAGACAAGCACCTCCTCCTCCATTGCCCTTCATGAGGAAGCTGTAAACTGCAATGAAAGCAACCCATTCTCTCCCAGGGGAAAAAAGCAAGTAACCTCAGCTGCCCCTATATGCCTTGCCCCCAAGGCCTTTCAACATCTTGAGCACACTTTTCTGGACGTGGTCTAATAGTTTGATGTCCTTCTTGTACTGATGAGCCCACAATGGCACACAAAACTTGAGTCTAGAGCACAGCGGAACAGAGCAGAGCGGGACAATCCCCTCCCTTGCCCAGCTGGTGATGCTGTGCCTGAGGCTCCTCAGGACACGCTTGGCCCTCCTGGCTGCCAGGGCACTGCTGACTCATGTTCAACTTGCCATTGACCAGGAGCCACCATTTCTTTCTGAAGGGCTTCTCCCCTGCCTCTCACTCCCTAATTTGTACATATAACCAGGATTACCCTGTCCCAGGTGGACAATCTGCCCCTGGCTCTTGTAAAATGTCATGCAGTTGGTGACTGCTCAGCTCTCTAGTCTATCCACAACACTCCACCCTCACGGGAGGGTTCCTCCTAATTTAGTATATCTTTTCAAAACTATTAAAATTCAATTATAGTAACAGCAAATTAGAAAAGTATTTCTGTATTCGCATTCACTTTACCTATCTCATTAGTAGCTCTATTCCATTAATAACCAGAGCTTACCTGATGGTAAACTGAATTAATGCCTACCAAACTGTGTTGAATACATGCAATATAGTTCTCTGCTAGAAACAGCAAACAACTAGAAAAATTTACAGATATGTTTGAAGCAGCACTAAATTCACCTTATGAATTCACCTTAAATGGTTACATTTTCACATTGCTGTATATGTTCTTTGTGCTATTTTTATGTTTTTTCTAGACTTCTGTTCTTAATCCTGTTTTCCATAACTTCTGGTCTTTTAACTGGATACCGACCTATTAATATTGAAGATGTAGTAGCTGGATGTCACTGGCCTGTGTAAGGAAGGGTGTAGAAGGAGGTTTGGTAGATCTGAGTCAACTTATTTATGAGGTCACCTGGACAGCTGGGCGATTTTTGTGCTAGGTTCTTACAACAAGAGATGTGCAGAAGCTCTGAACTGTTATTTTTATTCTGGTGAGCAGCAAAGTGTCAGCAAATTCTGAGATCCACGAGTAAATTTTCAGAAGTATGATAAAGAAATAGCTGAGAAATTACAGATCTCCTTGTCTCCCATCTTTCCTAAATCATATCTCGAACCCAGTTTTACCCTTTCATAATAGTTTTTTCTACCTATTCTTTCTGTGATGCCTTTCTAGCTCTCACCAACTTTTTTCTCAGTCTCTGGCAGCCTTCAATCTCCATGAGTCATTCATTCCCTGTGGCTAAACTTGCTTATGGTTAACTGTTCTAATTTGGAAATTATATCCTGTTGTATCCTTTTAAGGTGTGAACAGGTGTAGTAGAGAATGTTCAGAATTATTTTTTTCTAATACAAAATGTTCCAAAGGGATACAGACTATGTGTAGTGAGAGTGATGATCTAAAGACTAAAAGAACTGCTGAGCTCAACCATGAAGTCATTCACTGTTTTTCTGCTTAACTAAAAAAAAAAGTTGACTTTTTAGCTGATTTTTTTAAATTTAAATTTTTAATTTTTATTTTTAAAGATGCCAGTGTCAGTGCAGCTTTTGCTTTGTTATTAAGGTGGCTTGTATCAAGTCCAAATCTCCTTCTCTTTAAATAATTTGAAAAATATATGACTAAAATGAGAAGAGTGTAGAGAAAGCTGTGTTTCATTTCACTATATGTGACAAAGTAAAAAATAATTTGATTTATCTTTGTGTGCTATGTGATTATGATGAAGAAAAAGAAAACCTTAGCAAAATGCATAGAGAATACTTGAATTTACCTCACAGCTCCTTCAGCATGACAAAATTCAATAATTCAGTAACCACATATTCATGAAGAACATTTTGAGACCAAAAATTCTTGTAAGTGTTTTCCTTTGCCTTCCTGAGCCTGTGCTTCAAAAATCACATCTGGAACAGCAATGAAGCAAGGCCTGTTTTGAATATTAGGAGCCAAAATTTTCCTTGAAAATTATAACCAGATAAACTGAAAGTTTTCCTCCATAATTTTTCCATTTCATGATAAATAATTGTTAAAAGAGTAAGGGACAATATCCAAAGATTCAATTGCCTAAATGTTAACAAATCAAAGGATGAATAAATTCACTTCTTTAAAGCTCCACATCAGTTGAATACTTTTCCAGAAAGCTCCCTGGCTCTGACCATTCCTCAGAGTCATATTCTCAGTGCCTGTTCAGGAGATTCTTTGCTTTCTGTTTCTTTAATTTTTTCAGTGATGTTTCTGTACTTCCTTTCTCTTTCTCACATGCAGTCACACATCTCTCTACTGAAAAAAAAAACCCAGAAAAAGAAAGCAAACTTCCCCAGCTAAAAGAAACCCCAAAATCAAACAAAAAGACACAACAAGCCAAAACACACCCCAGCAAAGTCTTATCACCCACATATACTTTTATTGTAGAAAAGTATGTGCTTTCAGTGATGGCTACTCATTTTTCTAGAGCAATTCACAGGTGGCTTGTTACAGCTTTCTTCGATGAATTGTGGCAGTTACCTACCATGGTGACATATATCCAGCCCACGGTTTTACATAAAGCTAATATTCATTGTCAAGATAATGCACCACAATTTTCTGGTTAGTTTTGCTTGCTTTCTTGTTTGTTTGTACGTTTGTTTGGTTGGTTTTGCTGCAGTTGCTTTAACAGGTAACATTAGAAGGGTTTTTTAAGCTTTTGGGTTTTTTCTTCTCTCAATGTGCACATATTTTAGCAATTTGTACTCAAGAAAACTATGACATCTACGATACTCGATTTATTATATTTATTCAAGAAATAGAAAGCTTTCCAGACAAGGACAAATTTGAAAAATTGACACTTAGTCTGTGCTAGGTAAGTATTAGTGGCAGTCGCATAGAGATATATGCTAAGTAAAATATGCACTGAAACAACAGAGCTAAGAAAAACAAGGGAGCTAAAGAAACAGAACCTTTTCCTTTTATCTGCACATTAAAGTATAAAGAGGACACAAATCTGTATACACAAAGAAGGTGGATAAGAAACTTTTCACATATTTCCTAAGGAAGAGACTTACATACTTAGATTTCAAATCTAGTCTATGTTCCTCTTTCAAGATTATTTCTTGCATTTCAGGGAAATGCAACTATGACAACTAAGAATCCCAATGCCATAAATACTATTCATAGGTAAACATTCCCTGCTCTGATCCATGTCATCAGGAAAAGCATTCTTTTTCTTGATGAGTTTAGGATGTAAATGAACCAGGAAGTCAAATAACGGAGACAAGGAAAGCATTGTCTATATTTTACAGTCAGTAAACCAGAGCAGAAAGATTTGCTGACATTTGTCTACTCTGCATGCAGATGCTGCTTCCTCTGACATGGGGATTCAGAGTGAAAAAATCTCATAGTAATGTAAAAAAGCTTGTTTCCCAACATACAGCCAGGGCTTGAAACAGAGCAACCATTTAGTTTACTAGGCTGCTATTGAATGTTTAATAATGAGGATTTTGTAGCAGAGATGCCCTCTAAAACAAAACAGGAACAAAGACTACAGAATTTTCTTCATACACTCTTTCTAACTGCCATCAAAGAGCTGTGATTCAAATCCTGCCAGTCATAGCTGCACTTGAACTAATGACTTAGCAGTGAAAAGGCTCTACAGTCTATTACTAATCTCCTGATTCATCTGGCTTTCAACCCTTTTTTAAAGCTATATTTACTGGGATCAGAACAGTTGCCCTTCTTAGAATAGATTTTATGCTGCAGCTCACAGTCCAGAGTTCAAGAGTCTTCCATTTAAAAAAGAATAAGTCATAGTGTCTCTGTACAGTCACTTTCTGACAGCAGGGCAAAAACTTGCCTATCCAAAAACCAGGATATAATTAAAAATGTCTTTCTCCTATGTTAGGTATCTCACCTTCATGAATGAATGCATAAAGATAAGTGCCTCTTATTTTATCTTATCTCTTTCTTATTCACATTTATTTATCTTCACAGAAAATAGACAAGACTAAATAAATTATTTTAAAAAACCCAAAACAACAAAACCAAACCCAACCAGCTATTTTTATATTGCCATGTTAGCTACTGGAATGAATGAAAAAACCGTATAATGAGAGAAATAAAGACATATGAGAGAGGAAAAGATTATTTAAATGAATATATTATGTCTACTTTTGTCAATAAATTATCTTAATTAGGTACCACCCATTTCACAGGACATACACAGTATATTTTTCTATTGTCTGTCTTCTGCAGTTCAGAATCATTATTTACTCTCTCAAAGTATTTGAAATTGAGAATCAGTGTTACATCCAGATTTTAAATATCATTCTCATGTCATGATTTTTCATATTTGTTTTGAAGGTCATGCCGTACCTTTTTAAGTGGATAGATCTGTACCAGTGCAGTGCACATGCACAAAGCACATTTCTGAATTCTGCTGCTAAAATTCAGCACTGAACCTAGCATGGAATAGAGCAGAGGTGCAGGGGTCACTTGCATATCTTCGGGCACATTTTCCATAGTAGAGAAGAAGTGAACAGAAGAAGTTTTGCTGCACCATGCTTCACAGCCTCATGCCAGATGCAGATTGTAGTGGCGATGCAGAAAGATGAATGAATTCTAGTCCCTAATAGTTATAACGGAGAATATGCTGTCATGCTGAAAAGTTCCATGCAGAGGAAAAATAACATTGCCTACTCAGTTGGCATGAACCTGCCCCTGCTTCTAGACATATCAAATTCTTTCAAGGCATGGAGAAGACTGTAGTCTTACAGATCAGATAACAGTGGTTTTCTATCATACTAACATGGTGTCATACGATCTGTATGATCTTTTCCATGGTCATAACTGATGTTTATCCTTACATAAGTTTGACAGACACCTAGAAAAAAGCTGCACAGTTGCTAAGTGCTATCACAGCACTTGCTCTTCTCTTAACTATACTAACATATTGTGTTGGAGCACTGCTCCTTTGAGGGTTGGAGAAAGTTGCTAAAATCCAGAGAGTGCAAAGACAGAGAAAAAATTTTTTTGCATTTGTGTTTCCCAATGTTTCCAGCTTTCACAGTATCAGCAACACAGGTACTTGTATTTTAGACCGTCACTTGCACTATGCAAGTATTACCCTGGCATATGTGAGATCCTGTTTCTTTTTGTGTCTGGGGAGGTACAGCAGGTATGGGTATTTTTATGTGTAGGACTCTTCTTCTAAGTTTTCTGTGGGGGATTATACCTGTTCTTCATGTTCAATAATGAAAGAGGAACAGGAGAATATTCAGAACACTTGTTACTTCACTTATATCTTCACCACTGATGTATCATCCTGAGTTTTAATGGAGCCTATGTTCCATCTTGGTAGAATGGATAAGATTTAAAGCCCTTTTAAATCCTGCTCAGAGCTTCTTTGTTCAGATGGAAAGGGATAATAGATAAATAACAGCTAGAATTAACTATGCAGTAAAGATATACTGTCTAGAAAAATCTGCAGAATGTGAGTTATTGTTTTGACTGAACCTCTAAGTGGTTTAAAGAATATGTTTTCTAAAAATATCTGTTGGTATAAGCAAAGATTACCGTACCTTTTTTTTCTGATGTATTTTCAGCCTCAGGATATTTTAGCCATTTATAAAGCAGGTTACAGCTCTAAGTTTTATATATGAACACCTATTCAGCTGGGAAAAAAATCTATTTGCAACTGCAATTCTTCCAAGAGTCACAACATATATTCCAGTGCATGAACATTACCATGTCAGGAGTACAGTAACTCTGAAGCAATTAGAATTTTCTTAGAGAGCCAGTATTCTGAGGAAATTTTAAATTGAATTCAATGGAGCAGGAAGCAGGAAAACTAAATTATGGTACAGTCTAGTATTTTCCAAATAATCAAGTTATGAAATTTAATTTCAATGGAATCATGTTTTTGAGACTTTTCTGTTCATAGACTGAATGGTGGCTTCCGTTTCTTCAAAAACGGCTGTCACCAGGAGAACAGGCATCATGTTTTAAGAGATCTGTGCTTGAAAACCATTCAGGTGTTAGGAAATTCCCCAAAGACTTTTAAAAGACAATGCCGTTCTAATGCTCCACCTCACAGTGCTAAAGTCTTCTGGGGTCTCAACATCATGTTAAACTGCATGAACGCAGCATGATATACAAAAGTCATTTGAAAAAAAAGCATACAACAAAATATTTCTAGGAATATTTAGAGCAGGCAGTCTATACATACCTAATGAGATGGAGATGAGGAGTCATAAATGTATCCAGCCACACATCTACTACTACCTCTTTATTTCAAGTTATAGTTCAAACATTCTGAGCTTATTTATTTGCACAATGACTTTGAGCCCAAGCCTGGAATACAATAACAGAAGAGGTAAGAGCAAGTATACTTTACTGAGTCACTCCTCAAGGTGTCTGGGAAGCCAGAAGCCTCATTCCAGGTAGCTTCTTCCTAAATTCTCCTGGTCCTTAAAGCAGCCTAATTGTATGCAGCTGTTTTTAGGTTACATTTTAAAGTTGATTTTATAAAACTTCTTTGGTATTTTGTGGACATACAATTTTATGATAGCCATAAGTGTCACAAATGACAGTTGTACCATAACATTTTGGTGGAAAGCATTGCTTGTAACACAAGGATTAAACTTGTGTTAATGCATATGGGAAGATTCACACTTCCATTTCTCTTTAAATTACACCAAGTTCCTTAACAGTTCAATTAGATTAGTATAACATTCATCAGCATATTCTAAATTTTATGCTTTGATTATTTAAATACAGTTGTATGCTTTTCCTCATCAGCAGTGTGACTATTATACTGCACAGCATTTCTCATGATTTGTCAGCTAAACTTAGGCAAATAAATATTTACACAGGTTCAGGACAGGCCAACAAGTCTTCTTCAAAAGGTTCTAATAATGAAAGCAGCAGAAAATGAAAAAAGGGCAGAGAAAGAAGACACGTTCTGTCCCAAATACCCAAGGAGACCTCAGATGAAATAGTTTATTTTGATTGAAAAGTTGAAACTGTAACTACACAAGGCCACACTGCAGAACAAAGATTCAAGTATTTAAAGGTGGAACATGAAATTTTATTACACACTTCCAACAATTCACACAGTGTAAAGTAGCACAAGAAGAAACAGGCAATCCTTTAGGGAGAGACTAATTTCTGTCTTGAATCCTGAAAAAACTGGATTCATTGTTTTATTTATCACCTTCTTTAGCCATACTAAAATTTTAAAAGTAATAAACAGACCATGAGCAATAAAAAATAGGAATCTTCTCATGATCTCTTTTCTTGAAGTACTTCCAAAGCTACCCTTAAAAACACTTCTGCTACTTTTGGAATATTGTATACTTCCAGCAGAAATCCTGGATATTATGAATGGGGCATCCAATGGTTGTCTGTTGCATTCTGATATCTGGGGAAAGTTATGTTTTGCTTTAATGATTATATAATTTTTTGAGATTAAAATTTTTATTCTGTCCAACTTTCCTGAATAATCTCAAGTGCATATTTTTCTCACTGACTTTGACATACTGAGCTCTAAAAAACAAACTGTATCTCCCACACTGCACCAGAGCCATGGGTTGCTATAGCATTATATATGGTGAACAGCCAAGAAGAAGGGGACATGCTGTCCAAATAGGCAGTGTATGCTTGAGAAGAATGGAGGAGCATTAGTGGATTGCCAGCTTTTATATTTCACATAAAATTTATACATCTGTATCAAGTCAATTTATGTAGATCTGCGCAGATCATTTGCCTTTGGTAAAAATACTCACTATAAATTCATTCCTTCAGGTTTTTTTCCAAATGAGCCAATATTTAATTTAGTGTAAATGTTTCCATTTTATCTCAATATTGAAATTCATCCCCTAGAATTATCCTGCCCTGATTTGTGCTATCATCACGATTACACAGTGCAGCATGCTTAACAATCAGTGATACCTTTCTTATTAGAGCTTTCTCGTGTACCAAGGTGACCACTCATGCTGTTTTCTTGTCAATTATAACAAAGTTTCAAGATTCATCTTCCTGAATCAGCACTGCAAAGAAACTCATTATAAAACTTAAATATACAGACCAGTCCTTCGCTTGTTTTGGCTGCTTTTTTCATTGTTGTTGCTGTTAATATTTTGTTGTTAGTTTGTTTTGTGGTTTGGGGTTACCTTTTTTTGCAATTGGGACATATTTTTAAAAGTCAGGGAGACTCTAAACATGAGTGGAGAAATGCATACCCTGAACTCTTCTCAGGACAAAAAGAAATTTAAGCACTTTAGCTGAACATTGATGATATTAACAATTAGCATTGTGCCAATAAAGTTGCTAGTATCAGGTTTCAGAAATAACCATATTTAAATGTTGAGGTTTTAGCTGTCCTTCGATTTTCTCTTAAAGAATTTCCCCATACAATTACTGAGGGACTCAGCCATAGGGGGTGGAGTCTAGCTGGTTGTCCTTTTTGCCTGGGGTTTTTCTCGTGTAGGGTGGAATCACCGCAAGATTTGAACTGGCTAAAAGGGACTGGGTCCAGCCCCTGGTTCCTTGTTCTCCCCTGGCATTCAGGGAGGTGAGGAGCTGCCCTCGTGGTGAAGGGGATTTGCTGCCGCTGCAGGCTCCTGCCTTCTGCTGTTTTCTTTTTTCCCTCTACTGAAAAGCCCAGGGATCCCAAGCCCGCCTTCCCCTGCCTCACAGGGAGCCGGGCCGGGACTGCCCTGCCTCCTCCGCCGTTCCCTCAGCACTGCCGCAAGCCTCCGCTACACTGTAGCGCCGCAGCCCCTGCCTGCCGAGACATCCAGGGGCTCTCCCTGCAGCTCCAGAGTTTGATACATCTCGTCTANGTTGTTTGTTTGCCTTGTTATACATATATATTAGTAAAGAACTGTTATTCCTATTCCTCATATCTTTGCCTGAAAGCCCCTTAATTTCAAAATTATAATAATTTGGAGGGAAGGGGGTTTCATCTTCTATTGCAAGGGAGGTTCCTGCCTTCCTTAACAGACACCTGTCCTTCAATCCAGGACATTAAAGGAATGACAAATGGCCTTTTTTTTTCTGTCTGAAGATTCACTACAACAAATATGTACCCACCCAGAAGTGATACTAGAAATTCTGAAACCAGAGTTTAGTAGAACTGTGGCTTATGTTGAACAAGTAGATTTTTAGAAATATGGAAAAAATTGTTTTCTTCCTACAAAATGCATTGTAACTCAGTACTTTCAGAATGCCAGAAATAAAACATCTATCTCTCTAACTAGGATAATAGATGTCATGTTTTGTTGTTGTTCTTATAGGAAGACCCCATAGAGTACTAAAATAGAGAATATGTAATTGAAATTTGGTCTGAAATAAGATATTCACATATGCTTAATATAGCAGGATTTAAACAAATGGTTGAGCAAAATGCTGGTCTGAAGACTATGTGATATATATATATATATATAGATATAGTCATTTAAATCACTATTTTGAGATGTATTTTTTGAAATGGAGACATGACAGGAAAATAGAGGTTACCTATCTAAGTCCTGAGGAGCTCATGCACTTCACATCCTTCCCATAATGAATTTTGATTAGCCACTAATCTACAGCCTGAGCAGACCACAGAGATACATCAGCCCTTCCAGCCAGTCTGTTCAGTGCTTCTCTCTGTTGCCTGATATCTAAGGGGAACTTACATCAGTGCTTTTTAGGATCATTCTTTTTTTTTTTATGAATGTGAAAAGATTGTGGTCTTATTTGTGAAACTTGAAGACTTCTACTCTCGAAAACTTCTTTCCTCATCCCTGTCAGTATTTCTTGAGACTAAAGCATTAGTTATTCTCACAGATCACATGCTGTTTCTACTTCATTTCTCTATACTGCCTCTGATTACTCTCTTGAAGTGCAGTGTCAGACCTGGAAAAAAAATTCCATCCAATACCTTACAAAAACTCAGCATAATGTTGTTTTAGGTATTACAAGCTTTCCTGTCATTCTCTTTTTTTTTAAAAAAAAAAACAAAAAACCAACCTATTTTCCCCCACATGCTATCTTTACAGTTGAATAAACTTTAAAATGTTTTGTTTAGATTTATTAACATCCATGAATTGGAGGTGGGGGAGAAGGGGAGGGGTGGACACAGCCTCTGGGAGATTTTATTTAAAGCTAAAAGAAACCCCCTCAAATTCAAGTGCTTCAAATGTTACAATAGTATTCACCATAGATCCATTAGTTATCCAAAGATAAATGTAAATTACCTGCATTTGTCTAGGCAGCATCTGTTCAAATAAACCTAGAATTCATGTACCAGATAACAACAGGATGGTAAATTACAAGTATTTAGATTACTTTTTTTTCAGCCAAGGATATTGTAGTTAAAGAAAAGCAATTTTCATCATATTTTTAAGCAAATTAAAAAATCCATAGAGTATAATGTGGCCGAAAATTATTTAATCTCTATAACAGAAGTTTTCAAAAATTTTCATGTCTATGACTGAATTCTATTCAGAAAACTATTCAGCAAATGTTGTTGGTTTTAAATAAGTTCTGGCATGTTCATAAAAGAAATGAAAGAGTGTTGTATCAATGGCTTCCAGCTATGAAACGACCTGTTGCTTTATCTGAACAATGCTATTGGGGTTCATTGAATTAATTTACTTTACTCCAGAGGATGGCTCACTTGTACGACAACATTGAGAAATTCCAGGCTGCTGACTCATTCATACAATATTCTACTACTTTATTTGATCTTATGGCAATATTTGAGGGAAATTCAGCACTACAATAAAACAGAGTCTCTCCAGCAATGTTCACTGATGCTCATAGTCTTCTGACTTTTTTGTTTTCCGGAGCACTGCATATGTCCTCTCCCTGGTCACCCATATTCTCTTGGGGAAACCAAGTGTCTTTACATAACGGAGCAAGAATGTAATTTCTTCCAAACAGGGGAACTGGAATATGAAGCAGTGCTCAGGGGCAAATGAATCCCACCCAGTTTTAAAACATCTGCTTTAAGACAGAGAGAGGAAGAAGAACCACAGAATTTATTAGGTTGGAAAAGACGTTTGAGATCATCAAGTTCAACCTATGATCTAACGCCACCTTATCAACTAAACCATGGTACTAAGTGCCATATCCAGTCTTTTTTTAAACATGCCCAGGAACAGTGACTCCACCACCTCCCTGGGCAGCCCATTCCAGTGTCCAATCACTCTTTCAGCGAAGAATTTTTTCCTAATGTCTAGCTTAAACTTCCCCTGGCACAGCTTGAGCCTCTCATTGTGTCAGCTGTCGCTTGGGAGGAGAGACCGACCCCCACCTGGCTACAGCCTTCTGTAAGGCAGTTGTAGAGGGTGATAAGGTTTCCCGTGACCCTTCCATTCTCCAAGCTAAATAACCCCATTTCCCTAAGCTGCTCTTCATAAGACTTGTCTTCTAGACCCCTCACCAGCCTTGTTGCCCTTCTCTGCATGCATTCAAGCATCTCAGCGTCCTTCCTGAACTGAGGGGCCCAGCACTGGACACGGCATTCAAAGTGTGATCCAACCAGTGCTGAGTACAGGGGAAGAATGACTTCCCTGGTCCTGTTGGCTGCACAATTCCTGATCCAGGCCAGGATGCCATTGGCCTTCTTGATCACCTGGGCACAGCTGACTCATGTTCAGGAGGAAAGAACTGTACTGTTGTACAGGGCTGTACTTGCTGCATGTTGCTAATTCATTCATCAACTTTATCCATGGCACAAACCTACGCAGAACATATAAAATATAATGCTCTTCCCTTCCCTTTCCTTCTCCTACTCTTCCCTTTTTCAGTGCCACTTGAGAAGATATTTTTCCCTTTTTTAAAAAAAATACCATGACAGTTTCCTGGCTTTAAAGTTTTACCATAAAATCAGCTTTAACCACTCAGCTGGTGTTCTTGCTTCTGTGGGCTATGTGTCTTAACAATTTCCAACATCTTTCTATTCACAAACTGCTTCCTGAAAGCTAAGAGAAATGAGCAAGAAATGAATAAAAGAAAAGGAAATAAGTTTACAGTGATGGAAAATAATAATGGCATAGATTATGACTGTGGAAAAAGTGTGCTGCTAGAAATAAAAGTGTTTTCAATGTTTTCATCCGGCAGTCAAGTAAATGGGAGAACAAATGGCATCAATAAATGGCATTACATAACTGAAGCTTAGAAACATGAAGGCCTATAAAATACTCTGAATTTTAGACTTTCTATTAGGATCTAATAAGGCAATGAAGTCAAAAATATAGATGTGCACAATTTGAATTTTTATAAGTCCTTTTAAACAAAAAAAACCCAAACCCAAACCCAAACAAAAAAAAAAATCCAACCCCAACAAAACAAAACCGAGAAAGGGATTGAATCACACTAATATAAAGACAAAGTCATAAAGATGTTTAAATTTTTGGAAAAATACATTTTTATACATGGACACACACACGTACAGATATATGTTTGTACATAAGTGTACAGAGATATATCTACATTTAGACACATATATCTGTAGATACATATATGTGTGTGTGTGTGTGTGTGTGTCTGGATATGCATGTGTAGTGGGTTGATCCTGGCTGGATGCCAGATACCCACCAAAGCAGCCACATTATCCCTCTCCATAGCTGGACAGGGGAGATGAAGTGTAACAAAGGGTTCACTGAGATAAGGACAGAGAGAGATCACTCACCAAATACTGTCATGAACAAAACAGAATCAAATTAGAGATATTAACTGAATTTATTACTAGCAAAAGCAGAGAAGGATAATGAGAAATAAAATAAGAGCTTGAGAAGACCTCCCCCCAACCCCTCCCTCCTTCCCGGCTCTACCTCCTGCCCCCCAATGGCACAGGGAGACAGGGAATGGGAGTTATGGTCGGTTCATCACATGCTGTTTCTCCCACAAGGAGTCCTTCCCCTGCTCCAGTGTGGGGTCCTTCCCATGGGAGACAGTTCTCCACAAACTTTTCCAACATGAGTCCATCCCATGGGCAACAGTTCTCTACCAACTGTTCCAACACGGGTCACTCTTCCATGAGACGCATGTGTCCTTCCATGTGTCCTTCAGGCACAGCCTGCTCCAGTGTGGGTCCTCCGTGAGGTCACAAGTCCTACCAGGAAACCTGCTCCAGCACAGACTCCTCTCTCTACGGGTCCACAGGTCCCCGCCAGGAGCGTGCTCCAGCATGGGCCTCCCAGGGGCCCATGAGCACACTCCTCTCAGACATCCACCTGCTCCAGTGTGGGTCTCCTGCACGTGCTGCAGATGGATCTCTGCATCCCTGTGGACCTCTGCACAATAACTTTTTTTTCTTCTTAAATGTTATCACAGAGACATTATCACTGTCATATCTAATAGGTCCAGCCTTGGGCAGGGGTGGGTCTTTATGGAGCCACCATGGATTGACTCTCTGGACATGGAGGAATCTTCTGGCAGCTTCTCCCAGAAGCCACCCCTGTAGCCCCCCTCTATCAAAACCTGGCCACACAAACCCAATACAACTTCAATAAAGCAAGCAGCAAAGCAAGCGTCTCCACTACATTCCTTATATTGTACTCATTTACCTGATCAGCAAGTTATCAGAAACAGCATTCATCAGAGGTGATTTCATCTTCTACACTGAGAGAAGCTGTGTCTCGGTTTAGAGACAAGTTTAGGAGAAAAACACTCTGGAATGAGTGTTTCCTCTAGGAAAAAAAGGGGTTCCAACAATTCCCTTCTGCCCATAAGAAATGAGTACTAGCGGTTGAAAATGAAAAGAACTCAACTGTTTATTGACAAATCAAGTGCCCACGTGGCACGGAAAAAAAAAGGGTAAATAAATTATAGGTACTGAATGATCAGANCAAAAAAATTTGTAGTTCATAATGGTCCATCCCTACCCCCCCCTCCCCCCCCCCCCCCCGAACAAAAAGCCCCAAAATGCAAGGGAAAGAAAAAAACCCACAATGGCTGGCAATGTGCTAGGGAGAGAAAATGGCGCCAGCTCCTGCCTAAAAGAAAAAAAAACAAAAGGTTCACACAGCAGCTCAGGCAAAACCAGATGGGAACCTGGTGAATCTCTGGTGTTGGTCCCCTCTTCATATCAGACGAAGCAGGTGTGCTTTTTCTTGCCAGCTCGGCTTTTCCAAGATCTGGGGCCAAAAGGGAGCCACCCCTCGCCTTTCCGGCTGGTCCTGGCCAACCCTCCTCTCTACTCGTTCTCTCTGATCTCAGACCAAAACCAAACCATCCAGTCCACTATGAAAAAAGCTGCTCAAGGATTGCTGCTGCAGCCTCTCCAAGGCCAGGGAAAAGAAAAAAAACCTTCTTGCCTTAGCTAACAAAAACGCAAGCTAACCAAGCAAAAAACCCACAGTCCGCACAGCACTCAGATGCCTGGGTGGGAGGTGAGACTTTGAAAAAGCCCACAGAAGAGCCCTAAGGCTCCCCTTTCCCTCTGGACCCACCTTAAATCTACAGCAACCATTTTTGGGCATAGAGCAGATGATCAGGGAATAGACTAACCATCATAAAATCACCCCAAGACAGGGTGATATTCTGCTCTACCAAACTGGAACCTTTTGCAATAGCAACAAGGGAATTTATTAGCAGGGTTACACAAGGGTTAAAGAGGCAATGTGGAGGAAGGAGTTACAGAATGAAGCCCCAGGCACTAAAAATTAAACAGTGGAGAGTGAAGATACTTGTGTTAAGAGTCCTGTTTTTGTTAACAGTTTCATCTTAAGGTTTTTGTCTGTAAAAAACAAACCTCTCAGACAACAAAAAAGATGGCATCTTTGTCCTTAGAGCACCATTAATGATGTCTAGTAGGGCAGAGGTAAGTACTGCAGGAGAAAAATTTCACAGAATCTCTTTCACAGTTTTAGTTGTTTTGATTTCATTCTTTAAAATATTCATTTCTCATTATTCAGAGAGCTTCTGAGAATATACCCTTTTGTAAAGAACACTGCAAAGAGAGTCAGAAAAGTGGCATCTTATTAGCTTACTGCTCTCAGAATTCATTTCCTTCCTTAAACTACACAGTAGCCCTGCTGGGCTTTAAAGCTCCATGTCCCATTTTATTGTTAAGAACAAGAAATTAAGAAATCCATGAGTCTGTGGCCTCTAGGTATACTTTTAAAAATGTAATTACCAACTCCTTCATTTTATTTTATAGTACTAAGTTTAACAAGGTTAGAAAGATGGGATTAGATATTTACTCAGATGTAGCATATATAAGACGAAATGCACATCACTCTAATTATCCACTCAAATTAGGCCAAATTAAAACAAGTTTTTGCTGAATTCTTGACGTCTCCCCAGTTCAACATGATAAATCTTCATACTGAGTATATCCAAACTGATCAAATAGATTAAAGACATTTAAAAATTCAGTAGCATTTTTGAATTGTATATTGGTAGGTTCCGTCACTCTGAATCTAGTGGGAAAAAAAAATCCCCAAACAAAAAATCAAACTATAACAACAAATATCCAGAAAACCAACTCCATACTCTGCTGGGCTTGAATGCTTGAGGGCCATTTATTTGGCAGGGCCCTGCCCTTGGCAGGGGTGACTGGAGTTGTGATGGACAAGACTCTAATGTGTCAGAAAGGACACCCTTTGAGTTGTATTTTGTCTCTGTATTGGTTTGAAAGATTACCCTAAGCAGGTACACATATGGAATTAAAAAAATAAAAGTTTTCTGTCTTCATGAAAGGTCTTGTGCAGTTAGGCCAATCCTTTTCCAAGTCCCCATAGAAAAATTCCAGAGAAAAATCATCAAATTATTTCAAGAATTAATATTTCTCACAGATTTTACTGGGGTGTCATAGTTTAACCCCAGACAGCAACCAAGCCCCACATAGCTGCTCACCCACTCCCTCACCAGCAGGATCAAGGAGAGAATTGGAAGGGTAAAAGGTAGAAAACTCCTGGGTTGAGATAAATGCAGTTTGATACTGGAATCAAAAGCTGTGCATAGAAGCAAAACAAAACAAGGGATTCATTCACCACTTCCAATGAGCTGGCAGGTGTTCAGCCATCTCCAGGAGAGCAGGGCCCAATAAAGTGTAGTGGTCACTTGGGAAGACAAATGCCATCACCCTAAATTTCCCCCCTGTTCCTCCTTCTTCTTCTCACCTTTTATACTGAGCATGATGTTGTATGGTCTGGAATATTCCTTTGGTCAGTTCGGGTCACCTGTCTCATCTGCGTCCCCTCCCAACCTTCTATGGACTTCCAGATCCCTCACCAGCATGGCAGTAGGAAAAGCAGAAAAGGCTTTGGCTCTGTGCAAGCCCTGCTCGGCAGTAACAAAACCATCTCTCTATTATCAACTCTGTGTTCAGCACAAATCCAAAACACAGCCCCATACCAGCCACTGTGAAGAAAATGGAATCTACCCCAGCCAAAATCAATATATGAGGGAAGGGTCCTTTTGTCCTATTATTTTCAATTACATGATCCTACATACAGTAAATATAAACATATCTCAAATTATAAGCTTTAGCACATAAAGTGAATTTTTTCATCTTATAGTTAATTTCTGGTTATGTCACATTCATTTGTTAGCTTTAACTCTGGGGTGACGTATTATCTTATTCGTGTACCTGTTGCCGAAACAGTTACTGAAAAATGAGTACTTTAACACACTAAGGAAATACAATCTGTCTTTGCTACATCAGAGACCCAAGCGCTTGAGGAACAAGGTACCTGTGCAGAAAGAAGTTGCAGCAATATCTGGGACTTCTTGCTCGAGCCAGAGGCAGTGGTCTTGGCATCTGTGGGAGGTGTGCTCTGGTGAAGGGGCTATGCCATCAGGTATTGGAGCTGGTTTTCATATGAGGATTGTCAAATACTGGCATAGGCTGTCCTGAGGAGTTGTGGTCTCCATCTTTGGAGGCGCTCAAACACACCTGGGCACAGTCCTGAGTAACCTGCTGTTACAGTGCCTAAGTCCACATCACACCCCCATGCTGCTACTAAATGGTCTCTCCCCACATCTCCGTGCTAGAAAGTTCTGCTTCCCTTGGCACCCCACTGGCCCCTGGTCCTCTCTCCCCTCCCCTCCCCTCTTCCATTGGCCCCTGTTATGCCATTCAACCTTTCCTCACCCCCAGCCCTCAGATTATTGGTTATTGATGTTCTGCCCGCCCCTGGGACCCCTCGGGGTGAAACCACGCGCGCACGGGATTGTTCTGGGTTCTTTTCCTCTGTTCTTCGTCGAGTGTGGTTGTTCTCAGTCTGTGCGGACCCAATAAATGCCTCAGAATTGCACACAAAGAATCCCTCCCGCCCCTTCGTCTCCGGAACGCGCGGAGACTTTGTGTGTGAGTGGCTGCTTGTGATAGCATAGGGTTAAAATGTTTCTAAAAATCGTGGTAGCCAAAGTAGGCCTTGGGAACAGGAGCGGGCATTGTCTTTGCTAAAATCATGTGAATCTGCACCTGTGTACCCACCTGTATGGTAGATGATAAAGTTAAATGTGATGATTGCTTAGTAATTAAAAAGAATTGTTTAATCGCAACAAGAATCATGAGAAAGGAACAACAGTAATGAGAAATGTTGTGGGAAGGGGGCTTAAAACTCATGCTCGGGTGAAATCAATATACACAATAGAACAATATTAAGTTAATGATTAACATATGATTACACAACAGTTATGTAAGGAAAGGGTATAAAATGTATCCATCTCAAATCCATGTCAGAGTCAGATTTGGGTCTGTACCCCTGATTCCCAGAGCTCTTCAATAAAAGCACCTGCATATAATCATACAGTGATTATGTGTTTCTATGCTAACACTTGTGTCTACCAGCAAGGGTGAGACTGTGTGCTTGCCTCGGTGCTGGCGAGGCACCGCCACAGCAGCTCCACGAGGGACACTGTGAGAAAAGCGCGGCGTCAGTCCATCGACCCCACGCACCGTGTTAACCTGCTGCTGCTAACCCTGCTCTGAGAAGGTGTTGGACTAGTCGATCTTGAGAGCTGCTGCACCATCTCAGGCACTCAATGTTTCTGTGATTTCTTTTGCAACTTCTTTGGTGATATGCTACATATATCAGCACTTGAAGATCCTTCTCTTTGTATTATTATGACCCTCTCCTGCTTGTTTTATTTTTTTTTTTTTAATATGAGTGTATTTTTAAAGTTTGATGACCCTCATTGTGTTCACTGTGAAGCCAGTGGTAAAAATCTGTCTGCTTGGTACAGTTGATCAGATCTTGCTAGTCTACCATTGATAGTTTTTTAAAATACATATTTTTAAACATTTATGTGTAGTACTATATTTTCTTTGGGTTTTGTCTCATGATGATTTAGCCCCTGATACCAGTAATTTTTCTTGTTTATCAGTTTCTTTTTCTGGTTCTCTCAGTGTTGTCCTAATATCAGCTGAACCCCGTTCACATCATAAAGCCTCACATTACACAAATACTGACAGCAGGCCCTGAATCTGTAAAAGCAAATTTGCTTTTGCTCCTATGGTACTGTTTTCCTCATTCTCATCTGAAGTCTTCTATGCAAAGTGTTCTATCTTGATGGACGGAGCAGGTTGTAATACAACCTGTTTGATTTCATGCTAAGATAAGACAGAGAGTTCGTATGATATTCATGATGAGATTTACATTCATAGTAGTTTTCAAGACTGTGCCCTCACTTGCTTATTGTCACATGCCACCACCACACAAATGTGAACTGTTATAGATGAAAAAAGAAGCAAAACTGTCTTGACAACGTGTAACTAGACAATAACTAGGAATTAAGCTAAACTTCACCTTCACAAATTGCTATTCATTTGTTGGCTCACCACCCTTGTGGCAGCAGAATTACTTGGTATTATATGTGCTAGAAGAAAATCCATGCCCTTGGTGCTAAAAGAATCTGAGAAGGAATTGTACAACTTGTTTTGCACAGCTACTTCTAGCAACACTGCTAACTTGTTTCTGTTCTATGTCTGAACTTTCTCGTGGAACACCCTTGTAAGGGACACGTACCTGACTTCTTCTCTGTAGAGCAAACAATACTACCTCGACTTGTTGTTGCTTACCTATTCAAAATGACTCTGTTATTACCTGTTCATGTTCTTGCATGATATTCATAATACATGAGAAGAACTTGGTGAGCCACATCGATAATTGAATATATCAAATATTTAGTGATAGTTGTGTACAACTGAATAATTCAGGACTAAATAATTGGTATGTTCCAGGGAAGTTCCAGAAGGGGTTACAATGTCTGTATTTCATCAGTTCTCTATGGCTAACACTGCATTTTTAAACCCAAGGGCCGCTCTGACTTCCTGGGTTCTCTTGAATGCTGGATGTGTTCTGATTTATACTGTGGCAAGATCACAGACTCACCGCATGGACACTTTCAGAGGCCCTCATCTGTGCGGAAATCTGTGCACAGAGGTGGGCTGGGATCCAACTGACTCAGAGGCCTTGAACCCTGCACAGGGGCCATAAATGCATACACAGAGGGGAAATGAGATGCAATCTCACAGCCTTCACTTGCTTCTGAGTACCAGATCCACGAATATATGTCTGCTGAAAACAAGTTACATCGGAAAAGGAAAACTGGCTTTCATTATGATTGTTTTTGGTTTTTTTTTTCCAAATACTAACAGTCTCCTGCACGGGAACAGTTGCCTTTTTTCTCAGCCAGTGAATCTTCAGGGAAGAATTAGTTTATTGCATTAGTGGTCTTAAATGATAGTTGGTAAGGAAAACTTGGATTAATTTCTTTTTTGAATGGAAAATACTTGTCAGTTAATTATGATACATATCATGAAACAATCATAAGACCCCCAGTGTTTTGGTTTGGGAAAACATAAAATGATGTCCGAAGATTTCAAATTTCAAGCTTCTACATAGATCAAAATGTTACAAACTTTGTTTTAAAAATCTGAGTTGAAACTATTTACTTGCACATTTCCAATTCAGAAACTTTATTATCTGTTTTCTTCACTTTCCTAAATTCCTCTCCCCCCTCCACGCCAGTATGACGATAATGATGTATGTTGCAAACCCTTTCCAAGCTGAATACCAAGATTGTAATTCAATGAAGTGCTCTACTCTCATTCATAAATCACCTGAAGTCTGCTCTTGTGTCAGCAGAACTCTTCAACTGAATTACATGCTTCTACTCAATCAAGAATCATCTATATCACATTATAAGGTGACACAACTCACTCTGTGATAAGGCTGTGAGATCTACATAGCATTACTTTTCAGAAGCTTGTGTCTCAATAACTGCAGCTTACTCTTAGTTCAAATTTGACACAGTTGATTATCACTGGTAGCTCCATAAAAATGCTTCTTTACTTATAAAATAGATCACTCTTCAGGTGTACTCGCATTTAAGGATTTGCTTCTCCTGGAACATCAAAGCTATTTTGAAACTAGGTTAGATTTTTTTGGAAGCATCTGTCCCCTATCCTAAGTGACCCAAAATTTCCAAAATACTTAGTGTATTAATGAACAATAAACCAGACAGACAATAGGAGTTTGGTAACTAATATTACATATTGTAATGATACTGCTGATAATCATGTTAATGGCCTCCTTACTAAAATATAGTGGTTTGACATCTCTCAATGAACTAGAATTCTGTATTTTCCAGTTCTCACTTATTGTAAACTTCCAATTTTTAAAATTTGAAATAATATGAGTCTGATATAAACAAATTGCAAAGATCGGCCAATCAGCTGGTTTTATACAGATCTAAAAATTCTGAAGAAGTCCCACCCTATGTTGTGGGTAAGAGATTTAATTCATAATGCTTTTAAATTTGAGATTTGCATTCCTCTAGCCTTTCTCTTTCATATGTGGTTAATGATATACTCCCTTTAACGCTCAGATTAAATAGTAAAATATCCTAATTAAACTAAATGCAGGTCTTAAAATGAGAAAATCTGTCTACTCACTGCTTTAAAATATTTCACAATGAATAAGAAATTCAATCAGCCCAGTCTCTTCACTATTCACATTTTCCTAAATGTATGGTTTCCTTCCTTTTACTCCAAACCTTGCCACTTTACCTTGACCTTGTAAGAAAATGCAGGTTCTTTTTTACTGCTGCACTGAAGGCTAACAAGCTCTCAATTGTTGCAGTGTAAGAACTTGCAAAGGGCCAGCTCCCACAGAGTGGTATCTCAAAATTGCAAGTGAGGAGGAGAGAGAAGTAAGTGTGTAGTACAAAAACAAACAAACAAATCATATTACTTTGTGTCCTAAATAGCCTTTTAGACTCTTTATACCTACAGCCAAATCTTCTTCTCAGAGGAATACTTGAAAAATCTAATCACTGATTATCTTGAACTTCTAGCACAGACAAAAAACATATGAATAATTCTGCCTTTTAGAACATAGTCTGAAGAGTGTTCAATGAGACAGGCATAGGGATAAATAATAAAACCAGAGAAAGTGTATAAATAGATGCTTCATAGTGAGTATTCTCTGGCTTAAACACTGATGATAGGAGTCCTCTGGTGCAAAGGGTGTTACAGTTAAAGAGTCTCATTAAATATGTATGTGTAGGAGACCTATAAAGGCAAATTTTAAACTGGGGTATCTAACTCCTGAGTTTCTGATTTAGCAGCTTAAATATTGGTTTATCATATATCATAGAAAGATAGGATATCTTGAGTTGGAAGGGAACCTTGAGAATCATTGGGTCCAAGCTGTTATTCCTTGTGTGGCTACCTAAAATGAAACAGTATGACTAAGACTGTCATCTAGCTACTAATGTCTGCATCTAAAATCATAGGAAATAATTTCATATAACTTAATGTTGACAGCTGTGAAACATAATTGGGTCTTCATGTGTGTCTTACACACACCTCCTCATGCCCCCACACACTCCATTTCCCTTTCTGCTGTCTCTGATGGTGCAATCTGGTTTGTCCTAAGATAAGAATACCGAGTGGGTTTTGCAGAAAGAACTGTCTGGATGCTCAGTTACTGTATTCCAGAGGTAAGGGAACAGAGATATTTGCAACTGACTTTGGTGCTTGCATAAGGATATAAAATCCTGCTGCATATCTGGCCAACTGGGTAAACTGATGTTACAATATTGCAAGCAGCTTCTCCTGGATTCCCCAGCCCTCAGCAGGGATACCTTGCTCACTTCTGGCTGTCTGAGTAAAAAGCACTAAGGTCCAGAAAAATATGGAGATAAAGTCCTAAAGTAGCTACATAGGGACTTTGTTGCTTGGCAGTTGTGAATTCTGCAAGGCCTAAGACTGCAAATACATATATTTCTAGCCAAACCCTTTAGACATAGGCTGTTGACCAAATCTGACAACAGGTATGCGTAGTCAGACCTAGACTTCTCTGAGAAGTTTAGAAAGCAAAGAGATCTCACTGCAGCTTGGGACTACGACTTAGTTATACTGCAAACCATTGTAATAGAGTTGTTATTTAGATACTGCATTGACAATATTTAGGTATTGTATTAGCAATAAATCTAATCATAATCATCCACACCATCACTGTGTCCTACTTCTTTTGCTTGGCTGACAGCCTTCTCTCAACTACTCTGCCACAACGGTAAAAAGAGAAATGCAAAATTCCTGAGCTTGGGAGATAAACTGTACTCCTGACTAATATATAGGTTGAACTCCAGTTGTGGAAAGTGTTCTTAGTAATGAAAAACATGGAGGAGAAGAAAAATTAAGGAAGTCATTTTGTTCTGTCAGCACTGCATAAATCAAAATTGGAGTTACCCCAAGACAAATGACTGATACGTGCAGACAATTGAACTGCATAGCAAACTAGAAAAATGCCAAGTACCCTTAATATTTAAAGCTATCTATTCTCTGAACTTAAAAGCGTTGAAGAAACAATCAAAACACAGGTTAGTTATTACTTTATTTGGAGGGATTCTTTCTCACAAGTTGATTGCTTTTGCCTTCAAAGAGTAGTTTCAGAAACAAGACAGAATCTTACTGTTCTGGCTGACTATTTGTGTAGGTCTCCTAAAGATTCTGCTTCACAACAGTATTCACAAAGAACACCCTAGCCACCTGGTGGGATGCTCTTGACTTAGTGAAGAATTCTAACAGGCACAGAATTTCAGAACTTGGTTTGCTCTTAAGAGTTCTCTTTCCAGCTTTAAATGGGACAAACAACCAACATTTGTGGATAACACCAAAGATATTATGTAGACCTTAGGAGGGTGTTGTAAGAAGTAATTTCCTATGGAAGGATGAAGAATAGGAGAAGCTATTACGGTTGCTCTGAAATTTATTCAAATTTTCACTATCTCAATGCTACAGATATTAATAGACATGAAGAAGGGCTTGGGAGAAGAAGTTCTAGTCCAGGTTTTGTTCTTTATTTGCCTAGATGGAAAAGGGAAGATAAAGAGGATCATGTTCTTCTTCAAGTACTTGAAGGTCTGCAGAAGCAAAAGACTACACAATATTTTTTGTCTTTTTAAGGAAATATCAAAACTGCCCTGCTCCAGAAGAGCAGGTGAACCAGAAGCCCCAGTGATAACCTGTGAGTACCCCCCAATACCTGAATAAGGTGACCAGAACTGGCCTCACAGAAGAATCATACCAGATAACTGTCTCAGAGCACATGCAGAAAAACCCATACAAACTTGAGTGTCTCCCATTTTTAAATTCTAGACTTCGGGTTAATTGGTTGTTTTCTGAGTAGACTATTCTTAATAGTACACATAACATAGGAAAAGTACAATTTTTATTCAAGCTGTTCAGTATTTTTTATAAGTACATTTTTATAGTACTACAATTTCAGTACTATTAGGCAATTTCTATAAAATTCTGGAAGTGCCACAATTTTGCTAGGAATCAAACATTTCACAGGTGTGTTAAGACAGTAGAAATGGATTTTCCAACATGATGTGGTTGATTTCTCAAGGTTATTATGAACTCTAGGGGGAAATGGACAAGTTGGAGTAAAGAAAGTCTTATCTTGGAATGAACAACCTCTCCATTTGACTGCTTGAATGTTATGTTTTTTGCTTCCTGCATGGATACTTTAATGAAGTTGCAGTGCATGGGAACAGACTCGCTGTGGCTCTGCTGATCCAAATTCATTTCATTGTACTAAGGCTGTGTCTCTATATGTCTCTTGCAACTGTTATCTATTGATTTTATTGACAAGAGTAATAAAGACTGCATTATGTATCAGATGAAAATGTGTATGCTTCATCATTCATGGTATCATTGTGATGTGCTCTATCGTGTTTCCCCATATATGCAAACTTTAAACACACTATTTAACACACATACACACACAAAGTTATTATTACTCTTGTGATATTTTTTCAGTGGGGGTCCTTTCTGCTGACAGGCAAATTCAGAACCATGCTGGACTGTTTGCGTGGCCAGGTTTTATAGCAGGGTCCTACAGGGGTGGCTTCTGGGAGAAGCTGCCAGATGACTCCTCCATGTCTGGCAGAGTCCATCCCTGGTGGCTCCAAGAAAGACTCACCCCTGCCTAAGGCTGGACCTATTAGATATGACAGTGGTGATGTCTCTGTGATTACATTTAAAAAGAAAAAAAGTTATTGTGCAGATGTAATTGGGGCCTGAGAATAGCAGAGTAAGAATTTGTGAGAGGAAAAACTGTGCAGACACCAAGGGTGGTGCAAAAGGAGGGACAGGAGGTGCTCCAGGCGGAGCGAGAGCTGAGATTCCCCTGCAGCCCATGGTGCAGACCATGGTGAGGCACCTGTGCCCCTGCAGCCCGTTGAGGTCTACAGGGATGCAGAGATCCATCTGCAGCACGTGCAGGAGACCCACACTGGAGCAGGTGGATGTCTGAGAGGAGTGTGCTCATGGGCCCCTGGGAGGCCCATGCTGGAGCACGCTCCTGGCGGGGACCTGTGGACCCGTAGAGAGAGGAGTCTGTGCTGGAGCAGGTTTCCTGGTAGGACTTGTGACCTCACGGAGAACCCACACTGGAGCAGGCTGTGCCTGAAGGACACATGGAAGGACACATGCGTCTCATGGAAGAGTGACCCATGTTGGAACAGTTGGTAGAGAACTGTTGCCCATGGGATGGACTCATGTTGGAAAAGTTTGTGGAGAACTGTCTCCCATGGGAAGGACCCCACACTGGAGCAGGGGAAGGACTCCTTTCCCTTGAGCCGTGGGAGAAACAGCATGTGATGAACCGACCATAACTCCCATTCCCTGTCTCCCTGTGCCATTGGGGGGCAGGAGGTAGAGCCGGGAAGGAGGGAGGGGTTGGGGGGAGATCTTCTCAAGCTCTTATTTTATTTCTCATTATCCTTCTCTGCTTTTGCATTTGATTCTGTTTTGTTCATGACAGTATTTGGTGAGTGATCTCTCTCTGTCCTTATCTCAGTGAACCCTTTGTTACACTTCATCTCCCCTGTCCAGCTATGGAGAGGGATAATGTGGCTGCTTTGGTGGGTATCTGGCATCCAGCCAGGATCAACCCACTACAAGAGTCTAGGATCTTATGCTTTAGGAACAGTTTTTCCACTGTCTTTGACATCAACATCTAACTACTTAAAATGGACAGACAGACACAGTTAATGTAAATTGAAGAATCTGATGAAATCTGATACTACCATGTTTTGTATGTGACTCTACAGCTTTCAAATGTTACTGATAGTAAAACAGAGAAGGCACATGTGGATGAAGTTAATTCATTCAAGAAAAAATATCTAAGAACATGATTTGGTCGCCTCAGCTGAAGATGATTTTTCTGATTGTAAAGATCACATTCGGATGAGACTTACAGGCTCACTGGCTGCAGAGCTGTATGGATACCCTAATACTTCTACAATTACAGTTGTACTGAGACTAAATATGCAGATGGGCAAGAGATATATGGTCATCCAGAGATCTAGTAGGGGATTATGTCCTAAGGATTATTCATTCCCAGTAAATTATTCCCAATTACTTCTCCAAGCCAACATCACCAAAACATAGTGTTTCTCCTACTCACACTGGAAAATTAATTAAAAAATTAATCTTTAGTGATTTAAGATTTTAGTTTTTTGTCTAAGCCAAGCTATCACATCCTAATGTTCTACATTGCTATACCCAGAAGTTACCTGACATGTAATGAAACTACAGAGCTGTTGAAGAATTTGCTAAGCTAAAAACTGTAGCAGCAGGGTGCACCAGTCTACAAAGCAAAAGGATTTGGTTATGTGAAAAGAGGGTAAGTTCTAAAAGAAAACATAGAAGTAATTTTTTTTTTATCATTTGGAACCATCTTTCATAAAATGAGAGAACGTGAACAGAAATAAATATTTTGGTAGTATTTTTTTCCCCTATGCATATTTTTCTAATATAAGTACCATTTCGTCATTTTGACATTGCAAGTTAAACTGATTGTGGAATACTACTCTTGCTTACTGATGGCTTATATCTTACAGCAGATTTTGGGTGGAGAGTTTTTTGAGCATATACTCAATTTCAATGGAGCTGAGTTATGTTTAAAATTTATTTTACTCATCATTGGTTATTTCTAGTTTACACAAGTTAGATATTGCATTTTCACAAAACTATGGAAACCTACACATTAAAAAAGAATACAAAATAATTACTGTGAGTGATTATGTGGGGGAGGATTTTAATTATTAATATTCTTACTAAGCAATAGTATACCTTGTCTGCTAGGCTTTGTCTGAACAAAAAGAAAACAAACTGAAACTAAACCAAACCAAACCAACAAAAAATTAGGATGAATTTTTTGAAGCTATTTCAAAAGTGAAATGTTAAAAAACAGTGTAAATTTAACATTTGATAATATCACCCAAACAGGACCATTTTCAATATCTTTGCTGTAGAACTCACTACTTTTTGTTGTATAGGAAATTCCTTGTGAGCATTCACAGAGACTAAAACATTACTTTGCATTAGTTTAAAGTGCTTATGGGAATGCCATGTGGAAAAGCCAGAAATGTGTGCCAGGGAACAAATATTCATGTCAAAAAGCTCAAAATAAAATCATGGCATAGTTCCTCAATGAACATTTTGTGCTTTTAAGTGGTTCCTCCAGATTGGCAGGCAAATACTGACGAGAATGTTATACTAATCTTATACACCCTCCAGTGCTATCAGGAACAGTACTGACCTCATGAGAGGTATTTCAGAAAACAGGATGTCACAGGTTTTTAGCACAATGGATAAAATACGGGTAGCTACTAAGTCCTTAAACAATTTTTTACTCCCCAAACACACATCCTAGTAGCTCTAGCATTTTAAGTTTCCCAGATTTCTTTTCCTTCCTACACTTTGTAACATTCCCCCTTAGATATTATTAACTCGACACCATAACTCACTTAAAGTTGGTGTGTGCCATTTGGAAATTGGTGCAAAATACTACTAGAGACAAAAAGGGTACAGGAAGAAAATGCAATGGTACAAATAGTCTTTAGTGAGGCATTCTTCTGTACATTTGCAATTAAAAAGCTTTCTAGATAGTTGTGATGGCTGACCATGTCACAGAGAAGAGGACTGAACTGAAAACTGGTTGAACATCAAGGCCTAGGGTGTTCTGCTTAGTGGAATACAGTTTAGTTGGAGGCCAGCAGCTTGTGGTATTTCTCAGAGGCCAATCTTAGTTTATTAATGATTTGCGTGATGAGGTGGACTGTACCTTCAGCAGGTTTGCAGATGGTACAAAACTAGGAAGAACATCTGATATGCAAAAGGCTTTTGCTGCTGTTCAGAAGGATCTTGACAGGCTAGAGAATTGGGCTGTCTGGAACCTCATGACATTTGTCGAGGGGAGTGTGAAGGCCTGCACCTGGGGAGGAAAATCCCCATTCACTGTTACATGCTGGTGGCTGCCCAGCTGGAAAACCCCTTGGCAGAGAAAGCCATGGGAGTCCTGGTGGACCCCATATTGAACATGAACCAGCATTGTGTCCTTGGGGCAAAGAAAGCTGATAGCATTCTTGGCTGCACCAGACACATCATTGCCAGCGGGGCAAGGCAAGGTCCTTCCTCTTCATTAAGCACTGGTGAGGGCACAGGAGAATGGGAGCACTGGCTCCTATTCTACATTTCTGTCTCAGTTTAGAGAAAAATTTATGAGAAAAACACTCTGGAATGAGTCTTTCCTTTCAAAAAAAAAAGGTCTCCAAGAATCCCTTTCCGTGAATAAGAAATTAATACTAGTGGATGAAAGTGAAAAAACCCCAATCGTTTCTTGAGAAACAGACTGCCCACATGGCACAGTAAAAGGTAAATAAATTCCAGATATTGAACTTTCAGACCTCACACCCAACCCCCCTTCCCCCAAATACACACACATTGCAACAGAACCCCAAAAAAAACAGGAAAAGAAAAAAAGCCCTGCCACATGGTGGGGGAAAGAAATGGCACTGGCTCCTCTCTCAGGGGGAAAAGAAAAAAAAAGGTTCACTCAGCAGCTTGGGAAATAGATGTGAATGGTGAATCTTTGCTGTTGGTCCCCTCTCCACAGCAGATGAAGCTGGCAGGTTTGTTGTTCTTTCTCTCACCAGCTCGACTTTTTCCGAGGTCTGGGGCCAAAATGGAGAGGCCCCTCGTCTTTCCCACCGGTCCCAGCCGATTGTTCTCCCACAATCGCTCCCAATCGATTGTTCTCAGATCTTTGGTCCGGTATCATTCTCTCTGATCTTGGACCAAAACCAAACCGTCCAGTTCACTTCCAAAAGCCACTGAAGAATTACTGCTGCAGCCTCTCCAAGGCCAGGGAAAGGAAAAAACCTTCTTGCCTAAGCTAACAAAAAAACCCAAGCTAGCCAAGAAAAAAAGTCTGGACTGCGTGGCACCCAGACGCCTGGGCAGGGGTGAGACTTTGAAAAAGCCCACAGAAGAGCCCCAAGGCCCTCCCCCTGGACCCACCTTAAATCTACAGCAGCTATTTTTGGGCATAGAGCAGATGATCAGGGAATAGACTAATCATCATAAAATCACCCCAAGACAATTTCCTAGCACAAAAGAGATGCAAGGCTACTGAAAAGAGACCGGCTAAGGCCTATAAGATGTTTAGGCAACTGGAGTATCTCATTTATGATGAGAGACTGAGGGACTCTCTAGCCTAGGGAAAAGATGATTCAGAAGGAATCTTATCAATGTGTACTAAGATCTAAAGGGGGAGGGAAAGGGAGACAGATCCAGGCTGTTTTCAGGGGGGCCCAGTGAGAGGACAAGAGACAATGGGCAGTAAAGCAAACACAGGAAGGTCGACAGGAACATAAGGAGATGAATTTTTTAAGGTAAGAGGATGACAGAGCCCTGGCCCAGGTTGGCCAGATAAGTTATGGAGTCTCCACCCTTGAAAACAGTCAAAAGCCATCTGAACACAGTCCTGGGCAATCAGCTCTAGGTAACCTTGCTTGAGCAGGAGTGTTGGACAAGATGACTTCCAGAGTTCCCTTACAGCCTCAATCAGCACATGATTCTTCTCATTCTGATGTTGGCAGTTTTATTTCAAAGGAGATTTTTTTAAAGAAAAGGCTGCCCTGGTTCCAACAAAGACAAAATATCACTCATGCATAATTTCTAACCCTTCCCAAAAGGTTTCAATAAACATTTTTATTAAAATTTACAGTTTTAGTAATATTCTCATTATTTGACAATAAAGCTAAACAGATTCTCCCATGCCTGTGTCCAAGTCACTTGGCAGCAGTTAAAATGCCTAGTCAGTGGAAAAATGCTTTGAAATTTTGGAGCTAAACTGTTAATAGTTTACTCACTGCATAAGTAAAATCTCTGTAAAATCTCAGTGTATATCTGCCTTGGATTTTTTCCTTCTTTCTGCAAGAGAATGCAAACATACTTTTGGGAAAGAGAAGGGAAAATCTTCAAGGTAATTTGAGCTCTGTAGAGGCTGAAAACAGCAAATTCCCTATTTAAATTCATTATGTTCCAGTCTGGTAGTTTTTCCATTCCTGTTTTGAACTTTGACTTAAAGGGCTTTAGGTTTATGTTACCATTCTATATCTTTTCTTTAGAATAAATCACCAAAATTTTTACTCCTTTTAAATAGATTTCTAAATTTATTCCTTAATTATTTTATCCTTTGATTGGCAAACATTCAAATTCTATGCTCTATTGCCCAGGCAGCTTCTAAACAAGAAAAGAATACAAGGACCAAACACTCTCAGTCAGACTATTGATTTAAAGGTCAAAGTAAAACAGCCTTTCAGTATTACAGCTTGAATACATTATTTATTCAAAGGCTGGCATCTTAGTCTCATGCAAAAGAGTAAAAATCAAATAGAAATGGCAGAGCATTGATTCATTCTCATGGTCTAGATGATGATGATACAAAGAATTAGAGCACAGTCTAATGTTTTCTTCTTTTCCTGTAGCTCCTGAGGTTCTGATTACCAGCAAGTTAGGAATAACAGAGCGATGAAGACAGTTGTTCTTGTCATCAATTCCCTTGTTCCCACTCTCCTCTTTTCTGTTTTTCTTTTTGATTGGCTGGTTTTGTTGTAGGTTTCCTGTGGTTTGATTTGGCTTTTCTGTTCGTTTAGGGTTTTTTCAGTTACAACCATTTATCATGTCCTGTCTAAAACTACACTGTAAGATTCTTGAAGAAAGAACACATTCGTATGTCCCAAAAAATCATCGTATATCATGGAGCCCTGACACAGATTATGGTCTCTGGAAGTTGTCAGAGCACAAGAAGCTACTAAACTTACAGCAGAAAGGTATTTTTCACAACTAGATCAGGTCAAAAATACTCACCCTAGTACAGCCTCATTAGTTTGTAGCTTGCTTTCTTCTGAAACTGCAGGTATATGTCTGCAGTAAATTTGAAAAGAAGATAAAATCTTGCATTTGCTGTTGATAGTAGGGCTATAGAGCATGGCTCGGCTCTGTGGAGTTAGAAAGCACAGTGTTGCCCTTCAGTCACTGAGAAACTTCTAGTCCAGCAAAGTCAAATCAGTCAAGTGGGAACTGCTGCAATGTTAAAGATACATTTGTATATAAAATATGGCAGCAGTGTAATTCTTTCCCTTTCAAGCAACTGCACTGGTCTTTCCAGCTTCTTTTACCTGTTTATCTGTTTACACAAAGTTAATTAATGCCTTGCTTCCTTCTTAGTCCTCTGCACTCGGAGGATATGGTTTCTGGATACTTTATCCCATATCAGTCTACCTTATTTCAGATACAAAATGTCTCCTTGAGATATGTCTAAAACTGTAGTCAGATCTAGTTCTTCAGATTTCAAATGCCGCAGTCCTTCCCAATCCTAGTAGCTTTGTTCTCTTGCAACTGTATATCATCACACTTCTGGTTCTTTCAGGGTATATCTGCTTTAAAATGATGGGAAGGTGGCCAGCTGCCCTGTAGCAGATCACTAACCTGAGTGACAGGTTCTGTGCTAACTGGCTTTCCTATCTCATCATCATTCTCATGTCTTTGGGTGGCTATCCCTATGCCTTGTGGATAGAAGGATTCCTGTTGATTATGCAGTTTTCATTCAGGTGTAATGCCATTACCCACACCATTACAGAGTTAGTAAGTTAATTAGAAGCCTCACAGTGAGGCGATATGTTTGAAACCTATATTTGATTAAAAAAACCATAGTATAATATTAACAAACTTCTAAGTATCAGAAGGGAGGGATTCATATAAAGATAGGTGAAATATTCACTTAATCTTTCGCTTATCTCTACAATCTTTCATTCTTTTCCTAAAACAGAAAAGCAAATATATAATAGCAGCCTCTCTAAAATATATATAGAATTATATATATATAATATATGTATAAATAAACACTCTTGGCCTCAAATTATGTGGCCAAGAGTATTTTATTTCACAAAAACCCATTTAGAGTTGAAATTATAGTTTGGTCCTTAGTCAAAAGACAAAGACAAAAAACTGTCAATGCATACCACAATATCGTAACACACAAAATTTGGCTATACATTTCAGAGCATTCCTACATGAATTTAATTTGCACAGAAGTTAGTTACTGGAGAAGATAATGAAATAACAATCCTGACTACACCATGAAGAAACAGATGCTGTTCTGAACAAAAAAAATTACTTAAATTACTATTCTTGAGGCATTCTCTGAAACATGAGCTTTTTCAACTACTCATCTCTCTAAAGTATGCAGAATTCCAGTAGGTACTATTCTCAGTACGATTTCTCCAGCGCTTTTTACGGTATTCTCTAAGTATAGTGCTGACTGCTTAATTCAGCAAAAAGCTCACAGACTCCTAAAGGAATTTCAGTGTAAAGACCTTAAAGAGACAGGAGTTTAATTAAAGAATCAGTGAGGGTTTATCTAAGTAGATGGTTTTATTAGTTCATTTGTTTTGTTGTTGTTGTTTGGTTTTGTTATTTTGTTAGGTTGTTTTAAGCTTTAGTCTCAGATTTTCATTTGGCTTCTATATTTTGCTAAATTCTCAGAGTCATCTTTTATTAAAAAAAAAAAAAAAAAAGATTATGAATTTTAGGAATGTTTGCTTACTTTTACGTCTCCATTTTTTTCAGCTGGTGCCCCGTCAGAAAAGTACTATCATTCAAAAACCATGAAAAGCCTTTCACTAGTAAAAATTTGTAAATTATATCTACATTAAAACACAAAGTAGTGCTTCAAATCAATTATAGAAGTTAATTGAACCAGCTACACTTGTTCATTACCAATTATGTTGCAGATATACAAATGACATGATATTGGACCTGGCAAGTCTAGATATGCAATTTCATTCATAAGGAAAGATTAGTTGTTTTTTATTTTAGTGTAAGGGTTTGATTTAATTTTTGTATTTATTTCGTTTTCTTTTTAAGCACACTTGATTGAACAAGGTAGGTATCCTTTCTGATAGTCATATTTTGTACGAATCCTTCCTTATGATCTTTGTCTGTAGCTTTTACAAGTTAAAAGAACAGATAAATCTAATTACTAGCTCGGGATTATCTCAAAAATTGTTGCTCAACTGAAGTTTCCTAAATTGTGGTTTCTTAATATAAGGACCCCGTATGATAATACATTTCATATTAAAATTCTGAAGGCTGCAAAAAAAACCCAAGCTTTAGGGATTTTCTAGATATGTTCTACTTTGGTTATCTCCAACCTCAGAATTCTATATAAACTATTTTCCTCTCTTACATGATTCAGATCCTCATCTGCATAGCATCTAGGTCACACTTGATCTACTTGAAAGCCCAGCTGAGAGAGCAACAACAAATCCTTTAACCTTCAGAACAAGTCCTACCTGCAAGGATATAAATCTCTCCATTTCCCACCAGCATGCTCTAATCACCATTTTTCCACCACTGTGACACAGACATTCATCAGCATGCTCAATGAAACTGTTGTCTTTTCAATGAACGATAAATAGACTTAACCAGTAAGACCAAGGTTTTGTTATTAAACATTATGTGGAAGTAACGGGCGTAGAGACCAGGGGACTGCTCCTTAACTGAATGAATCCTTGGGCTTTTTTTATTGGCATGAATTGAACTTCTGAAGGGATGATTAAAAGTCATTATGAGTAGAATGCACAGGAGAGACTTATGTCATTTCTAGAATAAATAAATGTCATCACTTTTTCAAATCTTGATTTTTCTCAAAAAAAAGTCCTACATATAATGGACCTTATCTCTCTGTTCAAAATAATTCTCTGCAACTTGAAGCAATAGCAGCAAAATAAATACTAAAATAAAGCAGCAGAAGAACAAAGTCTTTCAGAGCAATGTGGTTAAGGCACACTACTCTCCTAACAAACAGCACTAAAGAAAATTTAAAATCTATCCACCTTAGACTTAGTCCAACCAGACATTGCTGGCTAGATCGGTGAATTCAAGCCTTTGGGTTAAATTGAGCACAGAATTTGCAGATGATCCCAGAATGACACAGGTTAACATAATGAAATAATACCAACCATAATGGTTAGACCTTGGTTCTAATAGGCATCAAAACCTAATGGCTAAGGACAAGAATAGCCAATAAAAAACATGTGTCACTTTACTGGACCATTTTATTTTTTATATGTAGTGTATTCTCTGTTCTATACAGCACAAGCAGTATTGGACTTAAGCTGATTTTGAAATTTTTTTTTGCTCTGGAAGGGGACCATAGGCAAGCCTTTCAGGGAAGGAGGGATTGTTTCAGGTCAAAGCAATTGTGCTTCACTTCAACAGAGAGTATGAGAGAATTATTCTAGAAAAAATATTGCCCTCTTTAAGACCAAGATTTTCACCTGCATAAAATTCTTCAAGGAAGCTTTAGGCCTTTAATATCTGTCAGATGTCTTTGTCCTCCTGTGCTATTAATGACAGATTTTCTGAGGCCAATAAGAGCAGTGAATATTTTTCTATTTCATATGATTTATTAGAGATCCATCCTCCTCCTCCTCCTTTTCTTTCTATCCCTTAAATTTCCAAATCAGCCAAGTCAGTTTTCTTTTCCATCTCGCTCCATTGGCTTCTGCTACACCATGCAGGACCAGATAGAGTATTCTTGAAAATCTTTCACTTGGAGACTAAAACTGGTGTCTAAGGTGACTATCAGGTAGCAATATATGAAACACTCCCCAGCAGGACCTGTGCAGCGGAAAAGGCCTGGCTACCGACCATCATTCCAGAAACTGTGTCTCTGATGCCATCTTTTCCCCTCTATTTCAGCATTTTCTGAGAGCCCACTATTTTTTTCCCAAGCATCTGAAACATGATATTTGACTTTCATGCACATGTCCCATGTGAATCAATGTTAAAGAATGCACTCCTTAAAGATTAGATACTGTCCAATGACAAATATTTCCATAGCTTACTTTCTTTTTTAAGATAGTTTTTCTCTCAGGCAATTAAGTTCATAACTCTAAAAAGAGCCTGGAGGGGAGGAGTTTAAAGAAACAAGAATGAAAAAAACTAGTGTTATCCTCAATTATGACATACTCTAAATGGAATCCTTGCTATGACTGTTCTGCTTTTTGTGCCTAAATGGTTTACAAAACCCAAGTGAATTTAAACCTTATAATTAAGTACATCTAGACTAGCCAAAGGCAAAAAAAACCCCATAGAGTTAAACAATCCCTTATGTCTCAACTATTTTATAAGCATAAATGCTGGGTATTAACTGTGCATATATGTGTTAGAAGCTATACAAGGAACTAATATTTAATCAGCCTATGCATCAAATATTAAAACTGAATCTGATGTCACATAATAAGCTCTACCAATACTCCAAAAAGCCTAACAGATAGTAACTTTCTGACTGAAATGGGATACCCATTTAAAGTGTATTTGGATACAGATATCTGAATTAATATAAGATTTATATTTTTTTTTTGTTAGAAACCATGAGGATATAAAGAAGGCATGAAGGTTGGATCTTACAACTTTATATTCCAGATAAACCCATTATAATTTGCTGAGCCTCTGTACCGGATAATAATGCTGATGATGACAGCAAAATGAATGGGAAGCAAAGCAGAATGAGTTTGGTTAGGGCACTTATTACTGCCTGGTGAAAGGTTAGCATAATACTCAAAACCTTTATTTAAGTATATAGCAATATTCTTTTTGCTAGGGAGTAAATTCCAGGATAAATGGCCAGTGAATCAATAAATGCTCCAGTTTGTGGCCTGAGAGTTCATTTATCATGAACCATTTATCTCCTCACATACTCTCCCATAAAAAACAGCCTAATTAATTTTCATGTGGACTCCTTAGGTTGCGGTGTTATCAGCACGTACTAACAAATCACAATGATGGAAAAGCATATCTGTAACTGCACTTAAAGATATTCAGAAAAGACTAATTATTTTATTATGTCTAAACTAACCTTCTGAAATAAACAGAATTAATAATGAATTGATAGTCCTCAGTAAACAGTATGTTTTGTGGAATTATATCAGAAAATACTCATAATGACCCTAAAGCAATGAGTATGAATATTGTATGAACATTCAGTAGTGCCTGCACTGAAATTCAGTTGGTCTCCATGGAAGCCTTTACTTAGGACACACCTTATTTAGAAGATTTAAGAAGTTGTTTTTTCATTTAGTTGATCTAAAACCTAGTAAAATATTTACAGAGCCAGCAAGGAAGCATGTCCTTTCTGACAAGGTTCAGAAGTCAGACCTAAAAGGACTAACAAACAGTGCCTGTAGGAAAAAAAACTTTCAGAAATTGGAAAACAGACTTATATCTGTTTCTACATCATTAGAGAACTGAGACAAAGGACTTTTATATTAGACTTCTGTGCTCAAATTGGTAATCACTAATGAGGTGTTTATTAGGCATAATAATTAAAATATTGTATTTGTCAAAACAAAGGACTTTCTGTCAGCTTTCATGATCTGAAGTTGGTTTTAATGCGAAAAAAATGTATTTCAGCTGGATGATGTGGTAAGGCTCGGAAAATTAGTCAACTTATTTTGAAAAATTATTTGGAAAAGGTGTTTCCCTGCAGTTCTATTTATGCAGTGATAAATGGTCTTAGAAAACTTGGAAAAAACTGACAGCCATTCCTAAAAGTACATGATTGAGAATGCCTGCCTCTTAGAAATGTGCTTTGTATTGCTGACAACATGATGTTCTCAGAATTGAGCTTATTCTGTCCCTCATGCCTCCCTCCAGCCTATTGCATACTGTAGTTTTTTTGGTACACCAAACTACTTCTGCTTTTTTTCCTCTTTATTTTACTTTTAAAAATCACATAAAGTTTCACTTTTTCAAGGTTTCCAAACCAAATTTTCTGACAAACCTTCTACAACAATATAGTGCAGTTTTTCATCTGAGGTCAAGATATATTTTATCTAATCTACCTATTTTAGGATTATGAAATTCACATGGCTATGTTTATCAGTTAACACATTTTTGTCGGGTCCAACCTCTAGTATCATTTTAGATAATGTCATTGTCTTAATCACTGCAAGGTGATTCATTTGCTACACAAGTTGTACAACTGGTGAGCTTTACAAAATTATGATTAGAAGAAGATTATAGTGGTCTTCCTTTAATTTAATTTGCATTCTAACAGAAAGAAATGAGCTGCAGTACACAAAAAAGCCTTAGTGTCATACATTTTTCTTCTGAAAGGATAGCTCTTTTGTGAAAACCTTCAATTCATTATACTATGCCAAGAAGTAGGACAAAGCTTCCTAGGGGGAAATGGTCTCTCCAAAGAAATGTTACTTTCTAAGAAAAAGTAAGGAAAATGATTAAAACACCTCAGAGGATCCCATATGTTTTACAATCTCCTTAGAAACATGAAGGAAACACTCTTCACCATGCTCAGGAGGTGGATAGAGGTTGCATGTGTATCTGCCTAGGTTAAATAAACCCAGATGATACTAATGATGCAAATTTGGAGTCCCTTTGAATAAGAAAGCATTCCCAACAAAAAACTTAGAAGAGCTACGTGATTTTAGTTTTTCTTATGTAAGGTAAAAAAGAACTTTCAAGTAATTTCACTACTACCTTTGCATTACTGTGCATTTCCATCAAACACTATACATGGAAACAGTTTTTCTGGGTTTTTTGGACTGAGGAAAACATTTATACTGCTCACAGGTATTATTGCTTATCTATTGATTGCTTATAAATCAGTTTTTCAGATTTAACCTGGTTTAAGAACCTTTAAATACTTGCTTATTATGCTAAGATGAAAAAATCCACCACAAAGCAACAAACTTTAACACATTATTTCAAATTACATCTTTAAAAGATCAGTTGTTTTATATGGGGATACATGTTTACACAGTCTTACCCAGTTTCATTGTCTCAGTGGAATGGCCCTTGTTAGCAACTTGTAAGATAAGAAGAGTGTGGTTTTCTCTTTAAAAAAGCAGTAATGCATCTCATGGCCTGAGACTTTCAGAGCACTGAGTGCATGTGCACCGTACAAAAGCAAAAAGCAGGTTTTCTTAGCACATAGAGTGATGCACTTCAGTAGTTGTGCCACTTCTGTCCTCTAAGCTGGATCACCCCTGTGAAGCTTAAGCTGTGCCAGGGGGACTTACCTACCACAGAGAACTGATGATAAACAACTTAACTAGTCATTTAAATAGCCAAATTTCATTTATCTGTCCAAAAGTTTTCAACTGAATATATTTGCTTCTTCAGTTATCTTCCACTTGTCACCATGTACAACCAAGCAAAAATAAATCCACTTTTGAAGTGGCCATATGAAATCCTAGCAGCAGCATGTATTTCTGGATTTTTGTAACACTTGCATCATGGATGGTGAAAAGATAATGGTAAACCACTACAATGCTCTACTGCTATTAAACTGTGTCCTCGGAAAACAAGATAATGAAGGTTATCTGTTTTACTTTCTTGGCTTCTGGCTTTCTTCCATTCATCATCATTTCTGACAGTCACTGACACAAACAAATCTAGTATGCAGTTCTTAGAGAGAGAAGCCTTGGCCAAAAGGTTTGAAAAACATCACACAAGCCTGCCATTTTGTTATTTTGTTAATCAAATATGGTTTGCCTCTAACTTCATTTACTTATGACTAGAACATATAATCACTTACACTCACATCACAACGCACTGACAGGCAACAAACTTCTATGTCTTTAGATTGTTAAAATTAAAATAATGATAAAAGAAGCTATTTTTGAAATATGGGAGGGAAGTAGAACATAAAATTATTAAAGGACTTTCTGGGAGACACCACTCAAGAGAGAAAAAGAATACCTGCCTTTAAAATCAACAAGTCTCATTTAGCTGAGAATACCTGCTTTGCTTCATCTTTCCCCCTTATTTTAATATCACTTTGACTTTGCTCAGTAGGTAGGTGTAGATCACAAGGTGGGGAAATTTCAGAGAAGTTGTGAATGTCACCCTCAGGAGCCCACATCAAGTACACAAACAACAAAGAACCCAAGCTAACTTTAATCTACCAAACAAAGGCATAACAACTTGAACAAGCAGCATCTTGAGCAAAGAAAAGTGGAAAAAATGTGCAAATTTTAACAGTGGGAATAATTAGCTGTTAGAATAGCTCACCATAAAAAGTAGGAGCACCACTGCTCGAACTCTTTGAAAGGATGTTTCTCTGAAAGAGATCTTATTCAAACAAGAAATTGTTAGACTCAGTGCAGGTATTACTTGGGATTTTATGCAAATTGTTAGACTAAATGAACATACTCTTTAGCCTTATTAGTAGTTGAAAATAAATGTCATTTTTATCTAGTACTGGAGTATGATGGAAGCAAGGTGAGTCAAATTTATCTTATCCATGCCTACATGCTTCAAGAGGAGCTAGAGTGGTAAATGCAGTATTTAGCTGCTTCATGGCAGACAGTGAAGCTGACCTACCAGCTCGAAGTTCTAGTCAACAAGTCATGAGATTTCTGTGCTGTTAAAAACAATCACTGTAAATGCCAATTTTTTTCCTTTAGTATGATGTGGGGTTTCTTTCTTTCTCTTTCTTTCTTTCTCTTTCTTTTTCTTTCTTTCTTTCTTTCTTTCTTTCTTTCTTTCTTTCTTTCTTTCTTTCTTTCTTTCTTTCTTTCTTTCTTTCTTTCTTTCTTTCTTTCCTTCTTTCTTTCTTTCTTTCTTTCTTTCTTTCTTTCCTTCTTTCTTTCTTTCTTTCTTTCTTTCTTTCTTTCTTTCTTTCTCTTTCTCTTTCTTTCCTTTTTCTTTTTCTCTTTCTTTTTTTCTTTCTTTCTTTCTCTTTCTTTCTCTCTTTCTTTCTTTCTCTTTCTTTCTTTTCTTTCTCTGTCTTTCTTTCCTTCTTTCCTTCTTTCTTTCTTTCTTTCTTTCTTTCTTTTTTTCTTTCTTTCTTTCTTTTTTTCTTTCTTTCTCTTTCTTTCTTTCTTTCTTTCTTTCTTTCTTTCTTTCTTTCTTTCTTTCTTTCTTTCTTTCTTTCTTTCTTTCTTTCTTTCTTTCTTTCTTTC
Organism: Falcunculus frontatus; assembly: GCA_013398115.1. Lineage (NCBI taxonomy): Eukaryota > Metazoa > Chordata > Aves > Passeriformes > Falcunculus > Falcunculus frontatus. The sequence goes on from VZRV01004151.1 coordinate 353,886, forward strand.
CTTTCTTTCTCTTTCTTTCTTTCTTTCTTTTTCTTTCTCTCTTTCTCTCTTTCTCTCTTTCTCTCTTTCTCTCTTTCTCTCTTTCTCTCTTTCTCTCTTTCTCTCTTTCTCCCTTCTTTCCTTCCTTCCTACCTGAATTTATGAAAACAGATACCTTCAAAAATATCAGCTTTGATTCCTTTTTTTCTTTTTCTATTTTTTTTATTTTACCACCAGTCTGGCAGAATGAAACCTACATTGATGCATGTTTCACTGCTATTAATCTTTCCAGAGTTTTTCAATTGCCATTTCTCCATTCCAGAAACTTTCAAACTTCCTAGACTCTGCAAAGTGATGTTTGGAAAACTTGAAAGTGTTAAAGATCTAAAGAGGAAGAAAGAAGGTTAAAAAATAAACCATTTCAGAAGAAAGTTCAGGACATCATTGTTACCTATGTATACTAACAAAATAAAAATAAAACAAAAAGAAGACAAATTTAACAGGTGACATTCAAAAATTTTGAAGAATTGAAATCTAACACTAAAGTATTTTGCTAAGAGTACACTATGTGTGTTCTCAGTGCCAGAGAATGGAAACATATTGTAGTTTCTAATGTAATAATTTTTCTCACCCTTTGATATCTGTAATGTTTTGATTGTACACTTTGGTGTACATAACACCAGTAATTGATGAATTCTATAAATTCCTTTGAACAATAAATTGCTAACGTCTTCAGCAATGAAGAGAAAGTGAGTTTGCTTGGGTCAATAGATTAAGTCATAACTTGTCCTTCAAAGTAAGAATCAGCTCAAGATTATGAGAAGCTGTGACATGATGTACATCAGATGAGAAAGAAGATGCTTTTACTTTTAATTTATTGGCAGAGTAGTCTATTATTTGTTATGGGTGCCTTATTCAACATTGTTTTCCTCAGATTGTGTTGAGTGAGTTGCATTTTGTCTACTGCACATCCAGCTACGGTCAGTGGAGAGGCAATTAAAGCATTTTATCAATAACTCTTTTGGAGAACAGCATACTGGGAATTCCAGATGGGCCCCTCAGTCTGTACATAAAGATTTGACCATTGTGTACACCCTTTTCCCTACATGTGTGGAAGAACACGGTTGTCAAAATGACTGGACAACTGAATAGTTCTTTAATAAACCAAAGCACGCTGAAATGATCTTAGAGCTGTCTAACAAAGTCATACTGAATAGGACACAGTCTCATATGTCAAGTTCTGAACTGATGGGTGTGAATAAGAGAGCCTTTGCCACCATTTGATTTGTGCTCGAAATATTGATAACTGTACCACAAGTCCCCTAATGGACATAAAGAAACTGAGAATCAACTATGCAATATTGAAAGAAAAACTAAAGGAGGCAAAGAAAAGAAATATAGATGTCATGAAACCAAAGACATTTTAAGCTATCCTGTTAAATTTTCTTAACAAAAAGTGGGCGGGGGGAAACGCAGAGATGAAGACAAGAGATTCTTACCAAACTAAGCAGAAGACCAAACTCTGGACAAAAAATGCTGTCTATTCATTAGCTACATTGAAGAAGAGAAGAATTGAAAAGAAGATTGGAAACCTAGTGAAATGGCATATGTATGTCTATTATAAGATGTAAATTCAAATATTTTGCAGCCAGGGACCGCTGTTTTAGAGAACTCATTGCACATTTTTGTACTGCGCAGTGCCACATACTGGGTATATTACAAAGTGCTGGATACTTCAGCCCCCATCTGGGAAGTATTTCCCTGGTTATCTTGACTTCCTTCAAGAATTTTACATATAAATAATGAAGTTAGCTTTGATAAAGTCTTGATATTAGGCAGTGGATAAGTGTCTTTGTTTGAAGCCATAGACATAGAAAATGAAAGAAAGTTAAAAAAAAAAATTAAGAATAGGCCTTTAAAATTCTGTATGTAAGATTACATGGAGACCCTGCAGGCTGCCTTAGAAAACCTCTGAAAAATTCTACACAGATATGACAGGATGCAAAAGGATAATGAGAAGGGGTAGGGAAGACAACATATTAGGCTGCATCTCTTTTGTCTTGCCAAATTAAAATCTTGGAGAACGTTTTTTTATCTCATAGATATATTTACAGTGTATTTTGTAAGGGAAATTTTAAACATAGTCCTGCAGTGGTGAAAGAACAAAAATTTTCGCATATTGTAAGGTCTGCTCTAGTGTTTCCTCTATTAGGTAATCTATTAATTTGTATGTTTTAAGTCACTTTGACAAGTCTGATATCATTTAGCAAGTTTTTAAAGAATATTGGCCAGTAGAGAAGATGAACATGGACAAAATAGTGGCACAGAAGCATTAATTTTGTCCCCTCAAAAGAACATATTATTCTAGTAGGCAAAAGTATAAAAAAGTCACCTGGTTTCTATGGGACAATTGAAGGAAAATTTTCACTTAATGAACAAATAATGTTATTTTTTACATTAAGACACATTAACACATAAGAAAAGAAAGTGGAGCTGAAGTCTACTTCACAGTCTTCTTAGGTTTGAATGTTTTTGCTGACCTTTCAGAGCATAACAGGTTAATCCTGAGACTTATTAATGTGAAGTTTAGGTAATTGGGATTGCTGTACAAGGAAAAACTCAGGCCCAAAAAAAGTAACCATAAACAACTGAATTTGCAAAAGCCATTCTTTTCTTCTTCTTTTCCCTACCGTGGCCCAAGTAGAGATTGCCAGGGTATCTGTATTATAGCGAGTTACATTCTGCTTTCAGAACTATAAATTTCCAGACATGACCTGTGCATCCATTTGTAGGCACTGAATTAGAAAGGTGAATAAAATGCAACAGCTACAGGAGACAAAATCTGTTTGGTAACAAATGTACACATACTTCCTCACCCATATTTTTCCCCCTCAAACAGTTCTTTCAAGCTGAAGAAAGCTTACTAAAAGTGTATTGAGAACAAATTACTTTATGTTAGTAAAGAGAGAAGAGGTGCAACTAACTGAGCTAAGAATGGATTTAGGAACTGTGTGTTTCACAGTTTCTTGGACTTCAAAAAAATTTTGAAAAAAGATTCTTAGTGTTGATACATATGGGACATTTCAGTTATTCCTGCTCACACCAACCTGGTTTCCCTGGTGGTGTAACTATACAAAGGTCAGACTTAACTCTTGTATTTTCTGAGATTTGTACATTATTTTCTTTCTCTTAACTTTTGAACAAAATAAAACCAGTACAATATATCAGTGGTTCTGCAAGACCAAAGAAAATGCTGCTCTGAGAACTAATAAACCAATTTTAATTTTTCCCCAGTATGTAATAAAATGTAACACCATAACATATGTTCTCCTTGAAAACTGGTTTTAAAAAGCAATTAATTTTAAAGAAATCTTGGATTTCATGTTCTATGAGTGTAAAGATAAACAATGAAAAGTATTTTAAGTGTTAGACATTATAGCTATAAAACATGAAGAGTTTGAATATTTTCCCAGAAAGATTTAATCACACCAAGAAGTGTTAGTTTATCATAGTACATTTCTTTATCTATTTGTATGCCAGTGCATTTATTTTTACGCACTCCTGCTTTTGTATCCAGCCGCTGAAATGGATGCCATCCCTTGGAGAATAGCTAAGCACTAGGCCAAGGGACTCCTTAATTTTGTGTAGTATTTCATATCCTAGTCCTGCAGATTCCTACCTGGGTTTGCTGTGGTTTTCATCCAGAGCATGTATAACTCTCAGTGGGTTATTTACTCAACCTTTCTCTGCAATTTCCTCCTAGCATCTTTTTACTTAAACCTCTAGCTTTCCATGGCACCCTCGCCATATGACCAGAGAATTGCAGGTAGAGATGAATAAAGCACATGCCTGCTGACCTTGTATGCAAATACATATGCCTCCACCAAATGGTTTGTTTGCCATTTTTTGTTGACATGTGCTACTATTGTGAGTGAAATCTTCCCTGATAGCTCCCATTTTCAGAAAATGAAACAGACAACCTTCACAAACCTAAGCACAGCAGCCATGGAGAAAACCAATATTTAGGTAGATGATTACAAAAAGACATTTTTTAATGTTGGAGAACACTAAAATAAATACCCATAAATGTTCCACTTACGTTGATTTTGAGACGAGTTAGGAGGAACATTACTGCAAAACGTAATGTTTGGCTTCTCTAGGTTCTGAACAAATATTTTATTCAGTTTTATCCATGTAGATTTGTAACACACACTCCCCATCCCACTCAACTTTTGCTTTGAGTTTCAAGTTAAAACAAACTCAGATTCTCAAGGCAAGATTGCTGAGTATCACCTGGTTTAATGCTGAAATCTTAAAAATCTGTGTATTTCACATCATGCAAAATCCTAACATGACCCACTTTGAATACAATTAATTAACCAAAAAGAAAATGGATGTTTCTTTCCCCTTGCAATACGAAGCACATTCTTAATTCATCTGTAGAGCTCAAGAATGTTTTGGCCATTCTCTCTTCAAGATATCCTAGCCTAGTATTTTCCATCATACAATTAGGCTTCCTCACTTTCCATAGGGGACTTTCTTTTTGATCCAATAATTTGAGGTTAGAGTAGCTGCACAGTGGAAGTGCTATGAGCCTCATTATTTCTTTGGCAAGCCTCATTGATTTTGATGCTACATGACCATTAATTGCTAGTAATATCTCCTAATCCAGGTGTAATTGATTAACAGTTAGAGCTATTTTTCTATTTGGTTTAAGAAACTACCCATCCTCATCAGAAAGCTGTGATATCATTAATTCTGCTCTTCTGCTTTAAGGGAAATTAATAATCAATTTTCCTTCTGCTGTCCTTAATTTATACTGTAATAAGGACAAAACAGTCTATTTAGAATGGCAGGGAAATTACATGGTAAAACAGATTCTTAAGCACTAACTGGAATCAGCTCATTCATGGTACTGAGTTTAAAAAAAAAGTAGGATCAGAGCACTTTAAATCAACTGTATAATCAATTATGCAGGATACTGCAAGTGCCCAGCACACCTTCATAACAAATGTATCGATCCTACCCGCACATCTATTAAAAAAAGGCTTTTGGGTTAATTATGTTCATTTTTGACCTTCAGAGGAACAATTCTAAATATAAATCTTCCCAGTTGTACCAATGTATAGCACAAAACCATGTATTCTGACTCAGTGCTTAATGATGCATCATTCTTTAGCAAAACTGATTTCAGTGTGAGCGTTTGGTCTGGAAACTGTACAATATAAAGACCCTGAAACAGCTTTGCAAGCAGAGAATTGTGTCGTTTTATCACTGTGTCAGCCTCATGTCTGCAGCATATCACGGAGACTAGTAGTAATCTGATGTTTATTATCTTAAGCACTTATGTACTAATGACTGAGGACTGATTAAAAAATGAGGTCCTAACCTACACTACATTCCACAATCTTTTTGAATAATGATTAATTTTTTCCTCTTTGATACTTTATTGATGTCTTGTATCTTTGCCAAGTCCTGCAGATTGTTCACGGAACTAGCACTTCTGTGCCTGTTTTGATAGGAAGAGAGTTTACACGACAGTCTGTAACCAGCAAAGCTCCATGCTAATTAGTAAATCACGTTGTTAATACCTCAAGGCCGGCCATCAAGTGGCAAACTGCATACCATGCTGCCCCCTGCTGAAGCTAACGAGCTCGCTGTTCTTTATTCCTAACACTAAGTGAAACAAGATAGCCCTGGTATGTGAAAAAAAAAACAACCCCAAAACCAGACCAATCAACAGTGGTATGAATGAATTTAAATTTGTATTTTTTTCTTTGGCTTGTGCATTCTTACATGTCTTATTAGCACTTAATTGCAAGGTTGGTTCATGGTAAAGTATAGCCTAGTTTCTGTAGCTGCATGATGCAGGGTAATACAGAAATTCAGATTTTGGCATTGAAATCATGTTCTTATTGTATTTTGTATTTTTTTCAGTGATGCTAGTAAAATATTCCTTTTGTTTTCACCACAGAAAACAGTTAGCTCTTACTACAGGAAAAAAAATCCCAGCATACTGTTTCCATTGTTAATCACAATAGTGAATACTAAGTAGAGGATTCTATACATAGTGTATATGATAGTGAGTAATATACTGGAGATAGTTATTGTGCTATTGATTTTCTGAAGGCACAGATAACAAGTAATACTGGGTAGAGATAATGATCTAAAATCAATTGCTGACTGGAAACTGACTTATTGCTCTCATATTGAGTACTCCCAAAGACTACTCTTGGAGGAAAGAGGTTATAGAGTAAGAAAACACTAACAGATTTCATTTTTATTTTTCCTTCTTTAACTTCTGTTTTAATAATACTCTGAAATAAAAACACAAATAATTATGAATTAACTCTCCCACAGCTCTCAACTATGTGTTTAGTCAAAAGTTTAATGCAAGTTTGGTGCAAGTCTGGTGCAAGTTTCTACCATTATGACTTGAAAGTAGGCTTTATATCCATTTTAGAAACAAGTGAAGAAGGAAGATAATTGTTAAGTGAAACAGGCGCTGGTTTATCTCCATTTCCAAACTGAGAAACTGCTGCTAAAACCATCCTGAGAATGGCTGGATTTGAACAATGATGCAATACCTCCTGAGACCGAGAAGAAGGAAGACAAGTAAATGAACAGAAACCACAAATCTGAACAATTGGTTGAAAATACATTTCATGGTAGTCTAGTGTCAGGGTAGGGAGAGAGGGACTCGTGGCCTGCAACTGTTATACAGTTTTCCTGATCACTTGCTCTCTTGTCAACATTTTCCCTGTCTTATTTACCCATTGCTGGTCTATAAGAATAGTCTTTAGAAACACACTGTGGTGCAGAGGCTACCCATTTTCACCCATCTAGCTCTCTTTTGTTAGGATTGATTCCTGCTCGTTCCTTAAGGCTCACCACTTTGACTCACACCAAAGTGTGACTTAGCTGCCTTTGCCTTTTGGGTGGACTATGCCAGCCCTTTGTGCCTCACTTTAGCTCGTGCCCATCTGCTTCCCTCCACTCTGCTTAGTGGAGGGGAGCATATGGCCCTAAGTGCCTAACTCTGATTTCTTGCCACACCTTCAATTACACTGCCATATGTTCTAGTATCATACTATAATTGCTGATAGTTAGTGCTAGAAATACAAAAGGGGCATTTCACAAACCAACAGGTTTACTTCTGCTATATAATAAAGCTGAAACAGCTGTCACTGTACCATTCGCAGATAATCTCCTGACTTGCTCTGCACACAAGGCTTTCATAATTTTATGTATTTACAATCATGCGATCAATCCTGGCTTATTATTTTTCTCTTCTCATCACTCTAAGGTCAGGAAAGAGAAAGCTTATTTCACATTGTTCTTTTACTTCATATTTTCTCTGTAACCCCTTATTCTCCATGGGAACGTCTTTGGGTGCCTGTTACTAGGGAGAATACACATCAGAGGCGTCAGAGAACAATGCAAATACTTAATTTTACAAGGACGTTATATTCTAGGGAATGCTTTGCTTTTTTAACTGCATTACATTGCTGCCTAACTAAGAAGAGCTAAACCCCACTGTTTTTGCTGTAGTAAGTAGGACAGTACTCCCTGTGATATTTTTGCATAGCAAGCATATGGTTGCAGTTTAGAAAGTCTACTGGAAGAACATTTGTGCAATGTGTGAGCACTCTGGATTTCTATTATTCATGGTGACAGTCTAAAAGCTTCCACCTAATTTAAATCATGTTTAATGCTGTCTAGCATTTTTTGGTTTTCTGGTTTTTTCTTGTTTCTTTTTTTTAATAAATTTTATTCATTACAAAACAACTTACTTAAACATGGAAAATGGAGATATCTTAAAAATTGAACTATAACCTTAGGGAAAACCCTCTCTTTGGATACCAGAACACAGGTTCAATAGCTGGATTGCAGTGAGTACACAAGACAGGTGACTGTCCAAAAAGGAGTTACTTGGGGCACAAGCTAAGCAACGGGCAACCAGCAACACATTAATTTATTTTAAGATGGTGGTTCACACAAAATGAGGTTTTTCACAGAAACACAAACACTATATTATTTCAGCAATAATATAGTTTCCATCCAACATGGAATCTAGTATAAAAGGAAAGGATAATCTACTTCTAATAGGCCTTGCTTTCTAGAGTCCTATTTATCTATGTATATTTATCTGTCTTATTTATCTAAGTGAATACCTATACTTAGATACTTCATGAAAGATTTTATGAGTCTGACATTGTTACACTGGTAGTAGAAAATGATCTTGCATATTTTTAATCTTACAATGTCAGTGTTATTTTCAAGATGGCATTGTTACAAAGCCAGCTCTTTCACTGCCCTAATGTGTAATTCACAACTACTGAAGCTCTAAATGTTTTGCTTGTTTTGTATTGTTGTTTTGTTTGTTTTGGTTTATTTTTTATATTGGTTTTGTTTTGTTTTGCAACTGCTTTACAAGGCTATTTGTTGGTTCTGTACAGAATTCTTTATTTGATATAGCGTGCTGTCACCTAAATCAGAAAATCGACTGCTTACTCATTTAACTCTACAATTTGCTGACCTCTGCTAGTCTTTCTTCATGAGTTTAAGTAAATTGCCCTTTATGCTGGAAAGATGAAGGCTGCTTATTCTTTAGCCCCTTATCTCTGGCATGGGCCACAAGCTTTATGTCAGATATGGGACACTCTATTATAATGGCCTGACATGACAGCTTAGAATGTCTTCCAGATTGTCTTGCCTACGTATTGACTTGTTTATTGTTTCTTTTAATGTTTCTGCCAAATGATTCTTTTGTTCATACGAACCGATATGTAATATCTCCTCAAGATTATTTTTTAAGATGAAATATGCTTTGTTTAATTCAGTTCAGAGCAACATACTTTGTCTCCTTTTACACTTTCAGAGAATAACCTTTTTATGGGACTGTGTTTGCTTCTATTTTTTTTCCAGAGGGCCAGTGCAAAAGGATGCTGATCTTTATTGTATTTTCTACACTGCAAAAACATCTGCAAATATATAATGGACTGTCAGCTTTCTGCTCATTCAGCTCCAAAGAATTGCAGTGGTATGATAAAGCATCTAAATATATTCAGTATTAGACAAAAAATCGTTTATTATTGAAGCAATATTATATAATACCTAGGGTGAATCTGACATAATTATGATTATTTGGAGTTGTGTCATTTTGTTCTAGATTCCCCTTCAAATGAAGTACTGTATAAAAGGTTAGCAAAGATAAAAGTATATTAAGGTAAATATGTTCTATAGAAATAAACATTTATAATAGTTGTGACCACTAGGTAGGATGATACAATTATTTACCATAACTTTTAGTAATTACACAAATCATCTTCAGCTTCTACAAAATCAGTAGTTAGATGTGTTGTTTAGACTCAATGTTTCTCATTATGCCATTTTTAATGAATTGGTTGGTTAGCATTTTGTTGTATAAAATTATCTTACTGTAACCTTTTCCCCTAATTTGCAGTGGCTTCTGGGTAAATTTAAAATTGAGCTTCTATAAGGAGAAGTACGTGTGGTGTCTGAAACTCATGGCTCTTGCTTTGAGCACAGAATAAATTTCAGCACAAGGCTTGTACAAGTAAAAGATCTGGGCCTTTTAACCTGACATTTTAAAGTCAGTGCTTCTTGGCTGCACAATTACTTTCCATCAGGCTTTTGAAATACAGTGTCTTTTACCATGTTGAAAAATAAACTAAATGTTATTTAATTATTTTCACTTTTAATTAACTTCTGTTTGTTCCTATGCTGTTAGATTTTGGCGGGGATTGTGGAGAGAGTGCTGCCTATGCTCCGCAGCGCCTGTGGCCCATCATTTAAAACGATGCAATGAAGTACTACCCTTTATCTACTAAATTCCTCAATACAGCAAGAAAATGCTAGAAGAGGAAGAGGAAACACATTAAAGAAAATGCCGACAGTAGTGTTGAAAAAAATACTGGAGACAGTCATATCCTCTGCTCTACAGAATTGTGCTTCATACAGGAGATTTGCCTTCTTTCACCAAGAATTTGCGAGAGTGACAGCAAATCTGTGACCACATTAGTCATTCTGTCAAGGATGGAAAAACCTAGAAAGAACAAAATAATAATTGCCAAAGAAAACAGAACAGGCCTCATCAGATATAAATTGGCAATGCTGTTTACTCGGCACACTCTACTCAACGTGTTCCAGCTGTGCACATGTCATTCAAGTGTCTTTGTGTATGCAGACTGTTCTGAGCGTCCTACCTAATCAGCTTGTGGAAGCACAGTACTCCATTTGTTCAATTTGCCTGCCTAAATGACAGATGTATTTGAAGCAGTGCTAAAAACTGCCGTCAGTGGGGCAGATACCAATCTCAGCTAACAAGTGAGTATTCCAATGCCGAAGCAGCACATAATCACTCACATTTCTATCCTGCTGTTTAATGGTGACGTATATGAAGGCTCATCTACGAGAAGCTCATAGAGTCATCAGATGGTAGAGGAGAATGCCGAATAAGGAGCAGAGCTCCAAACAGCTGTTGTAGCTCATACATTGCTTTTAAATGACCCTGATTGCTTTCTGTGGCCGTCCTACTGTGTTTTGAGTGTGAGTCCACAGGAATTGCAGCATTCTATTTTATTTACATTCATCCTTTACTGATAATGATGTAATATGATAAAGGCTTATCATGAAACAGTTCCTGAAAAAACATCGTGTTTCAATTTTGTGTAATCTATAAATCATCAGCGAAGCAGCTTTACAATTTGACAACATTAATATTTCCATACATGTGAGTAGTACAAAGTTCGCCTGAAAATGTCTTCATGCCCTTCATCTCTTTTGTTTCTTATTCCTCATGGTAGACTCTAAATCTGTGTGCGTTATCTGTGGGCTTCTTTTCAGAAAAATACAGTGTTCTGCTTGATATGATTCTGCCTAGAGAAAACAAAAGCTACACCAGCAGTCCTGAACATTCAATTTATTATGAATATACACAGGCATGTTTCAAGGGGATATTTGCTACTGAGAGTAAAGTAATCACATATTTTGGACAAGCATTAAATATTTAATAGACATTTGCCTTTATATAAACAACATGTTCCATAATCACATACACTTGTTATCAGAACTTGGTATTTAAAGTACATATATTTTTAACTGTAATGGAAAATATATGTACTTTACAGTATAAGGGCTTTTACAAACTTAGATTCGTAACAGTAAAGAACTGTATTCATGGTCACTAAAAGTCTTATATAAGTATCTGAAATTGATTAATTGAAGCAGAAGAAATAAGATATGAGATGGAAAGCAAGGGACATGGAAAGATCTTGCTTTCACACTGAGCTCCTGATAAGCTTTCAACTTGCTGTGACCTGTGAGCTGGGGGGGGGGAGGGGGGGTCCACTTGCTCACGCAGATGACACCAATCATTCAATCAGTCGATTCTGACAGGCTTTTGCCAAGTTGCAGTGGAATTCTGCATGTGATTAGTCCCTCAAAAACACATCAGGATGTTGACATTCAGTAGTAAGAAACAGAAAGAGAAAAAAAAAACAACCCCCCCCTAGGTTACAGCACACTTTTCTTTGTTCCCCTACTCACACCACTGCATGTGGACAATTGACAAAACATACAAGGTGCCCCTTTAGGTGTGGCTTTTGAGTACTCATCCTGCCAGGGCTTGGTACAAGCCTTTCACTTAGACTCAGCACAGGTTCCAAACAGACTAATTGTCAGACAACTTCATGACGCTAGCAAACGAGAATATTTTGTCACTCTTGTGGTCCAAGAAGACAGTGTTGGCTTTGGCAGCAAGTAACACCCTCTGAGTCAGTGTGAGCATGGAACTGTCTCAGCCAAAGGGAAGCCTTAGGAAGCCCTCTGCCATGAAGAGTCACTTGTTGTGTTCTTGGGCTCCCTTGAGGAAAGAAGCTGCAAGTCTGCAACTGCACATTTCATTTTCGTGTGAGCATAAAACTCATTTTCATGTGAGCTTCTGCCTTTGTGAACACCCTGTGATGAAGAAGCATATACCCTGCTGGCTCAGTGTGATTTGCACTTGAAGTGACTCATCTGACTGAAAAGGAGATCCTTAGGCCTCAGTTCAGGTTCTTAACTAACCTTATGGTTTTTTTCCTTCTCTAAATGAAGCTTCTAACACATTTGGATGTTGTTTTTTTCCTTTATAGAGGAAGATTACCTAACAAATTGCTCCACTTTATTTGACATCTTTTGCCGGGAACTAGCTGAATAGAACTGAGGTGAGGCTAAATAAAAAATAACATACATAAGAATTAGCTTCTGTGTTAATGAATCATCTATGTGTGTAGTCATAAGTACAGTAAGTTTGTTACAGCAATAATACACAACTTATCTGTGAAAAACAAAACCTACAAAATGCAAGAGCTTCCAAAGAATATTTAAAACAAATATTTGCAACAGCGAGTGACATAAGACATTATTTTTGCCTAAATTGACTAGAGATTTATGGCAAAAGCAATGATTTCCTCCTCCTCTTCCACTTCAATAGTACAAGAGTGGAAATATTTATTTGATTGGTCATTATAAAAAGTGCTAAAAGAAAATTCATGCCTTAGTATTATGAACTATCAAAAATGTCTTGAAGTCCAGAACATTTTTCCCCTTCTAACTTACATATAGTTTTGCAGAAATCATTGAAAAAGCATACTAACAACCACTGAAAAAACTTTAAAACATGGGAAGGGAAAATAGATAAGAGATAGAGGTTACTGACATTTAGTTAGTTGTATTACCCTGAACAGGATTTCTCAATTGCACTATTGCTCTGTAAAGAAGCAGAACAGAAGGACAAAGATATAAACCCCCATACTGATCGCACTAAAGACTTAAAAAGACATGAAAAAGTTTTTCATGGCAATAACAAAATAGTCTTAGAAGGATTTATAGCAAAATGGAAATCTCTTTTTTTGGAATAATACATTTATACACAACTATAAATAGCAGGTCAGCAGTGAATAACCCAATGGCTCTTTGCTGATCAGAATAGAATCAGTACAAGTCAGGTTCTTTGGCAGCATCTAATAGGCACATTTATTCTCCTAGAAATCTTTAGAGTCATTGCTCACAGCTCAACTGGAACATAGATGGGAACTGACCATTTCGGAACGAGGTAATCAGTCTTCAACTTGCAAACCTGGTGCAGTGTCTATTTTTCCCATGCCAGAGCATGAATAAGAAGTAAGACAAGATTCATCGTGAGAATTCCCAGTTCTTCTATATGGCTTTCTCAATCAGATGCACATGTGGCCTTACTCCAATTTTTGCTATTCCAATTTTATGAAACAAAAGAAAATAAAATTTTAAAAATAAATATTGTTGTGGGGTTCTCCAAAATACATTTCTTGAAAGTTTAGAAAATTATTAGCCTTTGGATAGTTTATTACTTACCTCATAATAATTTAATTATGGGAAAAATGGAAATAAATCACTTAAACATCTTAAATATATTAAAAATGTATTTAAATCACCAAAACATATTAAAAAATATATTCTTCCCTGTTACTTCTTGTAGGAAAGTAATTACACAGATAATAATACTTTTGACACTCTTGTTAGTAGACAGAAATTAGGATATCATTATAAAACAGCATGTTCCACTAAAATGCTGTCTTCATAGTAAAAGTGCCAGTAAGTAGCAATAACCATCAATAAAAATAGCATGGGTAAACTTCAAATAAATCCATAGTTTGAAAAAGTATAGGAAATTATCACAAAGAAAAAGAGTCAGTTTTGCAGAGAATTAGAACCATGTTAATCATAGACAGGCAAAACATTTTGTCAATATAAACTAACAGAGTTTCTGCAAATGACATGAGATCCCAAAAAGACACCAAAAGAAACCTATAACAATCACTAGAAAAACAGTAGATATGTTAATGGATACTGCTGTGAAAACTGAAAATAAAGTAAGGAATATTTTGTGTCTGGTATAAGCCACAGTTTCAAAAATTGGGAAAGCAAATAGCATGTGAACATGGTTACAGATCTGTGAAGAGTGGATGGCAATGAAAGGAAACAGTATATGATAAGAACTAGTTTAACATTAAATTCACTTTGCCTGTTTTCTGCTGCACATTTGCATACAACCAATGTAGTCCCGGGGTAAGTACTCCTTTCATCCATGTGTATGTTGGTTTCTCGTCAGTGGAGTGGCACAAAATCAATAGAACATAGCAATGAGCACAAGCTGATCTTTTGAGGAAGATCTTTCTGAAACAAAAAAGAAAACCAAACCTAACAACCTTCTGTACCACAGCCAGAAAAGATGGAAAGAGTGATGAGGGTAGCAGAATGTTTAACACTGAGATGAAAATGTGTCAACCCAAATGGCTGCAGAAAAAACTGAAACTCTACCAAAATTACATGTTCTGAAGGTCTCATAAGTTCACCAGAGGAAAATGAGACAACAAACCTCTTCAGCTGGGGTAAATCAGGACAAAAATATGACCTCTGTGGCAGCTCTGCCTATTCACCATTTCTGCACATTAATTTTGCATCTACAGACCTAAGCCATAGAAAACAAGTGCCATGATATATCACTGCACACAAAAAACACTGTGACGAAATGGGGTTTATTTATTTGTGGCGAAAATATTCCATCCTGCCCACATCAGTTTCACCATACAAATGTAACACACTACTCCATGTCTTCACAGTTACACCAGCTTCACAGCTAATATTGCAATGTAAACACACTCTCTGATTTCAAAGTATTTGGGAAACTTCAGTCTTCTCAACTGACTTCCTTTAGTCTTTTCCTACTATTATGAATACTTTTTTTTTTAATTTCGACTGAGGAAAAAAAAGGAAACCAAGAAAACCAAGGAAACCCCTCAATTTCCAGTGAAAATATGAGATTACTAGATCATGAGGTCAAATTGTTCAGTATCTTTCTTTAAATTAAATACATACATACATAAAGACAATCAGATTTTTTTTTTTCCCTAGGGGTTCTTGAAGGAAACTTCTTTGAGCAGTTTCAGCATTATTGGAACCAAAGTCACTATATATTTTGGATAAGGTAGAAAGGTAGTGCAATTTTGTATAGTTATATTATTAAAAAAAGGACAGAACCACCATTTTCAAAAATGTTTGAGTAGTGCTGGACAGGAGAGGACTGCATGTTGCCATACGAAAAGAACTTTTTACACCCTTTGTAACACCATAAATATAATTTGTTTACTTAATCTCATTAGGTTGTATTCGCTTTGTCCCAACCACAATTGTGACTTTTTATCTCTCTTCATTGATCACTATATTCAAGTTGGTGGATTGTTAGATTTGTTTCTACTATTTCGTAGTAGAAGCCAGTGAAATGAAATTTCTATCCGTCTTTACCTCTCCTGTTGCAACAAATTATTGGCACCGCGTAGATTCCTCCTCAATCTTTATGTGCCCTGCTGCAAAAACTGGATCACCTGGTCTCATAAGCAGAGGCTGCCTCTCCTACATGCCTGTCACTCAGTGGGCTGATATTCTTTTTGGGAAAGGTCTATTTTTCCCAATAGGGTATGCTTGGGTACTTGAGCATGCACTGAGGAAAGATTTCATGTTCCTTTGAATGGCTTGAATCAGGCTTCCCAGCCCAACCCCCCCCCCCAGGTCTGCAAGGCAGATGGAATTGCATCACTGCAAGAAGCACAGCCAGCAGCTCTTTTTCAGGGTGAAAATATCCCTCTCTATGTGCTGTCTTGATTCGTAGTATAAATATGGGTTTCTGTCTTTCACCTGTACTGGCCATTCTCCTGAGGCACTGCTGCAGCTTGAGCTGCTCCAAAGGTTGAGAGACTTTAGACATAGTGCTGTACTTGCGATTTCTCTCACTCTTTCAAATGCTTGATCTTAGATCTCTGACTGTTACAATGCCACAATAGCTCAAAAAGACTGTTAGCTAGCCTATAAATCAGCTGGCTTCTTTCTTATTCTTTGATTTGGCGTTTCTCAGGGTGAGCTGGAATACCTGAAAAGTCAAAACCTTTACTGGAAAACGCTTTTTGTTCCCCCAAGTCTGCTTCAGGTCACTTTTTCTTCTTCTCATTATGTGCTAATATCTGGGCTTGATTGAGATTTTTACGTGGGTTTTTTCTGGTTTTTTTTTTTAATTCAAAGCTTTATTCTTTATAGTCTTCTCTTAGTACACATGTAAATCAGTCATGGAAAAGTGTCTCACATGCACTTTTAATTTTTAAACCAGATTTCTTAAAAAAATAAGGCTTATTTAGTCATGCTACCAGACTGTTATTTCTTCACCATAATAATTTTGAATATTGGCCGATTTCAACTGTACAAAAATGGAGATGCACAATCTAAAAAATAGCAACACTCTATACCAATGAAAAAGAGTAGTGGTTGCTAAAAAGTCGGGGCATACATATTAATATCCTCAAGAATATTAAAGGCCACAATATGAATTCAAGAGACTATTTGGCCTGCCAGCTGGCCATTTAGCCCACTTACTAATCATCCAAACAGCACATATGTAGCTCCAAATCAACTGTAATATATGCTGTCTCTTGCCCATCCAGTACCTAAAAAAAATAGGTGGAAGGAAAAGACATAGAGAACGAAGAAAATTGAAAATGAAGTGGTGGTGAGGAAATGGTGGCATAAGATTGTGATTTCCTGTGGTTGTAGAATGTGTATGAACCTGTTGGTGTAGAGTTTGCAGAATGTTTGATTGACCAATCTGTATTTTTTGTTGGTGGCCTCTTTGTGGGCTATTTTTCCCCATTTTTATCCATTGAGAACTCTAATGATCCCATTCATTTTTCTTTATTTCCAGTTTTCACATGTGGGTTGTTATGGGTTATTTCATGTGGAAATACAGGATGCCTTTCCGGAGGTCCTTCCTAATTCCTGCAGCTATTGTTTCTAGGAGTTGTCTTGTTTCCATACCACCACAGGTATGTACCTTGCTGGAGTGATGGTTGTTACCAGGCTTAATATGTTATAATCCCCTCAACATGAAGAGCTTGATGTTCCTGATTTAAGTGGCCAGGATACATCAGGAAGGAGTCGGCAGATCTGTTTCCCACAGGTAGCAGAGCTGAGCAGGACCCCAGTATGGTGGCAGGCTAGGGCAAGTGTGGCTCCTGATGTGTCAAACCATCAAGGTCCTTGACAGTGGCCAGGGCCAACCAACCGTCCTGTGAATCTGCGAAAGTGAGAGGTCCAGCTAAATATTCCATTCAGACAGGCGAGGTTAGGGCTGGAAAGGCCAGGCGTGTTGACGGCACAGCCCAGGCCATGTGTTTGCTCAAGTACAGCTCCTGGGGCCAAGCATGGAGGACCTGGGCCAAGGCCCCAGAACAGCCGGTACATCGCACTCTGCACCACTGGAGAGATGTCCTAGCAGAGAGTAAGATCAACAACTTGGCAGAGTCTATGGACTGAGACCTCACAGCTGGAGATGATATTTAAACTAATCCAAATTTGGGTTATTGATGTCTTTTCCCCATGCTGGTTTGTTTGGTTTGTTGGTTTGTTTTTTTTTCTTCTTGATATCAATTTAGGTTTCATTAGAGGCATGGAATATTGGGTAAGAACCGTGAAACTAGGGCAGTGCCTAGGCACTACTAGTTAAGCTGGTCACTCATTCCCCACTTCCAGTGGGATAAAGAGGAGAACCAAAAAAGGAAAAACCCATGGGTTGGGATAAGAACAGATTCGAAATTGGAAATCATGATAATGGTGATGACGTCTATGATGATGATGATGTTGATAATAAATTGCAGTAACAACATAGATACATCATTATTAAAAAATTGTTCATATAATATTAATACTATATGGTTAATATATTATTAAACAGGTGTTGAAATCCCAGAGGTGATGAAGACTTTCACTACGTGTAGAAACCTTTGCAACATGCCCTTCTGTTACCTGGGAGATGACAGTTGTCATAAGGCTAACAGGTACAGCAAGTTAAAAATATCACTTCTCATTTTGGCCAACATTTTCAAGGGCAGTAATTTCCATTGTAAATGGTGACATCTGACATACCTCATTTCCTGCAAATGTAGGATGTTAGTGTAAGATGGTGAAAAATGAGTCCTGTAAGGCTGATAGTAGCCCTGTAGTTTATTGATAACCTTGAATGAGAGATAGCTGGGTATCTGAAGACAGATTTCTTTTTACCCTTTTCTCTTTTGGTTTTTCCGTGTTAAAGTTCTGAGGTCATAGAAAATTTCCAAACACAAATGTCACCAAGGAATCTTCAGCAGCTCTTTTTTGGAATTTAAATATCACTTGTGATATATCACAGATGATTACACTTTTTAGTTTTGTTTTTAATTTAATTTTTATGTTTTATTTTGTATCTTTTTTTAATGAAACATCACTTTAGACAACATTGATTACAGCTGAATATGTTTCACAAAATTTGTTGCCCCATTAGGGAAAAAACCCCAAACACTATTATTTAAAACAGAGCTAACATTTGCATTTGCATCTGTACTTTAGATTGAGGATCATCTGTCATGATACCATTTGCATGTGTACACAATCTTTCACCTGGCTGGTGTTAAGGAAAGGTTCACAAAGACTTCCCTCATTTGCTCAGTGGTTGTCTGTTTCTTTGCACAGAGATAGAAAATCATGAAGAGGAAAGTTACAGCAACAATATCAAGCATTTCAATACCATTTTTAAGGTGAATAGGGGGTTAATATCAGGCTTACACTCAAACATTTCCATCATTCCACGTAAAAACATTTTTGTACTTAGACTTTCTGAGTAATTACCTTTACGTATACATGTATTCATATGTGAGCAATCACACAGAAATAAAAGAGACTCACTTTAATAATCTTCCTAATAGATTGTGATAGACAATTTGAAGTAGCCTGAGATTGTCACAGTGTTTTAAATTCTCTGGTATTCTTTTTCACTGTGAAATGCCTGTGGATCAAAGAAAACTCAATGCCCCAGACAAAAGATCATGAAAATATGCACTGTTCTTTTTCTTTTTTTCTTTTCAGCAGAATTAGGAAGTATGAAAAGACCTTATTATTGAAGGAAACTCAAAGTCAGCACAACTCCTTTAACAGGCAATTTAATACTACGCAAAATTATAGATGAAATAAAAAGGTAGAAGAATTTGCAGTAAATATATACCTTCTGTTCAGATGGTTGGGAGGGGTTTTTTCCTATTTACTTTTTGTGGAAAAATTCAGAACAGTATGATAGTGCTTAGAAAGAGAGAGTGTAAGAGAAAATAAGACCAAATGCATCCTGGAAAATCCTTCAGCAATTTATAAAAGCAATTGCTAACTCACTTGTGTGTGCATGTCAGTGTGTGTATCTATGTCAGTGTTTGTGTGCATTGTGTAAAGGGAAAAACATAAAAGAAATTACCTTGATCAGGATTCAGTCTGGACCCTTCTGCATTTTAATTCAGCTGTTTCATCAGCTGATGCATTAAACATGCTGCTTTTCTGTGAAAATATCATTGTCAGCCTATTCTACTGTCTGAGAATAAAATCCTAGCAGCCTCTTCAATGGCCTACTCATATATTACTTAGCTAAATAACAGAAACGTTTACAACATTAATGTATTCACTGTTCAATCTTCCTGTCTTTAATTAGCCATCTTGAAGACTGGGCATTACTCTTTGATTAAAAAGCATTTCCTGAAATGAGGGGAAAATCCTCTGGGAAACCCTGTTTCCACACTCATAATTTCTTCTTATGTTAATCAGGTCTTTGCAGTATGTGTTGACTGCACTAAAGATAAAAGACACCAAAACAGACCAGACAGAAGGCAACATTAAAAAAAATGTTTAATTAGCATCTATTATTTGCAAGCCTATGTGATATCCCCATTTAGATACTATCATCACTTTAAAACTATTACACCCCAGTTGAGACTGCACCAAGCTGTCAGCTAAGCTGATTTATTCTTTACTTGCTTAAATTAAAAAATTATTTTGCTAAAAATGAGAAGTTATTTGTGGGCACTGTTTTTGTTTGAAGTCCAAGTCCCATACATTAATTAAGTTTGCAGCCAAGGATAGAATCCTTATTATACAGTATAAAAAGAACATTTTTCAGCAGCCAATTATCATGTTACCTATTTTGAAACAGAACCCTTTAGAGGAAATATATCATTGAAACTACTCTGTGTGCTTGTTAAATACCTATGGTCCTCAAATGAACAGAAATGAGTTAATCAAAAGGCATTCTAAAACCTTTGAAATTAATGGGAGGCTTCTACAGACTAAAATAGAGAACGTGTTTCACCCATGATGAAACACACTGATTTGTGCTCAAGTGTCTGTTCTTCAACATATAAAAAAAAATGTACTGAATTTGTTGCTTAAGGGAGCTGCAAAAGTGGGCCAGCATTCAAGAACCCTTGAATAAAAGAGTACTCACTAGTACTGTATTAGTACTCATTTAAGAGTACGGTTGACGAGCACACTTAAGAAGGCATGAAAAGACATAACTAAAATGTGACTCACATCAACTGTTACAAATTAACTGGTCATAAACTTTATGAGGTCATAAACAGAGGATTACTGACCATTCAGTCTCACCTTTTGAAAAAGGAAGACCTAGACTCTGGAAAATGAGTCTTCCGCTGACTGCATGCGTATGTGTGTACAAAGTTCCTCCTTCCGGCAGGATATAGCTTCTTAGCACAGTGAACTCAGCCTTGCAACACTGCATTTCTCTCCAGGCCTTGACTTAGCAATTCTGGTTGATATCAGCCAGTCTAGACGGCAATTTAGATTTTTTTAAATTGTTTGGCCACCGCGAGTAATCTGGAATATCACAACAAAAGGCAGCAGTGTAGAAATCGGAGCACAGCTAGTCTCCATGTCTGAAGGAAGAGAAGGATAAAATTCACATGTTTATTGGCCTAGTGGATCCAGAACAAAAAGAATGTTTTGCTTTAAGTTCCAACTAGATTTCAAACCTGGTGGGACAAGAAGTGCCGAGACTTACCTTGCTGCACTCCAACAAAACCTTTCCCCGCCACAGCAAATTTAAATCATATGGTATATTTTTCATCGTCCCAGTTTTGACTGCTGATTACAAATAATACAAATACAATTGTTATGCATATGCCTAAATTTCATAGTCTCAATGTTCCAGTGTGTTTTTCATAGTATATGTGAAAAGCAATACAAAACCACAAAGTTTCAAATTCTTGTGACTGCTTGTGGTGACCAGAAAAGATGCATATTCTTTCAAGGGACAGAGCCTCTTTCATATTAACTCAAAAAGAAAAAATAAACTCATTAATTTATTTCAGTAGTAACTAGAGGTTTCTGAGGAGCAAAAACCGGAACACATCCTGAAAGATCTCACTTGGAAACAAAAACAGCAGTTTGTGTCTGCTTTCTGGTGCCCTTTATTCTCAATAGCATGACAAAAAGAAATTATCTTTTTCATGTTAAGGACTTTGCATGTCTATAAAGAATGGATTCTTATTGGGTACAAAATCAATTTGTATCTGTAAAGTCTTATTTAGCAACTTCTTTTGTAAATTTGAATCAATGCTAACGGATATGTGGCAACATCAAACATAACAATAAAACAGTGAGCCAAATTTCCTACTGCCTTCTACTGTTTGAACGTGTTTTGCAAAAACAAGGCAGAACACGAGCAAATCACATTAATTGCCACAGATATGTCAAAAATAGAAATGGTTTAAACCTGAACAAAAGAAGGAAATAAAATTTTACATGTGTTGTTATGTGAGGCAAGTGATGGCACTTTTGTGCTTCCTCAGCATGCGTATAAATCACTACACAGAACTCGGTGCAGACACAAACTGGAGTTCTGCCATGCATCCCTGCTATGCTAATATAACTCAGGAAGCTCAATTGGTCTTCAGGTGGCAGGCCATTTGCATCATTCTGAAAGCTCTTATCATCCTATTTCAACCTTACACAAATTTAAATCGAGGCCTACATATTCAATAGGATCCATTTTTCACTTAAAATAAAATCCAAGGCACATGCAGTATATTTTCAAGTTTTGAGATATTGCTATTGTTGCTGGTATTCTCTTATTTTATACTTATTGTTAATTCAACCTTAGAATGATAGGAAAACTGGTAAAATTGCTTTGCATATTTTTCATTATACTGTTCTCAGGTTGCTCAGATGCTTCAGTGGCTGCTTAGAGCAAATTGTTTTCCCTGAGGTTGTATAGAACAATAGTAGCAGAGTTTTCTAGGGTTTATAAAATTATTTATCATATACAGGAAAATAAGATGTAGTTTTGAGCCGAGAAAGCTGAATTTTCGTAATGCCATATTGTGAGGCCCAACCTAATGATCACGTATCAAAAACCTTCCCTGAAAGACTAAAGAATTAGGAAAACTGGGCTTACCTGCTGCTTGATAAATGGAACAGTGATGTAGTTCTCAGATAATGAAACACTAAACCAAATCTGTAATAAAAAGTAATTATGTTCAGTCTTCGAGTAATTTTCCTTTCTTTATACAATTGTATTCACAGCTAGAAATGTCTAAGGCATTGAGTACGAAGCACTACAAACTAGAGTCAAGTCCACTTTTTAAAAAGAATATTGACACACTTAGCCTTTACTCTGCTCCTGAGATCCATGCAGTTTTCCCTCTTGGTGTATTGCTATTTGTCTCTGGTTTGTTTATAAATTAACTCTTCCATGTGTATGTTCTTATACTAATGGTGTCTGCATTGGGTACCATTATCTGTAATAATATTCATATGCGTTCTTTATTCAACCAGTAATATTTAGGCAGATTGGTAATGACTGATCAGGTCAGTCTTATTACAGTTTATCTATTCCTTAGTGGACAACTTTCACATTTTTAGGAGTACATTTCAAATGTTAAATCAGCATTTTAATACAGGTGTGTTTAAATGTGATTTTGCATGAAATTTGTGAATTAGCCTCAGTGGAAAAGGAAAAACCCACCCAAATCACCTGCAATTGCAGTGAGTGCTAGCTACTGTCCTTTAACAGCCAAAGAAAAAAAACCTCCTCAGTCCTGATTCTGAAAGAAGCTCCACATGTGATGGCACATGGTGACGCTGGCACCTACATAGATCTCCAAAGGTGATCTGCTCCTGTTGTGGCTGTAGCACCATTAACATCATAATCCATAATTTCATTATATTTACTCGTTAACTGACACACGAATCATTTGCCTGTTGCAATCTTCAGAAACAAAATGGGCTCAGTGTTCTCTATGAAGCATACTGAAAACAAACAGAAAATCTCTTTTCATTAATAGACCTGCCAAATTTTGTTCACATTGACTTTCAAAGACCATATTTCTCTTATTTTGCAATTATTTAAACACCTGCAGAGATGAGCTGGTTGCAACACGAAATATGAAGTTGTTTTAATTCACAGGTTTGGAAAAAGCAATATGTTTTCTGTTAGGGAATACGTCTTGTTTCTTTTTGTTCCAAAAATGCTATTTTCTCCAAATTTGAAAATTTATTTTTCACTTCATTTCATGTTTGTAAATGTAATGTTTGTAAAAAAACATTTTTAACAAATAAAAATAACCACTGTTCACAGCTTTTATTTTAATGGGATTTTTTTCTCTTCCTTTTTCCACTTTATTGTATTGCAAGTTCATGTATGGAAATATTTTGAAAAAAAATAAGTAAATCACCAGCAAAACTTCATCTATCATGTTTAAACATTTCAAATGTTTTCTAAAAAGGCAGAGTTTAATTTTTCATTTTCCTGATCATTTATTTTCCTATAATTTAGGAAAAAAAAATCTAAGATACCTTTTTTTAAATTCCTTTTTATCGATCTAAACAGCAATTCTTCTTCATTAATTGAAGAAGCTTGACTTGCTAGGATACAAAGCTTCTGTATAGTGTTTCTAATCCAATAAATACTCAAAATATTGTATTATTCAATTTCTTTTCTCAAAACTTCCCTTGATAACTGCCTGCAATTTTAAACTCAAATTGCATTTTTCCAGGATGATGGGAGTGGCAAGTTTTATACAAAAAAGGATGAGAACTTCTTGTGCTTTTGAGGAGGGTTGTGGGAGAGCTTTTTTTTTTTTTTTCCTTTTGTTCTCATGGCAGTACCGACTATTTGAATAACTTGGGAAATACTAACTTCCCACCTTGAAGAAATAGTGATGATTAAACAGTGATCCAAAGAGATCTTTGAAATTGTTTACAATTTATTTTGGCTGTTTTCATGACTATTTCCTACTAAAGAGAATCATGACACAGATTCTAAAGAAAAACTGATGAAACACTTCTATTTCTACTTACATACAGAAATCTCCAATGAAGCTTCAGCTATGTCTAGGAATGGATGTGGCTCAAAAGTGATCTTAACTAGCAGTTCTTCTTTACAGTATTTGGCACAATTAATCAATTGA
This sequence comes from Falcunculus frontatus, assembly GCA_013398115.1. Classification (NCBI taxonomy): domain Eukaryota; kingdom Metazoa; phylum Chordata; class Aves; order Passeriformes; genus Falcunculus; species Falcunculus frontatus. The sequence continues at coordinate 378,230 of VZRV01004151.1, forward strand.
AATTTAGGAAAACTCATCCAATTTATAGAGGCTGTGAAAATGGTTTACTACTACCTCCCTGGAATATGGCATATATGTTATGACATTGCTAAGGGTTTGTTAAAACTGATGACATACTATAGATATTTATTCTTTACTCTCCGTATGTTGCCTTGTGTCCAACAAGAAGGAAGTGAAGACTCCTTGTGTCCTTTGCCAAGGCAATTTTTGAAACTTTTTTTTAAAATTCAATTAATGTTTTTGAGAAGAAAATGTTGGAGTGAGCTCACTGCAGGGAACGCCATACATCTTATCCCATTTATTTCCTAATCTCACAAAATGGAGGTGCAGAGCTGTTGTATTTACTTTGTAATCAGGCAGAGAGTGTCAGACTACGATTTGAATCTAGTCTGAATATTTTCTATTATTCGCCTTATTTAATAAACTGTCACTTGAAAGAGGGAATGATAAGCTTTCACACAATGTATCAAAGGAATGCTGTGCCTTTTCCCTTTATTTTTCATGGTACATTTGAAGTTAATGAAGCATAACCTCTGAGCTGATACTTTTATAGATGAAAGAGACATCATGTTACGTATTCTGTTTTTTTCATCAGCTTCTCTGTAACCGACACAAAACATGATTGCCTTGCACTTAATATCTAACTATTGATGGGCGTTCTTGCTGATGTCTTTTCTAATAGTTTCCTAATTTTTCTATATTTAAGGTTATAACTATGAATGAAAGGACAAGGGTGAAATGGATGGAGAATAGTAGTATATTTTAATTCAACTTTATTGTGGACATAGTCCTGACTGATCTTTTTTTCCTACATTTTCATTTTTTCCCTCTGTATCATATGATGATTTCTTTCATTGTCCACTTTTTTTTTTTTTTTTTTTTTTTTTTTTTTTTTTAAGAACTGTATCATCAACTAGCTTGGATGTTATGACTGTGAACAAAAAGCCCACCCAGATAATAATTTCAGGTAAAACTCCAGTTTCACAGCATACAAGTCTGTTTCATATATTAAAAGAAATCAAAAAGAATAATGCATGACACAACAAGAACAATAATGCAGATTGCTATGCTAGTATGAGGCCAGGAATATGGTTTAAGCAATTGTACCTTAGGGCATGTATTTTTGTAGGGCAATATTGTATTATCCTATTATCTCTTGTTTGTGGAGGAAAAAGAAATAATTATGCATTTAAATTTTAATCCTAATTAATAGAAGATAGTAAAATATTACAAGCTGCTGCAATGATTTCTTAATTATATAAGTTCTGCTGGAGAGAATTGTGTAATGGCATTTTCTCAAGAAACAACTCCAGAAATTCCTGCCTCTATGGACAGTAAAACTTGTCCGGTAGAACATGCCTCCTAAATAACAAATGCAGGCAGATTTGACTCCCATTTTCTTCTTCGATGTTGCTGGATGTACAACACTGGAGAAATGGACCTTTGCACTGGTCTGACATGATCATTCTTGTGACCTCATACCAAATTCTACTATGGAAAATTCCAACAGAGCATTGAAGAACATTTGCAGTGAAGGAAATATGCTGCCATTTTTAGAGATGAATCAAACTGTATTTCATTCAGATTTTCTAATAGCATGTCTGTTTTTAGGGCATATCTGTTAAAAGTGAGAAATAGACTTGTTGCTCAACTTCACAGGTGAGCCACAGGTAATGACTCTCCAGCTATTTGATGCTGAATGGGATCTCAAGTTTTCAAGAAATTTCAAATAAAGCACTTTCTTCTTTTCTTTTCTCTTTTTTGTTTGTTTGTTTGCATGGGCTTGGGGTTGGGGTTTTTTTGGGGGGGGGTTGGGGTTTTGTTTGTTTGTTTTGTTGTTTTGTTTTTTCCGTAAACAAAGCAAGCAAGCAGAGTTGAAAAAGTCAGAAGATTTCTAAAGCCACACATCATAGAAAGCAAATAAGAGGACAGTAACATTTCATACAGGATAAAATTCAAATCTGGTGAGTGAGAAAGACTGGAAGTACAAATATGAAAACAAGATTCCCCTCTGTCAATTAAATGCTTGCAATCTGATTTTCCCTCTGATCTTGCTTCTAGCAATTCTAACAGTAATGATATTTCATTGGCTTGCAGAAAACTTCACACATTCTGCTCATTCCACTTCTCTTTCTGTGTCTGTTTTCTACACACTCCCAGTATCTGTTGACGCTACAGGCTCTATACACTTGTTTGATCTATGCCCCCTGTATTTCCCCATCGTCTTCCCCTGAGCTTATTCCATACACATTTAGTGAGGTATTTTTAAAGAAAACATCTTTCTTGAGATCCACTTCACTTGGTGGGCAGCATCACATGTGGTGTGCACATAGCAACTGCTATACAAGTGCAGGCCAACAAACAGTCTGGCACAAGACAAGAAACAAAATTCAGTCTTTGCAATTCCATTATTCTTGCACCCAGGGCTATTATGTGTGTCCCCTTAGCAAGTTGACCTTGGCTTCTCTTCTCCTTATGAGTCATTCCGAAGTTAGAAGAGCAAGAAAAGTTCTTGAGGTAGGGTTTCTGTTTGGTTTTGTTCAGCTGTGGTTTTTCTGGGTGAAAAGCACCAGACTGAAGATCAAGCAAAACACACATTTTTTGGTTCTGACTGAGACCTCGCATGTCTGTGAAGATGTTTTTGTACCATTCTAGCTGTCTTGACTTTGGTACATACTTCAGTAGGAAGATTCTATGAATATTAATAGCTAAAAAGAATATGCGCAGTCTTTAAGAAAAGCCACCTTCTAGAAAAAAGATTGAGATTGCATACATAAATCTAAGAATTTTAGTGGTTGCAAGGACAACTAGCAATTCCAATGTTTTCTCCAGTGTGTATTTCTGTGTCATTTATATCTACATGTTTTCAGTAATAAAAATCTAGTGTACTACTAGTTTTACCATAGCCAAACATAAAACAGTGTACAGTTTGACTATTTTTGTTTCTTTTTTCTTTTTGATACTCAGAATACTGAACTGAGAATATAAGATGGAAAAAAACTCCCAGCCATGTATAAAGGAATGCATTGACTATTACTATGATAGGTGATATCAGAAAAAAACATTGTCATTTTATGTTTTGGAGATGTCAGTTGTACTCATTTGATACTCAGGAAAGTTTCATTTTGTTTTCTTCTTTTTTTCACTCTCCTAACACTCTTAAAGTATTTGATTGAGAGACTATTTGCTTTGGTTTTGCCTGTGCTTTTTGGTTGGTATATTTTAGGAAAAAAATTCCTTTATAACTTCTATGGTGACTGAAGTGTGATTCAGAAGTTCAGTCTTACTAGTTTACAAGTTCCATGATAAGTTTCATATGCAAATACATATGCATACATATATTTTATATTTACTTTCTCTCCATGAGAAGAATGAGATCCATGTGTACTTTTTCTTCCATCTAATCCATATATAAATTGACTGTGCACTGCTGTTAGCCCTATCTGTCAGAGAATCAGAATTATAGTGCTTTGGAGCATTATCAATCAATGAGCTATGAGTTTTACAAAACAAAATTGAATAGAAATCCTGCAAGCTATGTAATTTTGAATTTCCATTCATAAGCCAGCCAAAACAAATATTTAAATAATTATTTGTCTTTATTTTTCTGTTAGAACATAACAGTTTTTAAGATTCTCTACATGGATTTGGATATATGCTATCTCTGTGGTTACATTTAATTTTAACTATCAAAATCTCTCTCTCTCCGCTGATCAATGTCCAGACCAAACAAAGACACGAAGAGAAAAAGAGAGATGCTTCATTTGACTGGAAAGTGAAAATTTGGTCCTTCAGGTTCATTTTATTTTCCTTCCTCCATGTTAGTCACAAAGATATTATTTTGATTTGTGTAAATGAATGCAAGCATTAGAGAGTAATAGATAGGAGCAACAGTAAATCCATGAAGGTCAAAGTAGCACTCTATACTTCTGCAACATGTCTAATTGTTTTGTTAATCTGATTTTAAGATGTAATTTCTTTCTAAGGCCTCAAGATTCTGGGCTGTGGTCTATTACACATGTAAATCATCATTTTGCAAAAACACTTTAGGAAAAAACGACATATTTTTTAACTATTAGCATTTGTGAAATAGTTATAGGCAAGAGCGTTGTCAGCACTTTAGACAATCTCCTGGAAAAAAAAATTATGTTTATTTTGTCTGGTTTACTAGATGAGTCAGGTTATAAAAGGTAAGGGTGATAGAAATGGAAAGTGTTGAGACAAAAATTTGAGCTTGATATTGTGCTGTATGCTATATGCTGAATCATAGGTTATAGTAAAGATAAACTATTGCTGCAGATTCCTCATTGAGTTCTGACGACTAAGATAACAAGCAGGCAGAGATTTCACTGAAGTGACTGCGGGTATGGTCTGACAAGTATATCTCACTGCATAGAAATGCCCGATGACTGAGTGTACAGAGCTTCTTGAACTTATTACGAAGTTGGAAGCACAGAGATCAGGCTAAAAAGCCACAGTAAATTCCAAAACTTAGAGTCACAGAAATGGATATAGTGATGGTATTATTTTCTTTTTTACCTGTATGCTTTCTTTCAATTAATTAATTAATTAATTAACCGTATTGTGATTTCTGACATGATTTTGGCACTTTTTAGGAAAACACATTTTATAAAGATACTTCTTCAAAGACTTTTTGATGCTCTGATCCCAAATCAAGAAGAATCTGAGGGCTCACAGAACACTCAGAGTTGCACACCTGCATAGAGTGAACATCAGCAAAATATGGGGTTTTTTCAGGTCACCGGAATACTTCATGACCAATTCCATGAAGTTATGCATAAAATTCTCATTTCACTCAAAGTGTCAATATAATCCACAGAAAGGGGCAAGTAACGGACACCAGGTGGATTATACGATTTCCCAGGCGTAATGTGCATTTTGTGCAGGTACTATTTCTCCATATGGAGAGATGAAATGGCAGATCTACGAGCAATATAGCTAAATCACTTTGAAGATTATCAATTATGATAAAATATTTTTCCCATAAATAATGAGTGGATTAACACTCATTGTAAATGTAAGGCTGTTTTTTAGAGTGGGTTTTGCCTGGGAGTGATTACAGTTGGATTAAACCTCCCCCCATAACAGACATGTTGAGGAGATAGAAAATACAGCAGAATAAGAACTTGGCTTCTCTATAGATGCAGATTCTTGATCATCTCTTGCTTCAGACTTCACTTCCAATGTGTAAAAACCTCTCTTTCTCAAGAAAGAAGACATGGCATTTAATAAGGCATGCTTGGTTGTTTAAAATCTCATGTTAACCAGAGAAACTGATTGGTAGCTTATGTGTGAAAGTTCTAAGAGACAGAAAATTAGTGACGTGATGAAATACTGGATATTTTGTCTCCTATCATTTCAGATCCCTTCCTCCCTTCTGCTAGCCTCTCTTCCTCTCTCTTCCTGCCTTTCTTCCTTACTGTTTTTCTTTTTCCCCTCTTTTTTACAAAGGTATGATACACGCAAGAGTAAGACCATATGCAAAAAATCTTCATACTAAGATTTGCAGCCTGAAAAATAAAGCTATTACTTCTGCTTCTCTCCAGGATAAAGAGACGCTCTAAAACTTCCTCACACACTATCAGATTCTGTTCCAGTGTGTACACTGTGAATTTCAAACACAAAAGCTTTTCTAGAGCCATGCTATCTTCCAGACCATATAGTTCTGGAAGATTTGAGACTTACTGCTTTGTCTGTAGCTGTTTCTAATGTAAAAAAGAACTTCAGTTAAATGTTTAATGCACCCAGAACAAATAAAGTCTACTCCAAGGATATTAGTAAGGTATTGCTAATGTCTCTGACATTTCCTATTGGACCGCTTGGGGGAACACAAATTGAATTCACTTACTAAGGGAATCAATATGACATTCCCCACTTCCTTCTTAAGATTCTTCTATAATCTTGATGTCATTCTTCATTTCTCAGACACTTTCAATTTCAGTGAAAATGCAAAAAAGAAATGATTTAATGAGCAAATGATGCAAGTTGGAAAACATGTGAAGTAGTTTGAGATTTTATGAAAGAATAAACTGTAGAAACATACATTATGTATCCTATTCAAAGTTCTCTCACTGAGCATATCCTTCATTTGGGCAGTAGATAGATGCAATATTAGGAGAGTGATGAAATTCTGACGAATGCAGAAAAAAAAATGGACCACCCTGTCTCAGTGATGAATTTTTTTTTTTTCTTTCACAGGTTATTAACATTTTGCATTTGAGCAGGTGCAAGTAAATATGATGGAAGAAGCTTCACAGAAGGCCCAAATATCGTATCACGCTATCCGGAGTCTAACACCTGGTATCAATTGTTTCCATTTGTCATGTAGTAAAGAAATGGTAAATCCTCCTTCTCTCTGCTAATAGGGTAATGGGATGTCCCGATATTAAATGGATAATATTTTAAAAATCCTAAAATTCAGGAAAATGAAGTAAAGATATTTTACCTTGATTTAAAAACTAGTTGATTTAGATTTTTAAAAACATTTTAAAAACTCCTTTTTTCTATAGCTTTCTTCTCTCCTGAGTCACTATATACTTTCTGGTGAAGATGGCTCTTTCCGAATAGTGAACAATTATAAAAACTCAACATGAGACAGAAAATCCCATAAAGTAAACAAACTACTAAGTTTCTCTACACAGAAGTTATGTATTCTAGAATTTACTACTTAGTCTGTGCTGCTGGTAGCCCTCTTCTAGGAAGATATAATTATTTTACATTTGAAATTAAATCTAGACTCTCTGGACTGTAAGCATATTGCTACCTCAGTTGGGGAACTTTGCACAATTACTTCTGAGCTATTTTCTCTCTGCTGCTTACCACAGGCTTTTGCATTGTTTTGTTTCTTTAAGTGAAGGGTCTGATGTTTTCCATTCTTTAATCCCTTCTTGTACCAATAAGTCAATGACAACAGTCTGAGTGACTTTGAAATAACACACTAGGGAACAGCTAATCAGGAAGCCAAGTCATTGTCAGGAAGAAGATTTCAGCATTAAGTTCACACAGCGTTATACAGACTAAAGAGAGAAAAGCTCACATTCTGGAATTGAAAGTCAATAAAACTCACGCTTCTCTTCCCTGTCCTGGGTACACAAACCATTATATTCGTAAAATAATTGAAAATGTCACTATCCTATGCACTGAGACTTGAATGAGTCAGAGTTCCAGATCCTTCAAAGTAAAATTCAGCGAATTCCAGACTAGGACATAACTAAAAAAAAAATGTTATTTTGAGCCTGGAAGCACAGTTGTCAACCAGAGCTGGGAAGTTCTAAATATTGCTGACCAGGCATAGTCTTAATCTGTGAACAAATGAGTTTTCAAGAGCACAAGCCCCACTGTGCTGAAACAGACTTACATTCACTCTCAGATGACAACAAGTCTAAAATCCACAACTTTTCTTAAGTGTTTCTTTGTTTATTATGTGTTGACAAATCTAGTAGTCTGATATCCTTCAGGTCTGCATGTTTTCAAGTCCGGCCAGGAGCAAAGCTGATCATGCAGCCCAAACAAGCACAACCACATGTTATACTTTATATGTGTGTGCACATACCTACATATGTATATATGTACATATTTACATATGTATTATATACACATTTGCCCAGTGATTGTAATCAACACGGAAAGAAAAAAAGGCTCACAAACATGAACAGGACTAACAACCTTATTCCCTCTTTGGCCGATCAGGATGAAAGCTCATTAAAAGAAAATACATATACTCAGACATAGCTGTGTATGTCTCTGTGTAGGTATACATTTAGACACATGTATAGTGTGTGTCTATATATATGCATGCACATAGGTACATATCCATATATATATATATATGTATATATATATGTACACATGGGTATATATGGATATGGAGTGTATATGTGAAAGGGGAGGGAGAGAGTTACCAGCATTTTTGTGAGGCAATGATGGACAGAGCTGATGAGCAGAGCATATGGACTGACATGACCAAAAGGTATGATACAATCAAGGAAAGAGGTCTTAAACAGAGTCACCTCAAGAATCTGCCTGTAAGCAAGGACAAACCTACCAGGCACCTTTATGGGAAAAACACCCAGACCCTTTCCCAGGCATTAGCATGCTGATCTCTGAAGTGCCCACACGCCAATATGCACAGCATGGGGAATAAACAGCAGGAATTTGGTATTTGTGTGGAGTTACAGAGTTACCTGCTGCAACTGGTGGGGATGTTGCTGGGATCACAGGGATGTTATGGGATAACTGGCATGGCTGGAGGGCTGCAACAGATAGATACAGGCTCTTTAGGAGCAATTTCCCATGCAGACATATGCACCCAGATGACCTGCAGACACCGCAGTCCCTCCAGGTGCTGGTGCCCTGAACACACCACCACAACCCATGGTTCCACACCCATGGCTGATACCAACACAAGCACACTCACAGGAAGAACTGCTTCAACCAGGAAATACTCAGAATGTCTAAAGCTGTATGCTGAATGGAACCCTATTTATACACGCACACACACACGGGTATGGACGTATATTTATACACTCAAAAAAAGGCCAGACCAAGTCTGAGAAAGCATGACAGACCATGCTGAGCAGCACAGGGCACGGCCCCACAAACACACTGCCCAGCCTCTTCTCACACACCTTCAAACACTTTGATTCTCTTGCTCTCTGTTTTCCTGTGCTTTTTCTTCTCAAAAACACCCTCATCTCTCCTTTTTTCCACCTCTGCTCCTGTACCTACATATGTCATAATAAACCTTTGGCAATCTCAAAGGGAACTTCCCTCCATCTGATGGGTGTCACATGTACCTCTAGGCAATAAATGGTTCCATTTCTAAGGGGAGATGCTCCATAAAAGGATTTTTCCTCATAGATTTTACACTTTGAGTAGTTGCAACAGACTCAAGCAAGATCCTGCATTTAAAAATCTTTTTCCATACCTATGAAAATTTTCCTAATTAATCCTGGATGCCTGTACCAAACCTGCATTGATGTGTCTTTGAACCCTTCCCTTGCATCTTATCACTGAGTTTCAAGGAGAGGAGATCAGCACTTCCCTCTTTATTTCTCCTCCTCAGGAAGCTGCAGGCAGTGATGAAGTAAAATGTTTGTCAATGCAAAGTTAAGTAGAATCAGCATTTTATTTCACATAATTTTCTTTCATGTAATTTTGACATCTTTTGCATGGGGTCTTATGAGTCATAATTTCTTATATAAGCTGGCTGTGACAGGAACTTCAATTGGTCAATGTTTATGGGATCTATTCTTCAGAGTGAGCACTATCAAGAGATATGTTGATTCAATATACAAGTATACATACAGTATGTGTGCACTTGAACGTGTACGTATAGTCTTCTTCAGGATAACTCCTTAAATAAAAAACTCAGAAAGGCAGATTAAAAAACAAAAGATCTTCAAACAAGTCTCCATTGCTGCTTTTCAAACTTCCTTTTCTCCAGAATCAAGGCAACTTTTGTTGGGGCTGTTCCCTCTGGATATTTATCTCTAATACCGAGACAACTGCTTTATAATGATAAAAGGCCACACAAGAGAAAGTATAGATATCTTTTTATATTAATCTAAATGGAAGTTTTTTCTGATACATTCATTTTCTTCTATTGTATATTTGTAAACTGAAAGATAAGACAAGAACCTGCAAAAAAACCTCATCAGCTGTAACCAAATCACAGGTGATTTAATCTAACCATTCTTACCTTCAACAAGAGCAGTGCTCTGCAGTTCTTCCCTAAATTGAGCTTTTTAACCCAGCCCATACATTTCATGCTAAACAGACAGAAGATTCCCTTTTTCTTGCTCTTTTGCCTTTCTTGTGAATGCTTGAATTTCAGCTTACTGTGCTGAAAATGCGAAGTTGCTTTCTACTCCACAAAATCTGTTCTGTGTCAAGGGAAGTTATCAGTCAAGCAACATCTTGCTGTCAACAAAACCCTTCCTATTATTTCTCCTAATGCCTTAGGAAATGACTGACTACTATATCTGCAACTAAGACATGAGGATCCAGTGCCACACCCTGCTAATATGACAATAAATATTTTTACCATTCACTGAAGTGGGAGCAGGTACAGTAGGTTTATGTGGAGAAAATTTACTCTTGCTTAAACCAAAATTCATGCCTATATGTGGTTTTTTGTCATATACAGATGATTTTTCACATTCTTACATTCTGCTATCAACAGATGAAAAAACGTACACGATCAGTTTGCTAACAAAGATTATTTCTGCTTGACCTCTGTCAAATTTTAAGACATAATATTCTTTCTTGCAACATCAACTAACAAGGCCTGTTTTTTCTTGTTTTGCTGATATTAAACACAAATATTTCACATTTGCAAGAGTTATACTTTCAAAATAATAGGAATTACTTATCAAAGAATGAAAATAACCCTCAAAAAGTACATTTTCAATTTTCATTTTTAATTTTACTGAGATATTGTCTCTGATATTGATCAGGATTACTCTTCTGATAGAAGAAAATGACTGATCAAAACCTTGTTCCCAGTTCTAGGCTTAGAGTAATAGACTCAAACATGAGTTAAGACCTCAAGTTTTAGAATACCTTAAATTCTATTCTCAGAGAAGTCAGATTTCACAGTGTCAGAGGGATAATTTTTGCTCAACTTTTGGGTAATGAACTATAGCCTATATGTGCAATCTCCTACAATTTCTCTAAAAACAAGGAGAAATTGTATTTTCTGTGCTATTCTTATTCAGTTACTTGTCTTCTGACAAATAGAAGAAAATTGTGCAAGTTTACAACTATGAAAAAGTCCAAGTTAGGAGGAAAATCCCCAAAGGCACCAAAAAAGAAAATATGAGGCCATAACTATAGGGATTCAAAGTGTTCTGAAGCTTTAGCTGTTATGAGTTTCCCACCTGAAATCACCTTTTTTATATCCCCTTTGTCTTTTGGTTACAAAAACCTAGTAAGGCAATTTAGTTCTTGCAGAACTTATAATCAACAAGGAAAGGAATATTTTACAGACATGCAACTGAGCCACAGAAATATGAAATAATATATAAACAGTACCCACACAACACTGAACAGAAATTAAGCTATTGAACTATTTTCATGAACTTAAAAATTAACTGTTAAATCACAATATTGTAAGATTTTATTAAATCAAACAGTTCCAGCATATTTGTGAATGCTGAGAAAATTTAATGAAAAATGTTAGTTTTTAAAAAATGAAATATCGTCAATGCTTCCCTGTGTTAAATGCGGGAGCATATGTACAGTGACTGAAAGGAAGACTATTTTTGTGGAAACTTAGGAAGTAGTTTTGTACACTTTCAGCTTAGCTGGAAGTGGTTTTCTCTTTCTTCTTTGCAGCCAGGAATCTAGAAGTCTTGGACAAAGTCATCCCCAAGGCCGTGGACTTGCCTTGGAAGGATTGATACAGAGTACTGCCCCTGAAGCACAGAATTTACCCTGTTCCATTTCAAATTCAATGCCTTCTTTCAAACAGTTTGGATAGCCAAAGCATTTGTGCAGTACATAGAAAAACACAATAAGGAAGAGCAAGAACTTGTACGAAGTATCTTAGATCAAATGAAGAGATGCTAAAAGAGAGAATAAGAAGTTTTTCTACAGAGACCTGATGTGCTATCACTGTGATACTGTGCAAAACCGTCTACTAGAGGAAAGAGAGGTAGGCTGGCTGAGAGCCATAAAAAAATATAACATGATTTTATATTCCTAAGTGAGCAATAGACCCAGCAGGGAAGCACCATAAAAGTGCAGCACAAGGTTCAGTAACTGATTAGACAGTAGTAAGCAGGCAGGTTGTTACCATATGATATGAAGCTATTATGGGAGATGATTCTATTTAATTTCATTTCACATTTTATTAAAATGTTCCGTAGACAATAAAGCAGACGTTATTACATGAGAGATTTTAAATTTCTCTGATCTCACAGGTAAATGTGTTTTAGGCATTTTAAGTAGTCTTTCTTTTTCTGATTGTGGTTGTAGGTAGAACGATAATTATTGTCTCTCTACATTAAATGCTTTTTAGATATTTATCATAAAGTATGACACTTAACTCTTCAGCATAACTCCCAAGCTCCTGTAGAAAGGAATTTTGCCTTATGTTTAAAGGAAGACACTGGTGTAGCATAGTAAACAGTAATATTTTGGACAACATGACAAGTATCATATTTTTTCAACTAAAGCATGTTTCTCATCTCACCCAGTTTGGGCAATGAGAATATACGATGAGAAAAATAGCAGTTAAGAATGATGAGTGATCCAAAGCTTTGACAGATTTCAAGTCAAGCTAGTTTTAAGTATACTATTTTAAAAATGTAGATTAATTCAAAATCTGGACCATTTTAAAACAGAGTTTTTTGAAATTTCTCTGGGCCAGGGAACTATGATACTAATCTAATTAACAGGAAATAAATTACTGCAAATAAAGTTATCTATTATTAGGAGACAAACATTATTCAGAAAGAATCCTACTCACCTAATATTTCTGGATTGGCCTCTATTTTGCTTACTAGTATAATTTATATGATATATATCACACTTCTTTTTATTTTTTTTTCCCCACATTTATACGTGAGTCTAAAATGGCCCAAAGCAGAGTGAAGTGCAATCTCATGACACAATGTAGTCTCTCTCGTCAATTGGTTTCTGTAAGCACAGACACTGGAAGCACAAGATAGCCCTGCACTAGATTGCATTTAAAGGAAAAATAAATCTATTGTTAGTGCCTGGCTCTGTAAGAGCCCTTCATTACATTTCAGCTTTCCTAAACCAATACCTAAAACTAAAAATCTGAATTCTATCATACAGGAACTTGAAACCTGAATATTAACCCTGGTAGCTTTGTGGGTTCCACAGTATTAAAAATTTTATCTTGTATTTACGTCACACACTTATGAAACATTTTATTTATGTTTTTCAGATGTAGCATAAATAAAATAACACTGTTCTGTCAAGACTTTACCATAAATCATTGCTTGTCTTTAGAAATACCAAAGAGATGTGGAGTATTTTGAAGTTATGCTCATAAAATTTGATAATTCTTTCTATTGAAAGTGAATTGATTGGAAAAAGCAGAAGGCTTTTCTCTGAGGCTTTGCACATCTCTGAAAATCAAATCCAAACTGAACCTTCCAGAGGATCTGAAACATTTGGAAAACTTTCCTTTACCTGTCCTTCAGAAATTAGTCACATTGTGCTTCTGGCACAAAAACCATTTCTGTTTTTGTGCCAGAAGTGCAATGTGACTAATTTTCAGGAGTTCTTGTGCCAAATGTGCTCAAGGCAAATAATAACAGACTCCTGTGATTCAATTAGAGTGATAGTAGCTGTGCAAAATCATGGTCAAAACAAATAGGATTTTTTTAAACTTGTATAAAAGTGTATGAACAATTGTGGGTTGTGTTTTTGCTGTAACAACAATCAGCCTGTAGCATAAACAAAAGATTTTCTTGCCTATTTTACACATGGAAGAGAGTGTATTTGCAGAACACATTTGCAAAATCTACTACCTCACAAAACATATTATTCTTCCCTGTAAAATAAACCAGTCTGGAGATAAATTATTTCCTTTGTATATGTGTAGATATTTAAAATCTGTTTTTAAATTTGAAATGTTATTTAGCAGATAAGTATAGGTAGTCTCATCTGAGACAAAAGATGACCCACAGAAAAAGATAAATATGAGTAATTTCTCATAAAACTTCCAAACATGCCATGATAAAAATTTTATATTATGTTTTCACAGGTAGGTATCAGCATAGTCAATGGAGTAATGGTAGTCTGAATGAACAGAAGATTTGATCTGTTCTTTTTCTAGAAAACTTCAAAGGATATAACTTAATTTGTACCCCAAATCAGCAATAATATATTCAAAACATGCAAGTAACTATCCTATTTTCTCTGGTTCTGAGAAAGTCTTCCATAGATGGAAACAATTGCAGCAAAAGAAATTTATAGTGGAGTATTTGTAAACAGCGGAAGAATTTATGTGTTTTCTGTCCTAAGCTTGGTTTCACTTTCCTCTCTCTGTTTTATGTAGTTCTTTTCATAATAATGGCTTGTTTTCTCTTACAGTCCTTCAAACTTTGAATTGACTCCCCTTTTGTTTAGTTCAAATTTCCTGCTGTCATTTTTCCATGGGCTCTTCTTTCTCTTGCTCTTCTCACTACAAAATACAAGCCTAGGGATGAAAAGACACCAGCAGAACATTGACCTGCACTTCACCTCAGTTTGGACTGCTTAGAGATTAACTAAGTAATGGTTCCAGGTCAGTAAAACAAAAACTTAAATATGGAGGAGAGACTGGGAGGGAAAACAATTCAAAATTCAGATATAAAAGGAAGTATAACAGGGTTACTGAAGGTATCCTTAGATAATGGGGGGAAGAAAATAAACATTCTCATTGGGAGCAATTCATGGAGGCAAAAATCAATTTTTGTCAGCATATGCTTCCATTCTCCATATTCTCCTTCTCTTGTTTATTTTTTCATCATAAAAAAATCATAGAGAAAAAGAGGAAAGATGTTCGGCTGCTATCGCCAGTGTCATGTGAAAGAAGGGGTTCATCATAAAGCATGTACTCATACACAGACTGAATGTGCCTGAAAAGAGGTCCCACTTCTGTGTTGTCACTGGTTACGACTTAAAGGAAAGTGCGGAAGGGTGGGTGCAGATTGGGAAAACGGAAGCAAAATAGTTAAGACACGGAGAGACTTTAACCAAAGCTTCACTGACCAGACAGGCTTTGACCCACCCAAACCTTGAAAATTCTGCATCATAAGTAATTTAGAATTTCAGATAAGCTGTATTTAGTTATTGGCCCAGATCTTGAGGTGGATCAGTTTCATGTGTATTCAAAATGTGAAGATACAAGGCTGTCTTTTAAACACACTGGTATAGCTCCATTGAGTGCACAGGCCAAGAACACTTTAACTTTTATGCTTTTGCATACTACTGGGTGCTTAGTGCAGTTTTGACAGATAAAATTCATCAGTACAGAGACAGATATTTACCAAATCCTGAGCTGCTGATCTGTACTAAAGACACAATCAAGCCATACAGAAACCTTGCACTAAGACAGAGAGAATCTTCCGTTGCTATTGAAAATGTTTTAAAGGCCACCTTGTATTAGGAGGGTTAACAGAGATGAAGATGCACTGTGAAAAGAGTAGATATAGTGATTGCTTACCTTTTCCTTTATTACTCTAGGCTCTCAGAGAGGGCAATAACAGACATAGCCATGGCTGTGGCTGTCGTGCATTCTGTTTTAATATGGAAGTGGCAACTGAGTTAATCATTTAATATTGGCCATTTATTTTTTTACTCATGCTTTCCAGGCTCATCAGGGTGTGATTTCACAGCCATCCTTGCTTTATCATTTCTTGTTTCTCTTTAGACCATTTGCTCCAACACTATTGAAAAGACAATTTAGGAGCATAGATTTCTTTCTTTTCCTCCTTGAAGGGTCTGTGATTATGCAGAGGTGACTGTGCTACTGTACTCTCAGTAGTTGTTTATATGATCAGGCTGCAGAAGGAAGACAAAGTAAAAGGACTATTTTACGTCTTAATCGAAAGACTTCTTTTTGTAGCACCGCAGCACCAGCCCCTTCCCCCCATGGCAGATACAAAGTAGCACACATAGCAGATTCCCCTGATGACATACGTCTGGGAGGAAGTCTTTCCTGCTCACTTCTTGCTGTTCCCTTTCCGGGTCAGAATTACTTCATGTGTCTATGCAGGACAGCACAAGCAAAGAACAACACTGACTGCTCCTGCCTAGTTGCACTTTCTAGAAGCTTCACCAAAGGCTACTAAGACCTGGATATTCACCAACATAAGGCAGATAATCCTAAGCATGGAGACCTACAAATGTTTGTCTTTTACCAGACAGGTCTTTTCTAGCCCATGTATCAGCATGTTCTGCTCCCTATGTTTTGAATGGCTACATTAGAGAGCAGAAATGGCCAGAAGAAACCAGATCAGTATCACCAGTTTCAGTATCACTTGGGACTGTTTTGCTGTGTAACTGTTCATGAACTTTGTTGCAAGAGATGACTCAAGTAAATAACATTGACCTCGGATCTTACTCAAGATGCACTATTACAGCATCCACAAAAATTCTATCGGGGAAATTAAGACACAGTATACAGAATACCTATTTTCTGAAAACCTGGTTTTGCATTAAAAGTTCTGATGGATGATTTTTATTAAATGCATTCTCTTTTACTTCACTTCACAGGAGCATCTATCAATCCTTTTGGGTAACTAATATTATAATTCCTATATGCTTTTTTTTTTTTTTTTTTTTTAATCAACCCTCTCAAGCAAATGGATTAGATTTAATAGGTTTAACTGAAAACAAGTTTAACTATGCATCTTCCGCTAGTGTAAGCTGGGCATAAAATATATAAATCAAACTACAACCATGCCACAAAATGTTCCTGGGAAACAAAATAATCAAGAAAAATAACTGTTGTCGATGCAGGTTTTCCGGCGGGAGGAGGGAAAAAAAATATAAAATACAAAATGTTTGTTGTTTTGCATTATATATGACATCAGGTGAAGAGCAAGTACAAATATTTTAATTTTTCACCAAGCACTGTGTGCAATACTATGAATTAGCTAGCTAGCTAGTTTATTGTACTGGATAGTAGGGCAACGCAAAATCTGGGCACCTTTTCCTAATGATCTTTTTTTTTCTACATAAGCGATAAATAGAAAAGCCTTTTTTACAGTTGCCATCAGTTCGACCACAAAGTAGCAGGAGGGAGAAAAAAAAGCAGGCCAGAATAAAGTATCCGTAGGTTTTGCTAAACAGGAAAAATATGCTGTAGTTAATATTGCATATTTACAAAAACCCTTAAAGATGTAACCATTCTGTAAAACATGAAGTTAGCCATAAAAAGACATGGTTTCAAGGGGTACAAAAATAAATTATTACAGAAGCTGCCACTAGACTGCTGCTCAACAGAACAGGAGTAGCACATTCATATGATAAAAGCAGGAACATTAGAAGGTTGTTGGTAAACTGCCTGCCAAATTAGGTTGGTGAGAATTTTTGGCATCTGGCACTGTAAATCTCAGGTTTTCGTAATGATAATGTGAAGATAAGGGGTAAGGGTAAGGAATGCTTATTTTCTGCCCCATTCAGAAGATGAAATTTATTAGATTATACAGTCTATTTTACCCTTTACACAGCAAGCTCAGGCTTAACTTTTCTCCAATCTGCTGCCATAGCATGCTGATTTCCCTTCCATCCTCTTACAGCCTTCATCTTCTGCCAGAACTTTCACTCGCAAAAAGCACTAAAAAGCGCCAGAGAATCCCAGGCCCTGGTGGGAAGCTCAATGCCATCTTCATTCTCATGATCAGAGGAGACCCGAGCAGAGCCAAAAGTGTGACAACGGTAGGCAACAGAAGACAACTCTTGGCAAGGTTTACCAATTTCTCTGCAACCTGCCTCTGCTCTGGCAGATTCAAATCCATATGTTTGATGTGTGCATCCCACACACCAGGCTGTAGCCACCACTTCTCCTTTTAAAATAAATTCTGCAGCAGCTTAGGCTGCAATTTCTCCCTGACTAGTGATTGTTTGTGTGGGGTTCTTTAGTGTTTTTTGTGGGCAAACCCAAACAGTCAGTTTTCTGAGTTTGTTCTTACGAGAAAGCAAAGTAGCAGGTCACTGCATGTGACAAGAAGTTATATATTTTTAGCCCTCCATGAAGGGCAAGCACTTTGCTTCTGATAATTACACAAGGTTTAGAATTTACATAGCATCAAACAGCATTGAAAAATTAATTTGCTCATGAAAAGTAATATTATTTTTCAAAAGCAAATTAGTTATATTGCCCTGGCTTTTTCTACATTGTCACTTTGTTTTGGAGGCCCTCATTTATGATAACATATAGAGATGTGAAGACACACGGTAATTCTCTGTGGATTCTGCTAGGAGTGCAGTATCACATTTATAGTGGAAGAGTGTCTCAAAATCTTACCTATCACTGTTATGATCCTGTAGACTACCAGAACTTCTATTCCTTCTATAGAAGAAGCTTTGCTTTTTAAATGAAATAACTCAGGAACGGACTACTCAAATTCATATACAAATTTGCTGGGAGATTCTCAAATTTGCTTACAGACAGCAGCTGTGTACTGATTGCCATCAGTGCTGATATATGATGTTAGATATATGCAAATAAAATTTTCCAATAAACTTTTCCACTTTTTAAATCCAAGTCTAAATCTTTGGGGAAGTCAAAATATCACATTCATTCTGAATTGGAACCAATATTATTTTGGACTTTGTCATTTGCAGTGCAGAAAATACAGTTTTATCTGAAATTCACATTAGCCAATTAAGAGAGACCTGTGAATCTGTATCTCACACTGAAGATACCTTATACATCTCTGAAAATGAAAAACTTCACTGTAGATGAAAATCAAGTACTTTATTAAGTAATTATAAGATGTTTAAGCATACCTTTACCATTCTTAAAGTTGTATAAAGCTATTGGATCATTCCACTCCTAACTACAAGAAAAAGGGAAAGGTTAAAAATTAGTACAGTACTTTCAGAGCAGAAACAGCAAACAGCATCCAGCTGAACTAACCTGGAGACAGAAGAAAATTCTAAGTAGGCATATGACACCCAAAATTGTGGAATGTAGAAAGTAGCACATTCATCTCATCTGTCTTTCCAGTTGCCTTAACATATTCTTTGTCCTTCACAGAATACAACAAAACTTCTTAGACAGAGAAAAGATAATAGCGGGCAGGTTGTATAGTAGTTGATAAATGTAGTTTCTATCAATTAATTTCTGTATATGTATTTCACTGCTACAAAGGCCTACTTTCTTTTTCTTTTCTGTTCACCAACTATAGGCTTAGCTGCCCTCATTTGTTAAGAATACTGAAAGCAGTGTATGAGAACAAACACTTTTTTTCCCATTAGAACATGTTTTTTAGGGCTTTTTTTTCCCACAAAAGAAAATATAGAGATTGCAATATCACACATTCCCACTGGAACTCAGGCAACCCATCATTACCCAGAGCACTTCATAGCTATTTGAAGGAATTTATGTTCCACCCCTTGCAAGGGGAAAAAAAAAAAAAGAAGAAAAGAATGTTGGTGACACAGCTCCTGAGTATGATTTATCACTTCTTGAAATTAATGACCTAAGTCTGTTTTTATATTACATTACGAGACTGACACCTACCAAGAGCTGTGGAAGAATATGCTTTTTTAAGACTTGTTAATTTAATTTATGCAAATTAATTGGCTGAGGTTTGAGAATGGATTGCAAAATTTTGTCATTTGGGCTTCTTCATTATAGAAGAGTCAGGTGTTGATTTTTTTTTTAAAGCTGTGTTATTCTGTTCTCTGCTGGTGTAGCGCGGGCAGATTCTCACTTGTTAATTATACTAAGAGCACAGAAAAGGATGAAAAATCTTGACAGAAGAAAAGAATAAAATAATTTTCACTTGCATGCATTTAAGCTTCTGTCTCTCTGTCTGTATGGGATCAACATCTTAAAGATCTATAGAATCAAAGAACGAATCTTGGAATGGTTTGGGTTGGAAAGGACCTTTAAAAGGATATTTCAGTCATTGGTGACTTTGCCAGACCACCACAATTTTTTCAAATAGGATGGAGAGCACCTCAGCAACTATATCTGCCAGGTCCTTCAGGATTCAGAAATACACCTCACTGTGACCCCTCCTGTCGACTTGTATACTTCCACATTCCTGAAGTGGTCTCAGACCTGATGTCCTACTTCATTCTTCAGCCAGTGAATTGAGATTTAGCGATTTGGCAGATTTGGCAGATAATGAGGCAAAGAAACTGTTGAGCACCTCAGCGTTTTTCATGTCAATGTCACTGGATACCCCATCCCGTTTATCAGAGAAAGTACAATGTGGTTTGTGTTCCTTTTCTGAATAATATACCTGTAGAATCTATTCTTATAGTTCACATCCCTTGCCGAGTATATCTCTGTTTGTGCCTTGGTTTTCTGGATCCCTCAAACACCCTCAAACTACACCCTCAAACAGTATTACTATATACTTCCAAGGACACATGTCTGTAGTTCCACTGCCTATGCATTTCCCTCTTGTGTTTCTGTTTGGCCAGGGAGGCAGCCTTGTTCATTTCCTGCCATTCATTTGGCAGGAAAAAAATCATGACTGATTTTTTGTACATGGCAATCAAGAGTTCACGTGTTGTACAAAAAATGTTATTAAGCAGCTCCAAGGTCTCCTCTCCTCCTTTAGCTTGTAGGGCAGTTTTTCAGGTGGTCTCATCCATTATTTCCTTGAACAGCTGAAAGTGTCTTCCCTTAAGCTTTAAGGTCTTTTAGCATACATTTATTCTCTGCATAATTTTTACAATGATGAGATCTGCAGTTTTCTTAATCTTGTCATTATGAGAGCAAAAGTGAGATATCATTTCTTTCAAAAAATAGGAGTTTGTGGCTACAGGATCACTAGATGGCAAACACCAGATTCTATTAATTAAGTGACACATGAAAAACATTGCAAGTAAGTTAATTGTTGGAGCCTCTCTGAAAGAACACAAACAGTTCTCACATTTCTCTATTGAAATGAAGACTAGAAAAGCTGCATACAAAAAAAGAAAGAATATGAATTTCATGTTTGTGTATTGCACAGTTATAACACCATTTGTGCTCATTTATTATTGTTCTCTTCATTTCTATGACTGACCTTAACATACTGATGTAGACTTACTCCCATAAGGAGACAGAATCATGTGCCGCAGAGCAGATTACAAATCTCCCTGTCTATTGGGAAAATTTTACATTTAAACAAAAAAGCAAGCCAAAACAAGTGAAAAACTTTAAAAAAAAAATCTTTTAGGCTGTTCAGACTGCGTCAAAATTTATTTAGAGCCACATTTATTTCTTTATGTTGAGGAATACATTTGGTGCAGGTAGCTCCATGTGCAAACTGCAGAGCAAGCTGCAGGTTGAGCTCTGGGCTGGCAGGAGCCCAAGCTGAGGCAACCCTTTGCATAACAAAAGGGGACCCGGGGCCAGCCAGGAGACAGGACAGGAAGAGATAGCAGGAGCTGAGGACTCAACTGGAAGAGAGAGACCTTCACGCACAGACTGTGAGAGTATAAAAAGCCACGGGGTTCCTTCATTCGGGGTCCCTCCTCAGAGGCACCAGCTCCAGCTGTTTCTGTGTTGCTGTGCTCTGAATAAATGGCTTTATGGAACCAGGCATCTGGGATTCTCCTAAGGGAAACCTGTGGTTGAATTGGTAAGGAAACCTGGTCTGACTGTGTGAGAGTGGGGCGTGTAGGGAGTCCAGTGGGGCACCCACCAGATCACAGAAGCTGCTGGCTGCAAAGAGGCCTCAGTACCAGCACTGAAAGACTGGTAGCGGGAATGTGATTGCCAGAGTGGCTCCTGAATGGTCAGACAGGGAAGTTTCCTTAACATTTGTCCTTAGGAACCAAGAAAACCAAACTAGTCATATCTGAATCATTTCTCTGTAAATTTAAAACTGTTTGCACTGAACTAGTGTTAAATAAAGAAAAAAAAAAAGGCAGAAAAAGGAATGAAGAACTATTAATCAATATCCATTTAAAAAAAAATGTTTAAAAGCACTACAGTATGAGTCCTTCAGGGTAAAGACTAATATGAGTAGGTGACAGGGAACTGCAACAGATGAATATGCATGTTCATTGTCATAAAAAAGCCAGGAGTGCAGTGAGCAACTATGAGAGAAATTTCTGTTATGAATAATTGTAAGGAAAGTATTACTAATTATAGAGAATAATAAAAAAATAAATACTGGGTGAAATGGCCAGAAACTACATATTCATAATTGGAGTGAATTTTAGGTATTGTGGAAAGGCTTTCAGGTGCATTTAATAATGGTGCTGCCATGAAAGTTAGTAAGAGGCTTAATAATAAAATATGTTGAAGTGATGTATTTGAGCCAAAATTCATCTTTTTATAAGTCTTTTAGCACTACTGTGCAGAGAAGGTTTATTTTAACTCAGAACAGAAACACATCTAAAGAGATTCATGTAACTTAGCAGGAATCTGTAAACTGAAATGTTCACTTCCTAAACACCAGCTAGGAGTGAAATAAGTTACCAATTTTCCTGAGGAGAGAAGGTGAAGATTTCAGAAGAACCAGGTAAAGACATGTTCAAGATCAGCAGGAGGAAAATAAATAGTTTTCATGCCAAATATATGCAGATTAGCAAATAGCAAAGTCTAGAGAGAAGAAGAAAAAAAGAGACATATTACTGGCAGAAAGTATCAAATCTACAAAACCAGACAACAAAGAAGATTATCAAACATGATGGAAATTATTAAAAATGCTGTCATTACATTTTCCAATACCTGTTGAATAGGCAAGATGCGTTTTAAAACAAAGCCAAGCATTCAACACAAATGTTTTGTCAGCTTTCTCCCAGGCATTTGGAAGCTGGCCATCCCAGGAAAATAAAATATTAAAGACACAAATGTTTCCACTGCCTACCCTGTATCAAATATCAAAACCACATGACTAATTGAGCAAGATCCCAACAGTTGTCTGATCAGATAAAACACTGGCAACAGAATGCTGGTTTATTTTTTCATAGATGACAGAAAGGAAACTGCAGGACGCTTTCACACACCTCATTAAATCCTTTTGACAAACCACCTTCAATATACCTGCTGAAATTTTACTCAGTCAAATAAATTATTAGGATTCGGACGCAACTGCCACGTACAGCACCACCATCAGGATAGGTATTGCAGAGCCTGAAATAAGGTGCTGCTTAGACTGGAATGGTTCAGAAAATAGGAAGTGACAAGGAAGGTTATGGAATATAGAAGCTCTAAATTATAAATGCTCTAGAGTAAGCTAATTAAATCCAAGTTCATTCCAAATGCTGCAATATGGGTCCCCTTCCTATCCCTCCCCCCAAATGACTGCATGATAACGGATTCCTTATTTGCACTAATGCAATACTACTGATTGGGGGAAGTTTACTCAACATTATGCTTGCAAATGTGAATAAAGAATTCAGTTCACAGCTATCATTTTGTTAAGCTGTTGCAGTAGCAACAGGGGTTATAAGTTTATCAGTTACAACTTGGTTAATGCAAGGAGAGAAATCTAAATTAGATTTGATGGACAGATCTTGTGTTGTAAGCTGCTTTGTAGCTGACATTTTTTTAAGCTTTTTTCTCTTTCTAGCTGTACCTTGAGGGATGTACAGCATACATGCTTGGGAAAAAAACCACATTTAGAATCCATGCAAGAGAAGGTCAGAAGGGAGGATTGTTGACAGAATGTGGAAATGGAAGTGCTGTCAAATATGCTTGAATAGAATTTCCATAAGCACTTACAACTTATCAGGCACAAGAAAATGGAACCAAATTTTTCTGCTGGTCATAAATGTTACACAAGTGTTCTAAAAAGCAGATACCAATTGACATTTCTCTGTTGTCCAGGCTTATTGCAGACCATAGGGAGATGGTTAAGTCTCTCTTTTCCCTTAGAAAATTATTTTTAGAACACATTGAACTGAGCATTGCTATGAATAAATTCATTAAGATTATCACAGAGAGTCTTACATCTTTCTTATGCTCCTATACTCTTATGACTCTGTAAGAGACTACAACAAGACAAACTCCCCCTGTGCAAGTTCCATGGTGTCAGGAAGGACTAACTGATAACTGTGGCAGCAACATGCCTTAAACTGGATATTTGACTTACATGGTGTACTATCTGACAGTTTTCATTCTCAATGACCGTTGTCTTGGACATCTCGGTCTCTGCTACCTTACTGCTTGAATAGACTACAGCGTAGACTGTTATTGAGCCCTCTGGATAATTTGAATGAGTAATAAACTACAGTTAGTATACGTCTTTCTAGACAGGAAAGACTCAGATGTGTCAGCAAGTCAGATAAACTAAGTGGATAAAGAAAGACTGCTATGAGGGCACATACAAATCAGTAAATGGAGCAGAGGTGCGAACTGAGGTTTAGACTTCCTGAAGACCAAAATAATTTCTTCAAATAATACCTCACCAGTGCTTGCTGATCTTGTTTATGTATGTACTTGTCTTGTCAGAGGAAAGACCCTGTAAAATAAAAATATGGAGGAAGAGCTCAGGCAGCCAGGGCTCTATGTGTTTGACTCTTCTACAAAAGCTAAAATTCTCAAGAAAGTCAATTTAGAAGCTACCATGGAGAACAATTGGCACCTATGAATGTGAACATTTACTGAGCCTGCTGGATGCTTAATTCACTAAAAAATTCAGTTCATGAAGAATCCTTGTTTCTTTGAAAAACAAACATTTAAAAGGTCGCTGTTTAAAAAGTGTCTGTAGAAGAAATTGACATATCCAAGCTGCAGCGCGTGCAGGTTGCATTTAACATGATTTTTCAACAACTTGATTTTAAAAATGAAATTAAGTTTAAATTTCACTTTTGTGATGTACTGGGTTTAGTTCCTTTAAGATTTTATTAAAATAATTTTATTAAAATTTAGTTCACTTACACCAGCATGTGTCACTAACTTTATGCTTGCAAGAAGTAAGCATAAACATTCTTATACTTGTGCAAAAAAGAGTTGCAAGGATGGGTAAGATCCAAACACTACTGCAAGTTTTTCTTTCTAGTTTAGCATTATTATTCTTGTGGGCTGAACCAATTTTCCACAGGTTATTTGATTTTTTAAAAAAGAGAAATATAGAACTATTGGTTTTTTTCTAAATTATATTTTTCACTATGTAAAAGATGGCAATATATAGAAGAGGTTTTTTTATGATCCATGTGAGGTTTATTAAAATATTCTAAATAGAATCATAGGATTTTAAATGTGTAGGTTTAAAAATTGGGTTATAAAACCATTTCTTGAAGGTTTTTACTAACTAAAAATTTTATTTACCAATAAACTGCTAATAAATATCTAAAGAAATCTCAAAATCACTTAAGCATATACTTTCATTTAAAACTATGTTCACGTTAAACACTTTTTAAAGTTTTATGTGGCATTAGACTGTGTTTTAAACCCCTCTTCTGGGAGCAAAAATTTTGTAGAGCCTGACAGCTGCATGGGAAGAATGACACAACTGGAGCATCATATTCTCCACTCTCTTCTACACATTCAGCAGATCAGGGTGCTCACCTATATCAAGCAAATTTGTGAATCTCAGAGTCATAGAATGGGTCAGGTTGGAAGGGACCACATGGGGTCATCTGGTCCAACCTCCCTGCTCAAGTAGGGTCATCCCAGAGCACATGGCACAGGATTGCATCCAGACAGTTCTGGAATATCCCCAGTGAGGGAGACTCCACAGCCTCTCTAAGCAACCTGTTAAACTGCTTGGTCATTGCAAGGTAAAGGTCCTCCTCATATTCAGGTGGAACTTCCTGTGCATCAGTTTCTGCCCATTGCTTCTTGTCCTATTGCTTGGCATCACTGAGCAGAGCCTGGCTCCGTCCTCTCAGCACCCTCACTACAAATACCCACAGACATTGATCTGGTCTCCTCTGAGTCATCTCTTCTCAGGTCTGAACAGGCCCAACTCTCTTAGCCTTTCCTTACAGGAGAGATGCTCCAGTCCGCCACTCATCTTTGCTGCTCTTCGCTGAACCTGCACCAGGAGCTCCATGTCTCTCTTGGACTGAGGAGCCCAGAACTGGACACAGAACTCCAGATGTGCCTCACCAGGGCTGAGTACAGGGACAGGATCACCTCCCTCGACCTTCTGGCAATGCTCTTTCTAATGTACCCCGGGACACCAGTGACCTTCTTGGCCACAAGGGCACTGCTTGGCCACATAGACAACTTGCTGTCCATAGGTATCTTGTCCTAGTCTGGTTGCGTGTCAATCTTGTAAAACACAGCAGGACTATTTTTCAATTAATTATGTATTTTTCTTGAATAATTAATAATTATTTTCTGCTTTTCCCATGCAAGGAAATAGACTTGATGCCCCCACTTAAACTTTCTCTACTTCTTTCTACAGCAGTTTGCATTAACAGCAGCATTTCAACACAAAACCAGTGGTAAACACTAACCTTACATTCTGCAGTTTAAACTAAGTAAAGGAGGTAAATACAATTTGGATATGACCCAACTCAGAAGTTTAAGGTGAAACACTGTTATATTCTTAGTTATGTGTTTATGGTATGTTAAAATACTGGACCTAGATTCACTGTAGTCTCCAAGGGGACACTAAAATGCTGAAATACACTGGGAAACTTCATCAACTGCTATTGAAAATTTCCAGTGCAACAAAATAGATTACAACTCCAGGTTTTAGAACTAGTCATTCAAATCACATTCTCATCTTCCTATTTTCTAGTGTATGTTAAGAGTCACTTATTCTTCTACCTAGAAAAGGTGAATATATAGCCAAGAGTTTCATGTGATAAAGATATTATAAACTTTCCCTTTGCTAGCTCATAAGGTATCCACCACTAAATAAAAAAATCCTGGTTTTCAAAAAAAATTGCAGACTTTTATATGTTGTAAACCATCTCTGTTTTTTTTTATTTTTATGAGCATATTTTTATGAATCATTCCAGGGATGAAATTTAGGCTTATTTGCCTTGTGACAAGCTCTTGATTCTGTTAGCAAGGGTACTGATCACAAACTGTTTATGTATGGTTAAAACTGCTAATAAATGCTCTTATTGCACTTCTATAAAATGCTCCTGTTGGTACCCATGTCTAAAAAGGGTCAGAGTTCAGCTCCTACTGGACAGCAGCCCTCCTTGGAAAACCTATATATACAACTCATTTCAACTGGGACATGTCTCCTGCTGCTGATACTGCAAGCTCTTATTTTTTCTCTATCACCCAAACTCTTGAGTGTTTTTTCAGCATTACAATTAATTTCGTATTTTGTATTTAATTTAGTATTTTCATTCTGGGATGCTTTTTCAAATAAAATCATAACTTAGAATCTGCTTGTGCATTTTTCACAAACCACAGTTAAAAATTTGGGATTTTCTTAAATAAAAGCTCAGAAAATGCGCCTGAGAAAGTGTTTGATGAACTAGGATTCAACTGTTTCCTATTCATAGAAAGTGATATCTTTAAATTGCCAGGAGTGAACATTCAATACATGTTAAGTATTCCTATACAACCAGTGCAGTACTCAGTATCAAGATATTGCAGGGGTGGAGATGTAAAGAGTTAGCATTCAAATCATTAACAAAGAGCAACTAACTCACAGAAACCATAAACTTAGGATATAATGCAAACCACTGAAACACATGCTTATTTAATCCCTGCAGCCACTGCAGAATTCTATCTACTTTATCTTCTGTCAAAAGCTTTTGGAGAGAGGTAGAGAGACTGTAACTACTGCATTCTACTTGATATTAATGTAAATTAGTCAAAACTAATAAATCTCTCTATAAATGCCATTTAAAGAGTCAAAAAAAAAAAAAAAGTGTTCTCATAGATTCTTGGATTACTGGAGTTTTTTTAGCTAAAAAATGACGAATTGATTTCTCATCTCTAACATTAGAGCATTAGTAGAAGATATAGGAATTTTAAGTTAAAAGCAACACAAAGGATAATCACTTCACTTGAGAAATTACTTAAATAGCTTTAAGTTTGTGAGTCTAAATAGATCAAACCTTTTAGAAATTTGGGGTTAAATTCCTTAAAGATTTTGGGTTTCTCTCTTTTTATATTTTTTTCCGAGTTAAATGGACTTAGATATTCCTGTGCCTAATAGATTTTCTATGTAAGAGCAGCTGCAAAGGAAAAAGCAAGGGGGTAAATTTATATCTTCTAAAACCAAACATTTATTAACACTTTTTATTGTATTGTACTTTGTATTGTATTGTACGAGGATCCTACCCTAAGTATTGATAGGAACTGTTGTGTGTTGTATGACTGAAGTGATTGAGTTCCTCAGAACACATTTTATGACAGCACAATGAAAAATATTTGTGGGAAATTTTTCTGTGGGTTTGATGTCCTAAAGAGTAAGTTTTCAGTAATTCACATAGAAGTACAATATTTTCTGTCAACATGTACAACTCCACAGTTTTCATCTCACACACCTCTGCCCTCTGGCTAAAAACACTCCTCTCTCCCAAATATACCTCCTCCTGCTTCTTTTCCTCCTCCTTCTCCTCTTCACAAGGTGGCAGTAACATCTGCCTTAGCACTCTCCATTTATCTCCTGGTTTGTATTCACAGTGATTATGAGGTCTGACCACTCTTCTGCCTCTCTGAAGTTTATTCCTATTTTCAGTTGTTTCCCCTCTACTTTGGAGAACAGTTATCATTGTCTAAGCCCCAGTCAGCCATGACCACACCTTGTCTTTCTTCAGCTGCTGATTTTTAAGAGTCCCTAAATCACTTCTTCTGAGAGACAGTGCTGTATCACAGACTCAGAGAAATTGAGCAAGCTAGATCATTTAACTTTTCACCATGTCACTCTCCTTCAGACAAAATAAAAATAAAAACCCCTTTGATAACATGAAATAAGAAGCATTGTACTGGCGAAATACAATAATACTATATGGGTATGATGTATATATACTTAACATTTTAGCTAAAATAAAAAAACACTCATACTTTTTCCCTCAATAAATATGTGAAAAAATCAGACAGATTACTCTGGTGGCTTTGCTTTATTTTGTAGTGCAACTGTAGTCCAATTTCATGTTAAAAAATTAAGACTTAGCAAGCTAACTTTCTTATTTCAAATAAAGCTACAGAATTACTAATACCTTTAAAACTACACTCCACATAAGCTCTCCAAACTTTACTGGCAGAAATACAGGTGTCAGAGCCACTATACATTTCACACATCACCACATGTGCATATTGCCACAGGACAATTGAACAGGTTCATTGTAACTTCTGCATTTTACTTTCGACTACAGTTTTGTGAAGCTAATTGATTATTGCAAAGTTTCATCAAGATATTTTTCCTGTACTTCATACTTTTATACATATAATAATAATACTACTTTGAATGATTCAACAACTTAATTGACCTATAAAATCTCTTTATGACAAAGGGAATATTATCATCTGTTCTAAATAAAATATTAACAGGTAGATTTCCTTTAATAAAAGCAGCTTTTAAATTATTGTAAACTACAGCCATAATTAAATATTAGGAATATAGTGATTTCATACAATACAAGAGATATCTGAAAGGGTATCTTTAAAACCAACATTTCCTAGACTGTACTTAATAGCAAAAATATTACAGTATGATGCATTGGTGAAGACCTGGTTGGTAGTGGTAGTACTATTGAATAATAATAAGTATATTGAATAACATCTTACTGGTGTTATTTATTTTCTAGACAAGAAGAAGATGTAAATAATATTGTTAATAAAATTGTTGTCTATTACATCTTTTACATCCAGTTCTCATATCTATTTACCTGGACGTCTTGCCTAATTATGGTAAAGGTATTGGGTATGTAAAAATATTGGAAACAAAAAATGCTATGACAACAATATGGCAAACATGACTTAAAAATTTCATAAATAAATATTACAATGAATGATGTCTCTGAACAATGTTTTTCATAGCATCAAAGAATAGTTTGGGTTGGAAAGGACCTTTAAGGTCATCTCAAACCATCTCATTTCCAAACCGCTGCCATGGGCAAGGACATCTTCAAATAAATCAGGGCAGTCAGAGCCTTGGCCAACTTGACCTTGAATGTTTCCAGGGATGAGACATTTACCTCTCTGGGCAACCAGTGCCAGTGTTTTACCATCCTTATCGTAAAAAACTTCTTCCTTATATCTAATCTAAGTCAACCCTTTTTTAGTTTAAAACCATTATCCTTTGTCCTATTGTAACATGCCCTGCTAAGAAGTTTGTTTCCTTCTTTCTTAAGAGGCCCCCTTTAAATGTTGAAAGGCCACATTATGATCTCCCCAGTGTTTTATCTTCTTGCAGCTGAACAACCCCGAATCTCCGCTTTTCCTTGCAGGAAGGAAGTTCCATCCCTCTAATCAGTCTTGCAGTCCTCTGATGGACCTGCTCCAACAGGTCCATGTCTTTTACTGAGAATCCCAGAGCTGGTTACAATAATCCAGGTGCAATCTCATCAGAGAAGAGTAAAGAGGGAGAATCACTTCCCTCCACCAGCTGGTCATGTTTCTTTTCATGAAGCCCAGAACACAAGTGCACACTATCATGTCCAGCTTTTCATTGACTAGTACCCCCAAGTCCTTCTTGGTAGGACTGCTTTAAGTCCCTTCATCCCTAGCCTATATTGATACCTGGTGTTTCCCAATTCAGGGGCAGGATCTTGCACTTAGCCTTGTTGAACCTTATGACGTTCCCATGGGCTCAATTCTCAAGCTTGTCCAAGTCCCCCTTGATGGCATCCCATCCTTCAGAAGTGTCAGCAGTACCACAGTTCAGTGTAGTCTGCAAACTTGCTGAGGATGCACTTGATCCCATTGTCTATGTCACTAGTGAAAAAATTAAAGAGTACTGGCCCCATTATGGACCCCTAAGGGACACCACTGGTTACTAACCTCTCTGTGTACGTTGAGCCATTGACCACTACTGTCTGGATGCAACCATCCAGCCAATTCCTCATCTGCTGAACAGTCAACCCATCAAATCCATATCCCTCCAATTTAGAGAAGAGGATGATGTGGGGGCCTATGTCAAAGGCCTTGTAGAAATCCCAGTAAATGACATCCATAGCTCTTCCTTTGTCCACTGGTGTTGTCACTCCATTGCAGAAAACCACTAGGTTGGTCAGATAGGACTTGCCCTTGGTGAAGTCATTCTGGCTGTCTTGAATCACCTCCCTGGTCTTGGTGTGTCTTAACAAATGGAGGATCTGTCCTATGATTTTCCCAGACACAGGAGTGAGGCTGACAGGTCAGTAGTTCCCAAGGAGGGTTTTACCCCTTTTAAAGATGGGTACAACCTTTCCCTTTTTTCAGACACCTGGGACTTCACCTGACTGCCATGACTTCTTAAATATCATGGAGAATGGCTTGGCAAGTACATCAGCCAATTCCCTTAGGAATCTGGGATGCATCTCATCTGGTCCTACAGACTTTTGTATGCCCATGTTTCTCAAGTCATGATGAGACTGCTCCTCTCTCACACTGGAAGTGACTTTGCTCCACCAGCCCCCATTTATTGTCCATTGACTCAAGAGTTGTGGGAAGAGAGGTTGCCCTGTAAGACTGAGGCAAAAAAGTTGTTGATAACCTCAGCCTTTTTCTCATCCATTTTTACAAGTTTGTCAGTCTTGCTTATCAGGACTGATACTCTTTCTTTGACCTGTTTTTTCTGGCTGGTAAAGTAAAGCCTTTCTTATTCTTTGTTTGCCTTGCCAAGTTCAGCTCCACCTCCAGCTTGGCCTTCCTCACTTCATCCCTACACAACAAGACCAACATCCCTGTACTCTTCCCAGGATACTTGTCCCTGCTTCCATTGCCTGTGCATTGGCTTCTTGACCTACAGCTTGACCAGCAGATCCTAATTCTTCTATGCCATTCTCTTGTTTTCCTTGCCCAATGTCTTGCACTTAGGGTCATTAGTTCTTACAGTCTACAGAAAGTGTCCTTAAACATCCGTCAGTTTTGTTCTGCTCCCTTGTCCCAGATGGCAGTTGCCCACGGAGTCCCATTAACTAACTCCTTGAACAGCTGGAAGTTTGCTTTCCTAAAATTCCAGGTCCTGACTTTACTTTTCACCCGGCCCATAACTCTCAGGACTGCCAGCTCAGAACTACCAGCGAATGATCATTGCAGCCAAGGCCGCCTCCAATCTTGATGTCACCGATTAGCTCACTTGTGTTGATGACCATCAGGTCCAGTAATGCATTCCACCTGGCAGGGCTGTCTATTGTCTGTCTTAATAAGTTATCCTCCAAAACACTTTAGGAGCCTGTAGATAGCAGATAGCACTCCAGGAGTCCCATGGATGCCTACAGCACAATGAAGATTATTTTGGGTAGAAACTTCAGACAAGGTACCTTAAAAATGTGGAAGTCTCCCAAAAAAAGGGCAAAGAAAAATCCATGCTTCTATCATGCTGAGAAAGATAATCTTTTGGGAATGAATAAGGTTATGAAAATTACTGTTTCAATACAGAAAAGAGAAAGCAAAGGAAAAAAAAAAAGACCTGTGAGAAAAGACGGTGGTTTTAAATTTTCCATGAGATGAGCTACTTTTTTGTTTCTTACAGTAAATAAATAATATTATATAAATTTACAAATAAAAATAATGACTGCATGAATCCATTAATTATCTAAATTATTTTTTAAAAGCACAGAAACTGTTACAGAAAAGTCCCACAATGAAATGAATTTTCCAATTTCCAGTTTTTCTTATTTTGCAGTTTGACAATTTTACTCCAGTGCAGTGGAGAATAACAATATCTGATTTTAACTTCTCAGTGTGGGGTTGCCCAGAGAAGCTGTGAATGCTCCATCCCTGGAAGTGTTCAGGGTCAGGCTGGATGAGACTTTCAGCAACCTGGTCTAGTAGAAGCTGTAACTGCCCATGGCAGGGTGTTTGGAACTAGATGATCTGTAAGGTCCCCTCCAATCATAGCATTGTTACAATGTTATTACCTTAACTAAAACTGTTAATACAAGTAAAACTTTGAATATCTTGAAGCCTGTGTACTCGTTAATTCAGAAGTCTTTTAAAGCAAACTTAAGAGACATTAACTGCAATTTTTATCATGTAAGAATTTTTTTTCATCCACAACACTTGGCTAATGCATCTGAAGAAAAAAAAAGGCAACAAAAATCTAGAACTGTTTTCCTCTTTTTATTTAATTGTTTAACAGTTAGGTTCAATTGTGATAGATTAACATATTTTAAAGGAAATTAACTTCAAACTACTTTTAGTTTCTGTGTGAAACTTATTATTTGTGCATAGATTTCTAATATGCACACATTTCTAATGTATTAGAAAAAAGATTCCAAACAATGCATTTGAGGAAACAACGATTAATACAGACCACCAACACAATGTAGTTCAAATCATTTCATTTCAACAGGGAAAGTGGTGTTTTGATAAAATACAATTTAAGATGAGCATGTATTCGAAATACTTTCATTCATTCATTTTTGGTTTAACATCAAGTTTCACCCTAAAAAGGGTTGGCAAGGGTAATATTAGGGGTTTGACAATTGATGTGAAGTCTACCATTTGTATAGCAAAAATGAATATCCGAGAAAATTCATTCAGTTTTGCCTTTGAAATGCTCAGAAATTAATGTCAATTTGATTTAGGATGTTAGTGCCTCCAACCATGCCAAAAACATATTTATCAGTGTCTAGTGAAAACAGGCAGCTTTCTAAAAAATACATAATTTTCAATTCCACTGATAAGTAGCTCTTTGTTCTAAATATGAATCACAGAAAAACAGCATGGAAATACACAACTCTTCAGATCTTGTATTTGAACCTCATACTGATCTCAGCAAAGAATAAGTCCCTCTATACTCCTTGCAAATCTTCTAACACATAGAAATATACTAAAACACAGTTAAATAAATGGAAATGCAGTCATGAACTCTGTAGACCCTCAGAAGAGCATTATCAGTCAGCTTCATGAACACTTCAATAAAGAAAATACCTGATGATTTTCAAAGATAATTGATGTATTCTTGCTTTATATCAGAGAGGTGGAATGAAAAGGATGCAAGATTTTATGTTTGAGAATACCCTTCTGATTTTAAGAGTGCTTATTTATTCCATGTGGAAAGTCAGCCTCTTTCAATGTTTTCAATATAATCACCAATAATTTAAGGTACCAAACCCATCTTGTCAGTTGACTGCTAGTGACTAAACCACTAGCAGCTGTAATTGCTAGCGATCACATTTCACTAATTTCTGAGTTCACTCTTGGTGAATTGTGGTCCCCAATCATAGACTGGTTATGTTCTGCAAATACTCTGTAAGTATTCTTGACTTTACATTGTCTAAATCTAACAGGATCGGTTTGGTGCCCAGGCCATTGTAGTTTGTCTGATTATTTTGGTGAAATCATATGTAAGAATGAGAGACGTATAAAAAGAGGGTAATACTCTCCAAAGAGCTAGTATTCCCATTTCCTAAAGTGTGGATTCTGGACACTGAGATGACAGTTTTCAGAGAAGACGAAATAGCAGGGGGGGATAGAAATAGATCTCCAGCATGAGGTGGACGTTGCTATGGCTTCAGGCACTCACAGTATGCAAAACGTACAAAGTTACCATATGTTCTATTGATCTACTGAGGAATAGGATATGACTAGCTTTAATATCTCTTCAACTACCACTCTCCTCACACTTTTAAACTACAGCTTCCCATTTCAAATATAAGTAATTTTGCTGGGAAGGATGTTCCACCATGTGCAGCCATGCAATCTATGCATACTCCAGTGGAAGTCTTATGGCTCATCAGCAACTGGATGGAATATGGAAGCTCTCTTATTTCCTTTCTCCCGTTTTTTCTTGTAAGCTTCTCCAGGAAAGTTTTACTTCTGGTGGCTGATTTGCTGAGAGATGAGTAAGTCACACTGTTAAGAAGAGTGTGACTTAATTAGTGGTTTTTTTAAACAATAAAAAATGTCACGATTTTACTGTGGAAATTTACTAGGACACTGAAATATAATTAGTCACTGTGTGAAAATGTGTAAGTAGGATACAAAGTCCTCTTGTACCTGATTACAGTTTCTACTTACCCCTCCAGGGCAATCTATTTTTAAAATTCTGAGGAATAGATCAAACAGAAAACCAGATTCTAGCACTCTGGATAAGCAATAAGTTCTGAAAACTAAATCAGTTTTCAGAGTATCAGTTGAGATTACTCCAGTATTTCATAGGGCTACAGAATGAGAATAATACGCTGACCTTTAGGCTTATGAATTAAAAAGTACTGTTATAAAATGCTGCCACCTGTCATCCGGATGAACGTTTTTCCTCACCGTTCCTAGAAACGGTGAATCTGGAAAATTTCAGTCCTTTAAACTCTAGGAAAACATGACTACTTTGAAATTTTTGTAATTATGAACAATTATTTAATAGTGAAGTAATCTGGGATTGAATTTTTGCCAAGAGGAGCCAAAGACTGCCAGGCTACTGGTTTAAGGGCTGACAAAAAATTATAAGGACTAGGCAAACTGAGGAAGACTAAAAGCACAAAGAAGTGTTCTTGTGAGATCCCACTGAGTCTGGACAGTTCTGGTGACCCCAAAATAAGGAGGACATGGAACTGTTGGAGCAAGTTTAGAGGAGGGCCATGAATTTGATAAAAGGACTGGAGCACCTCCACTATGCAGACAGGCTGAGGAAGTTGGGGCTGTTCAGCCTGGAGAAGAGAAGGTTGCATGGAGACCTCACAGCAACCTTCCAGTATCTGAAAGGGGCCTACAGGGAACTTGAAGAGGGACTCTTCATCAGGTACTATAGCGATGGGACAAGGAGTAATGGGTACAAACCGAAAGAGAAATTTAGGCGAGATATTAAAAAGAAATTCTTTACTGTGAGGGTGGGTAGGCACAGAAACAGGTTGCCAAGGGAGGTTGTGGACCACCCCAACCATGGCAATGTTGAAGGCCCAGCTGGACGAGCCTTTGAATAACCTGGCCTAGTGGGCCAACCTGCCCGTGGCAGGAGGTTTGGGTCAAAACAATCATTAAGGTACTTTCCCATGCTATGATTCTATGTCTGAGAAGAGTCCTTTATACTCTTCTCCCAGGTAACAAGCAACAGATCAAGAGAAAATGGACTCAGGTTTCACCAGGGAAGGTTTAGATTGGTTATCAGAAAAATGTTATTCACTGAAAGGGTGGCCAGGCATTGCCACAGGCTGCCCAGGAAAGTAGAATCGCCATCCCTGGAGTTGTTAAAGAAATGTGTAGTTGTGGCAGTTTAGAGTATGGTTTAGCAGTGAACATGACAGTGCTGGGTTAGCAGTTGGACTTCATTATCTTAGAGGTCTTTTCCAACCTCAGCGAGTCAATGATTCAAAAAGAGATTTCTTATCACACATCCCAGTAAAGACCCATTCTTGTGCCAAGCTCATGAGCTTACCAGCAGCCTACGTGTGGGCAGAGTATTCAAAAACCGAAAAGAGGAAAGCATATGCAGAGTGTTTGGCTGCATGGAGCCAGCAAACAATAAGAAAATAAAACAAATGATATCATTACGTATCAAGAAGCATACTTTAGGAGACAAATCTCACATGCACGAGCTAAATGCTGACTACATATCCCAGTAATCACAATGAGACACCATGTGGAGCTACTGGCATCATCACGGAATCACAGAACGGTTGAGGTTGGAAGTAACCTCTGAAAGTCATCTGGTCTAATATCTCTGTTCAAGCAGTGCTACCTAGAGCCAGTTGCCCAGGCCCACAGTTTTGGTTATCTCCAAGGTAAGTGACTACAACCTTTCTGGGCAATCTGTGCTCAGCGCTCAGTCAACCCTCACTGTGAAAGCAATTTCTCAGTTTCAGAGGCAACTCCCTGTGTTTCAGTTTGTGCCAATTGCCTCTCATCCTGTCAGTGGGCACCTCTCAAAGCAGTCTGCCTTTACACTCTCACTTCAGGTATTTATATACATTAACAAGATCCCACCTAAGACTTCTCTTCTCCAGGCTAAGCAGTTCTTCTGCCTTCCTTCAGAGTGCTCAAGTCCATCACTTTTGTGGCCCTTCATTGGCCAGTCTCCAGAAGCTCCATATTTTTGTGCTGGGCAGTGCAGAACTCATCACATAATTCTGGGTTTTGCCCGAACAGTGCTGAATAAAGGGGATCCTCTCCCTCAACCTGCAGTTAATACTTCCCCTTATGTATCTCCTGACATCATTAGCCTTTTTGAGTTGGTGTCCACCAGGTCCCTGATAGCCCTTTCTGCCAAGCTTCTTTCCGGATCAGTGGGCCCCAGAGAACTCTTTGACATGCAAGACTCCATCCTCAGGTGCAGGACTTTGCACTTCCCCTTGCTGAGCATCATGAGGTTCCAGAAAGCACACACTTCCAGCCTGTTGGAGTCCCTCTGGATGTCAGCACGACCTTATCAGCCACTCCTTCCAGTTTCGCATCATCAGCAAACTTACTGAGGGTACAGTCTGCCCCATCATGTAGATCTTTAGTGAAGTTTTAAAATAATATTAGACCTAGTACCGACCTCTGATAGATACCACTAATTGCTGGCCTCCAACTAGACTTTGTTACACTGATAAGAACCCTCCAGGCCCAGCCATTAGCAAGTTTTCATCTCACTTCACTATCTGATTATCCAGCCTGTATATAAAGAGTTTGTCTATGAGGACCTCACAGGAGGCAGTGTCAAAGGCTTTACTGAAGCCCAGGTATACAATATCCCCTGCTCCCTCCCCTCTTCTACCAGGCCAGGGATTTTATCATAGTTGTTTATCAGGCTGGTCCAGCGTGACTTCCCCTTCAATCCATGCTAAGTACTCTTCGTCATCTTCTTGTTATTCACCTGTGTAGTGGTTCAGTTTGCATCTCTTACTTTCTGTGAGATAGGAGATTTGAAGAAATGCAAAGCAGGCTCAAACTTAAA
Organism: Falcunculus frontatus; assembly: GCA_013398115.1. NCBI lineage: Eukaryota > Metazoa > Chordata > Aves > Passeriformes > Falcunculus > Falcunculus frontatus. Next base: position 415,783 of record VZRV01004151.1, read on the forward strand.
GAATATTAAAAAAAAAAAAGTTTATTACTAACAGAGTTAAGAGTAAAAAGAAATAAGAGATTAAGACAAAAAACTCTTTTTCTCCAGCACCCCCCTCCTACTTCCTCCAGCACCCCCCTCCTTTTACCCAACTCACACAAATAATAACAAAACATGGGATTTGGTCAGCATTTACAGTCCTTAAAAGTCTCTCTCTATTATTTGAGGAAATAGAGGTCTCTTTTGCATCTCGTGGTTTCCCAAACTGCACCAGCAACAGCCCCGCCCAGAAATCTGTTGCCGTAAAAAATATCTCTCCCATGGAAAGAAATCACAGTCTCTTCCACACTGTCCCACGAGCCACACATGGGGTATTCTCGTTTAAGGATAGACAAAATGCCAGCCTGAAAACAACAGCTGTCTTCGTTACAGAAAAATTTAAAGGTCTCTCACAACCTCTCACAGCTCCTGGGTCACCTGGCGTGGTCACCTTTGTTTCCCTCACAGGCTGCACACAGAATTCTCATCCCCCCAGGTCTTTAAATGGATTAAAGAGAAAAACAGTTTGTGATATTACAGTCTTTACCACGGTCTGCAGAAAGCAGGTTTAAGCTGTGTGCTGAAGGCGCGACTCCGTCCTCTTTTCCCCTCCGCCATCTTCAGCCTCACTCACTTTCTCTCTGACCCTGAAGACACCATGATGGTGAATAATCTTCATTGCTCAGGCTTTATGATGGAGAAAGCCTCGCCCCTTTTATGCTGCTCGTTACTTGATGTTATTTTACAGTTCAATATAGGCTGAGTTGGTTGCAGAAATGTTCTGTCAGCTCCCGCTGGATCTTTGCAGCCACGTGGCGGGGGGGGGTCCTCAGCAGCCGCTTCAGGTGGATGTGGCTATGCAGCCATTATGATTGTTCCTCAGCTGCCTGCAGCTCTGAGGGGGCTCTCCTGCAGGCACCCGGAGCCCGTGCCCGCTGGGGCCGGGGTAGGGGAGGCCCAGGGCCGCTCCGAAGAGCGGAGCCCGGCCAAATCCACCCCCTCCCTGCCGGGAGGTTCAAACCGAAAAGGGGCACTTCCTGTGTCTCCACAGGGCTTAAATATATAAATTTTGAGAAGCGCTACTGGTTGAAAGATCTGTCCATCAACTCAGGTTCAACCCACGACAACCTGCCTAGAAATTTTTCTCATGTCTAGTTGTTCCATCACCTTTGCAGAAACTGAGGTAAAGCTGATAGGTATGTTACTCCCTGGGTCATCCTCTTGCTCTCCTTCAAGATAGCAGAGATATTTGCTTTCCTTCAGTTTTCGGGCACTTATCTCAGTGCCATGATTGCCATGATTGATTAAAGACCATAAAGTGTGGCGTCTCAATTCCAAGCAACTCCGTCAGCAATCATAGGTGCATCCCATTGCGGCCCATTCATTTATGTATGTCCGTTTTGCTTAAATATTACCTGACCTGAACCTTATTCACCAAGGGTGCATCTTTGTTCCCGGCTTTCCTCCAGTCTCTGAGGAACAAACAAGATGTTCAGTACCTCAGACTTTTCCATGTCTTGCGTATACAGGTCCTCTTTATCCCTGAGCCATGCGTCCACATTTTTCCATCTTTCTTTTATTGCCTGTATACTTGTAGAAGCCACTCCTGTTGTCTTTGATATACATGGCCAGGTAAAATTTCATTTAGGCATTAGCTTTCCTAACTTTATTCCTGGTTGCTTTAAAAATGTTCCTGCGTTCCTCCCAGGTCGCCCAACTTTGCTTTCACCCCTTGTATTCTTCCTTTTTTGTCTGAGTTTGTTTAGGAGCTCTTTGATCACCCATAATATCCTCCTGGTATTTTTGCCTAACTTCATGTTCATTGGGATGGGAGGCTCTTGAGCTTGAAGGAGCCAAGTTTTGAATATCAACCAGCATTCTGGGGCTGCTTTTCCCTTCAGGGCCCTATCTCATAAGCCTTTTCTGAACTTTCTGAGGCATGAGCTTGCTTTTCACCTTCCTCACTGCCCCAAGAATCCTGAATTCCACCATCTCATAGTCATCGCAGCAAAGGCTGTCTTTGCTCTTCATATCCCAGATGAATTCATTATTGTTAGTGATTATGAGGAGCAGCAGACCACCTCTCCTTGTGTCACTCAAAAAGGTTATACTGAATGTGCTCCTGGGTTACCTGTGTCCTACTGAATTGTCCCTCCACTAGACACTGGGGTGTTTAAAGTCCCCCGTGAGTACCACGGACTGCAGACTTGAAGCTGCTCCTATATGTCTATAGAGAGTCTAATCTGTCTTTTCTTCTTGGTCACGTGTCCTACAGCAGACACCCAGTATAATGACACCTTTACCCGTCCTCTCTTTAATCCTAAACTGTAAATTCTGATTTTTCTCCTCATCCATTCCCAGGCAGAGCTCCGTACATTTCAGCTGCTCTCATAGAAAGTGCATCTCCCCTTCCCTATATTCACCTTTTGGCCTTCCTAAAGGGTCTCTATCTCTCCATTGCAACACTCTATTCATTAAATTCAAGCCATTTCAAGTCTGATACTGAAAGAGATGTCACAGACAGCCCAGAGCAGTTTCCAGGCATGACTAGTTTGTCTTGAATGTCAATAACTGATAACACACCACTGAGACCAGAGCAGACTTCCATGAACACTACCGGGATCATGCATGAACAGCTGCAGTGCAGGAAGATGTCTGTACAGGAAGATTTTATAAAATCAGTCTTCAGTGTTCTGAAAAAAAACAAACAAACCCTAAACAAACGAACAACAACATCAACAAAACTCACAAAGGAAAAAAGTCGGTATGGTCAAATTGCAAGTCGCCCAAGCTAAGCCTTTTCCTGGATTGAAGGACAGGTGTCTGTTATGGAAGGCAGGAACCTCCCTTGCAATAGAAGATGCAACCCCCTTCCCTCCAAATTATTCTAATTTTGAAATTAAGGGGCCTTCAGGCAAAGATATGAGGAATAGGAATAACAGTTCTTTACAAATATACATATATGTATAACAAGGCAAACAAACAACAGTAACTATGGCAGTGATAACAAACAGACCCAGAAGCCAGTAACAGCCTCTCTCGGCTGTCGGGCCCTTTCCCCTCGGTGCAGTTCCGCTCACAGCCGGCAGGGGCTGCTCCGGAGCGAGCTCGGCACCACGCGGGAATGGCGGATGAAAAACTCGCCTCACAAACCCCTGGGCAGCCGGACCTCGGGAACGACAGGCTGGAACAGCAGCGACCAACACAAGATCCCGGGTCCTAGACGAGATGTATCAAACTCTGGAGCTGCAGGGAGAGCCCCTGGATGTCTCGGCAGGCAGGGGCTGCGGCGTTACAGTGTAGCGAAGGCTTGCGGCAGTGCTGAGGGAACGGCGGAGGAGGCAGGGCAGTCCCGGCCCGGCTCCCTGTGAGGCAGGGGAAGGCGGGCTTGGGATCCCTGAGCTTTTCAGTAGAGGGAAAAGCAGCAGAAGGCAGGAGCCTGCAGCGGTAGCAAATCCCCTTCACCACGAGGGCACCTCCTCTCCTCCCTGAATGCCAGGGGAAAAACAGGAAACCAGGGGCTGGACCCAGTCCCTTTTAGCCAGTTCAAATCTCGCGGCGATTCCACCCTACACGAGGAAAAACCCCAGGCAAAAAGGACAACCAGCTAGACTCCACCCCCTATGGCTGAGTCCCTCAATAACTGTATGGGGAAATTCTTTAAGAGAAAAACAAAGGAGAACTAAAACCCCAACAGCCTAAAGATAAGAAAAGGAGAAAGACCTATGAAGACTAATTTACCTAGGACATGGGAAAGTGTGAGTCTGTGAAGATAGCTGTTGATTTCAGTGCTATACTACTAATACTGGTATTCGCCCTGGCAGAATTACAGATGGGGTCATCTGGAGAATGGCCAGCTCTGACAACATACTAATGCTGAACTGCCATCAAGGTGTGAGAATTGTTATAGGCCTGTTTGTACCTCACATGGCTAATAAGTCAGTACTTTTGCATGTGTTTACACAAGAGAACTGTGTGTGGCAGAAACCAGTGCAAAAGAAAAAAGTTAATGACTTAGGAGTATTCTTACCTTCACTTTCAGTTCAGGTACTTTCATTTTAGTGAAACCAACAATTTTCTTGGACAATATGTCATTATACAGTCTGGGAACTGCCCTGATTAAATATGAGAGTAATAAAGTTAAATCTACCTGTGTAGAAAAATGTTATAAGAGATCACTTGTGTATGTCAACAGTTTCAAGACTCCATTAGCAACAGAGACTGGTTGACACATACTCTTGTCAAAGTCCTTCACTGTACTAGTATCAAATCAAAAGATTTGTAGGACAGGATACTCTTAATATTTTTCATGCTAATATGTTCCACCAAGACACCTACTGCTCAGGAGTGATGACCAAGAGCTGAGGAAATGGTGCTGTGTACAGAATTGATCATCATTTCACTAACTGCAACCGGTAAAAACTCAGTTTGTATTTCTTGATCTCAGTGAACATCCTAAACACATCTGCAGCTTGCCATATTCTGACAGAAGAGACCACTTTTCAGGACTACCCAACTACAGGTGTAATTAAGAACACAAAGGCACTAGACTGCTGATTAAGGGCTACATCTTGCTAAGTCTTATGATCACACAGGCTTCATCTCTTCAAGGCCAGTAGTATGGGTATGAACACATCCCAATACATTACACTTGTATCTGCTATGTTGTCTGGTAGCCATATTTTATTCAGACTCCAAGACTATGTCAGAATGACTGCTTTTTCTGATCTTTGCAACTGCTGCTCCTAAACCACTTTACATGAAATTATGAGCCAGGATTGGGTACCTGGTGAAACCAGGGACCAAATCTCCAAGCTGCTCAATTTTCTTAAAGCTGGAAGTCAGCTTCTTAGAAGGAGAAAATGGATAAGTTAAGGGCATTTGGAAAGAGTGTGTCTGGTCCTTGACATATCTGGTCAGGGCCTTTTTCAGTGCAAAGAGAAGTAGTGAGAAAAGGAGGTCATGAGCAAGAACATGCAGAAACCTGACAAAAAAATCAGAAGGTGGGTAGTGATGAGAAGAAACCTGGATGGCCACATTAATTGGTAAGGATATGTGAAGTGTGAGAATTTTCATTTCTCAATATGACCATATGACTTAGAATCTATTCGAATCTGGATCATAAGGAAACAGAGAGAGACGACATCCTGAGATGTAAAACCTGACCCATTAGCATTAGCAAAGACAATAATGAGAAATAAGCCTGGTCAGTTGTGTTTACTGACGGGCTACCAAGAAACTGCAGGGAAATGGGGGCTTTGCTACTGATGAAGACTAAACCTGAGGAATGGGGATCTGAGGGACCAAGCAAATGGATGAGGGGTAGGAGATGCAGGTAGTAACAAATCAGAGGGTAGACAGAAAGGTGTCCAAGTGGGTGAACTGTAATATAGGGCTCATTCATATACTTGTCAGGCTGAACCCTGGGACTGATCAGCACAGTGTGTCCTATCTTTTCATATCTTCACGTTAACTCTTTTCTTTCTTCTCATTGAATATTTTCTTAACTGTCTCTCAGTGTAGTCTTACTCTCTATTCTATAGGAATGTGTGGACTAAGTGACCACAAGACTTGTGTGTGTGAGTGAAATTTGGTACCAACTACTGGAGTCAGACTAGAGTCAGAGGCACCCAGGGGTTGTAGGCACACCCAGCCTGGTGTCTGCTACTGGAACAAGTGGGAACCTTTTATCTCCAGCCACTGGGGTGAGAATGCTACATGTTAGATGGTGAGAAAGCTGCCTGAAAATCAGCTATCAGAGGACTGGCTTGAATGGGCAGGTGGGTTGGAGTAGGTGATCTCCAGAGGTTCCTTCCAACCCTAACTACTCTGTGATTCTGATTCTGTGAGGTGAGTGAGGGCTTCAAAGCTGGCAGCTGCTGCGGCGCTGCAGGCAGGTGCTCCTGGCACTGGCTGCTGGGAAGGGTCACACTGTCTGTATCTTCCTCAATTGTGTACATGTCCATTCACCAACAAGCTTCAAGTCAAATAGCCAATGGTCTGGGGGGCCACAGGTTTGGATCAGGGTATCAGGCTGATTCAGCTCTAAGAAACAAACCTTGGAAGCAACACTCAAAATTACTCTTTTTTGAAAAAGGTTATTACAGAGGTTGATGCAAATATACATGCAGGTTAAGGTCTGAAACTAGCTTTTGAAGTAAGCTCACTGTTACCTGCTTAATTTATACAGCATCCTGTTCTCTAAAGCTAAGAATATTTATTAAATAATTTTAAAACCTACAAATAACTTTTTAATTTAAAGAACTCTACAAGTGATTGTTTTACCTTTCAAAAATGTACAACATGTGCATCATCATGGGGGGGTTGGTTTTGCTTTTTGAAATAGATAAGGACATGCACATATGGTGAACCTTGATATTTTTCAAGTATTTACAGAATCTGAGAATTAGACTGTACTTTGTTTATGTGACAGGGTATGGTAGCACAGATGTGTAGGGCTGCAAGGACGACTTTGTGAGGAGACACCAGAAGCTGCCCCCATGTCAGAGCTGATGCCAGGACCAACCTGTGGCTGGCCAAAGGTGTGTTAATCAGCAGTGTGGGCAGTTGGTGATAACATATTTAAGAGGGTGAAAACCACTGCAACAGCAGCTATGAGAGAGAGCAGCGAACATACGTGAGAGAAACAGCTCTGCAGATGCCAAGGTCAGTGGAGAAGGAGGGGGAGGTGGTGCAGATCCTGGGGAAGACTTTGCTGAGGCAACTATGCCCCTGCAGCCCATGGAGATCCATGGCAGAATAGAAATCCACCTGCCATCCATGGAGGATTCTATGGCTGAGCAGGTGTGTATGACTCGAAGGAAACTGCAGCTTATGGAGAATTAAAGCTGGAGTATGATCTCCGCAGAAAGTGCATCCCGTGGAGAGGAGGCCATGTAGGAATAGGTTTTCTGTCAGGATCTGTGGTGCCATAAGGGACTCACACTAGAGCAGTCCATTCTTGAATGACCTATGTTGAAACAGTTCTTGAGGAACTGGAGCCTGTGAGAAGGACACACTGGAGAAGTTCATGAATACCTGTTTCCCATAGGTGGAACCCCACAATGGAGCAGAGGAAGAGAAGTAGAGAGAGTAGAGTCCTATAAGCTGACTATAACCCCCATTCTGCATTCTCCTGCACCACTCGGGGTGGAGAAGTTAGAAAGAATGAGTGGAGCAAAGGTATTTTTAGATCGCTCTTACTTCTCATTATTCTATCCCGATTCATTTGAAGAAAATTAATTACCTCAAGTAAAGTCTGTTTCATTTGCGACAGTTATTGCTGAATTTCCTCTCTGTCTTATCTTGACCCACAAACTTTTCATTGTATTTTCTTCCCCTGTCCTGTTGAAGAGGGGGAATGATAGAGTTTGTGGGCACCCAGCAGATAGCCAGGATCAACTTACCCAACTGCTATTGCTGAGTCTGGAAGGAACCTCTGGAAATCCTCAGTCCACCATTCTCATCAGGGAGATTGCATTACTCTCTGGATGTGTCAAGTCCTGTGTATCTCCAAGAATGAAGACTCCCCAGCCTCTCTGGACCATCTGTTCCAGTACTTGCCCATTGGGGAAAGAAAAGAAAAAAAAAACAGAATAAAGTGTTTTCTTCTGTTTAGCTACAGTATCTGTATTTCAATTTTTGTCCATTACCTGTGAGAAGTGGGTCTTTGTTCCCTCCTATCAAATATTTATACACATAGATAAGTGCCTGAGTCTTCTCTACTCTGAGCATTTCCAGCTCTCTCATCCTCTCATCATGCTTCAAGCCCTTAACAGACACACAGATGTGTCTCATCAGGGCTGAATGGAGATGACAGGATCACCTGTCTTAACCTGCTGTCAATACTTTTCCTAATGGAGCTCAGGAGGCTATTTGCCTTCACTTCCATATAGTGCATTCCTAGCTTATGGTCAGTTGGCTATCTACCACAACTTCAGGTTCTTTCCTGCATGGTGTCCCTTTCCTGCAGGAAAAAAGAAGACCACAACTCTGTGTAGACTGTAAAGCAATAGAATTCAGTCATTTTGATGATACAAAAATTATGCTCAGAGATTCACTACATAAACTGGAAATTAAAGATGAATATATTAATGTTGTCCTAGATAAAGCTTCCCATGCTCCATATTTCGGGTCCTTGTTTCTCCCTTACTAGGTTCATATTTAAGCTGTATTTGCCAAGTACCCAGAAAAATCTGTCAGCAAGTTGTCTCAGCTTAGAAAGCCAAAAAAGACCCTTATGATATTATTTCTACATTAGGTAGAGGAAGTACTGACAATAAAATTTCTATAATTGAATGTGGCTAAATCAATGATGTGCAGTCTCTTTCCCTTGCAGAACAGAACAAGAAGCCACTCATCATTACCAGCCATAAGGAATACAAATTATTTTATGGCAAGAAATACAAAGGAAAAAAAAAAAAGAAAAAGAAAAAATAGTACCAGAAAAATAACTTTATTCATGAATGAATGATTTAAACTTGACAGAAGTCAAACTGTTTGTTGCCAGCCAGAAGAAATTTAACAGCCCCACTCTCTTCTTTCTGATTTAATGTAAACTAACACATACAGATGGTTCTGGAGTATGAATCTTATGCCATTTACACCAGGATATTCAGTAGCTGCTCTGCGTTAACCAAGGATTATACAGTGTGACAACCTGAACACAGCCAAGATGCTGCTCTTTCTCAGGAAAGCAAAGAGGAGCAAAAGTGGTTTTCTTTCTGTTACTTCAGGGAAAAAGGGGACACCTGTCAAGGAACATGAATAGGCTTAGACGGCTACAGAAACTGAAGGGATTGCTGCTTTTGGCTAGATATCCGCCTTTTAAGGGAGTATCACTTACTGAGAATGCGATGTGGCTGAATGAGCTTAGGGAGAAGAGTTAATGCATGCTAAAACTGCCTAGGTCAGGCTTTAGTTCATATAATATTCTGCTACTTTCCCTTCAGCCAGTCAGAAACCTGGAGAAATAAAACGTCTAATGAATTTCACATCCCCTCTTGGGAACATCATACAAGGGATCACTGTAGTAGAATAGAAGCAGAGACCAAATTTCAGAGCAAGGATATTTCTCTTTTGCTCATTGTGCTTGTTCAAAGTATGTGACAGACATACAAGTACTCTGTTATTATCTTTTGCATCACTTTCTAATCACAAACCCCATCCCATGAGATCTTTCTTTCAGGATCTTAATGGCCGTAACATTCCTTTAGCTGATAAACTTCAACTTCTGGTCTAAATATTTTAAGCCCAGACCACCTGATTCAAAAATGAAAATATCATTCCTGTCTCTGTATTTGCTTTCAAAAAGTTCTAGCTGCCTCTTCATCATACACAAACTGAAGTTAAGCAAAATCTGAACCCCAGTCTTGGTCTGCAAAGCATCTGAAGCACTTCATGTGTGCCATGATTTCACACATTATTTGAGTTATCATCAATAACTTAACAACTTACTGATGTAAATAGACAATAAATTATTTCCTGTTAAAGGAGTATATGTCTGCATAGCTGTGATATATCTAGGTGTTACTGTTTCAGTGGTGCACAGTGTAAGGTCAGTTTTCCTTTTTGTGAATATGAAAAGAAGAGACACAACAGTATGAAAAACATTTTAATGTGGCAGGTCTTTTTTCTTGCAGCAAGAAATGACAAGTCTGTTTATTACATACTATTGAAAATCCTTATTTTATTGATAAGCATCATTTAAAGCAAGGTATGCTAAATTACACACCTGAACCTGTAAACTCAATACAAATCATTTACATCTAATGGAATGAAGTGAAAAAGGAAGCTAGGCATTTTAAAAGTCTGTCTGTAAAGTGTCTCCTTTATACCCATGACCAAATAACATGGGCAGAGAGAAAAACATTAAAAAACATTAAAGAGTAGTACAGGGCTTGAATCCTGAACCTCATGACTACCTATTGCATAATGGTGTAGGCCTGAAAGGATTGTGCCAATACAGAAAGAGAAAAATAATACTGAATTAGAGGAAAAAAAAAACCCCAAACACTATTATATATGCATTTGCTTTTTCTAGAAGATGACTACTTTTGGAAACAAGAAAGAGCCATTACTCCATTGAGAGCTTTCAAACCTCTCACACTATTTCTGATTTAAGTCTCACAGTTCTTTAAATTCTTTTTTGATTTTCTGACATGCAGCTGTAGGTGGATGGACAGTTGTATCAGGATTGACCTTGTTTTCTCAAAGTATTCCTCATTCGATACACTTTTCCTTAACAGCATAAAATTCTGCCAAGTTACTGGCAGATGATCTGTGCACAGCATTCTCTGATGTCTCTTTCTGACACTGTTCCAAGGATGATAATAGATCTTTTTTCTTTACATTGCATACTTTAAAGTTTATTTTGGTATCTTATACAAATTGCATCACTCCAGCTGGAATATTTAGTTTTTCTTCTCTGCCTCAGAAGTTCTCCTAAAACTCTTATACTGAGTACTCTGTATAACGATTTCTTCACCCACCTTATTTTGCTTCATTCCTCTGTTACTTCTTATTAAGCACATCAAACCAAACCTTTAATCTTGAGGCCAAAAGGCTATCCTTTAAACTGCATTTTTCATTTTCATTTGACCTAACTTGATGTTCCTTTTTAAGACCGTTCAAATATTTCACCTACTCATATCTCAACACCTCTCTTCAAATTACTTCCTCACAGTACTGTAAGGCACTTCACCTGCTCATTCTAATTACTTTTCTTAAAACACTCTTCCATTCTGTTTCTTTTATCTCTTTTGACAAAGTGCCTAAAGAAAATCAACCTGAATATCCACTTCGCTTACACATCTGTAGCACTTTTAGGACCACAATATCTGAGCACTTTCTAACAGCTACTGCTCATTAAACAGAATATTTATCTGTGGGATGCCGATTAGAAAATGAAAGGACAAAACTTATAATTCACCTTTTTTTTCCCCGTGTTCCAGACCTTTGGCCATTCAACATTTAGACATGAGAGTCTTGATCTACTGTCCTTTTTGGAGCTTACCAGCACTACAATAAGTTAATTCTAGTTATAAGTCCCTGACTCAGAATTCTCAGTGTTTTCCTTTTAAGAATATTTAAGAGAAGAACCGGATATCAATTAGTAAAAATCTTGTTTAAAACATAATTAGTTGTTACTGTATGCTAAATTATGTACACAAAGCACAACCAAAGTATTTAATAGGACTTCAAAAAATAAAGTTTTAAGCCGTGTCACAAATTTTTGCAATGTCTACTGTACACAGGAGTGAAAGAGCAACTTTTACTGCATTTTAAATACTACACTTAATGCAAGGAGATGACACATGCAGTGTTTTCTGTCTCACAAAGAAGAGATGATGTGGGAATATAACATCATGTGTTATGGAAAGCCTAAAGCTATTCACAAGCCTTTTCATTTGAGAAAGTGCTTTTAAAAATTCCTCCTCTCCTCCAAGTCCCTTAGATCTCTTAGATTTAGGACATTAGTGACTAGAATTAATTTCAACACCTGAAATTTATAATTCTGTGTTTGCTTTTTTCTGAGATTGTTCATTAATATGCTGATGAAAATGATCATATTCTTGCAGAACAATTTGTTTTGGTTTGGTTTTTACTACAGAGAGTAACTTCTGTTGCTTTAGTTTTAAAACACTTTTTTTTGAGGAAGTGGTGGGGGGAGCTATTGCAAGCAAAACAGAAGCTTTGGACAAGTTTTATCAGGGAGACTCTCTTGTTTGGTCAAGAGTTTCAGAAAAGGCCACATGACTTCAAAACTCCCTCTCCAAGAGGAGCCCAGGTGTGACTGAATCCAGTCCTAATCTCAAACATGGTCAGTAGTTTATGTCTAAAGGTTTATAGTGGTGTAACGGAGCCTTTATACAACTTTGTCCAGGATCAAGGATTGCACACCAAATATATTTATATTAATAAAATTAATTAATTATTTAAATTTATGATCATGATAACAATTAGACTAAAAGACTTTAATCAGTGGTATTTACTGCATAGTGTATGTAGCTATAACTATTAGTATAGTGCACTATTTATTGAAAAATATTGAAGCAATGATATTAAAGCTAGCAAAAATTGTTACTATGAAGAAGTTGATACTTGTTTCCTGTACCAATGACCATTGGCACATCTCTTTTGATCAGCCTCGAGGAGTAACCTTTAGAGACATTCCCACTCAAAGGAGGAAGCTCCACACACACTGAGAAGGGGTGTGTTAGAAGTCCCTACCATTGAAAAGTGGGCCTGGGCTTTTCTGGAATAAAGCGATTGACTGTCAATCATACCTTTCTATGCTGGGTGTGTGAGCTCAGCAGCTTTGGCAGTACCATCACTTGTTGGTTCCCTTACCAGATCTGCCACACCTCATGAATATTTGTTTCTGAAATATTGTTCTTCCACAGAATGTTTAACTTTGGAATTGATGAGTCAAGTCTGGTTTCAGCATTCCTCAAGACCAAAAGCAGTGTGACCCCTTCTCCATTCTTCATCGCTAACTTTTGTAAATAGGATAAAGCTCAGGCTGGTTTACCTCCACTCCAGGCAAAGTCTTGCTACAGGGTGAGTATTATTCCTCAGAATAAGCAGTGTGCTCTCAAATAAAGCCCGGCATGGAAAGTGTGTAGCAGGCAAAGAAAGGAAGCAGCAAGTACTGGACTCTAACGATTCAAGTTTAAAGATGCTATGGCAACTTACTGTTATCCTACTAATGATTGGCTTTAATGGCCGTGAGGGAGATACTGATTTTCATGCTTTCCTTTCTACTGAAAAGTATCAAAAAAAGAAGCTGACAATACGAGACAGAAAGTAAGTATAACAAGGTAGAAAATATAGAAACTGCACAGCAAGTATAAAAAAACAATAAAAAAAGGACTACAATAAATGAGGCATCAAAAAGTTGATTCCAAGCACACACCTAAAAATATGTCAGTGCTTTGGAGCTGTCAGGTTTCTGCTTTGCAAGTTGCTCTGTTATTTGTTAAGCATAAGGGTGGAATAGGGAAGAGATGAGGGGGCTTTCTACTACACTAAACTTGGGAAGATTTCTCCAGAAAAGATAGTTTCTTGACTAGCTGCACAGACAAGACACAAAACTATCATATCCTCAAATTTTCTGGATAAATATTCAGGCAACTTGAAGATTTTATCATCATTTATATCAGTATCTACTCAGCTTTATTCAGGTCTAGAAGAGAAACTGAATTTAAGTAATTAACATTGTATGGAGAACTAAAAAAAAGTCTGTACAAAAGACAAAACCTGAACTGTGTGAACTAAGTAAGTTATATTTCAAGCTCATAAAAAGTACCTAACATTATAATAAATAGTCATCAGTGTTGGTATCAGAAGGCAAGGGTGATGCCATAGAAATGGTACCATGAAACATGATTTTGCCATGAGATACCAATCTCTTTACAATCATCTTCATGTACTGTAGAAACAGATTATTTCTTCTTTATTTTTCAAAAGTTCTTTTAATTTAAACAGTATTCGTTTTTATGGGATTTTTTTCAAAATATACTCTTAAAAATGGTCATCTTTTGAATTTTGTTCTGTTAATCTGAAAGGTAGCCAGCTAAAGACTGATTTTAAATCTACTCTACAGCCCTAGCTCACCAGTGAATTGCCGTTTGTTTCACTTACTTTTTCTTTCAAGAAAAATTTATCAGATCTCATGTCTTAGTTCCTCATATGCAACGCGTTTATAATATAATTGAAAATAATTAAGATATTAATCAATACATGTGATTTATTCAAAGTTTTTAGATCTAAATTTTTAGATCCTCTCAGCAACACTGTTGTTTTATTAGCTGAAATGATAGTTGATTTATTTTCTGACACACAAAGTAGCAAGAAAAGGATAAAACTGGTGCAAGTTCTCTCCTTCCCAATTAAGAATCCTAGTAATTCGTTTAAATTATGCCAAAGATAGCTAGAGGTTAACAATGGGGTGAATTCTTAATTGCAATTCTTTCTTACCTCTTGATATAGACAATATTCATTGTTAAACTTTGTTACCTCAAATTAGATTCTTTGTCTTGAATCCAGAACTGTCTTTATGTTTACTTAATGCCACTTTTTGTATCCAGAGGTATTTGGCTTACATTGGGAAAAACTATTATATAATTCACCCTTTAGTGCTCCTTTAGTAACTATTTAGGTACTTGTCAACACGAGCACTCTGTAATCAACTGTCAAGTAGGAAAAACAACCATAAGTCAGAGTCTCTTCTTGCTTACCATGTTGCAAATTTAGTATGTATTTGTTGAAATCAGTGAAATTACATTTTTTTAAAAACAAACCATCTGTAAGAGAAGAATTAGTCTGACATTATTCTAGTATTATCAAAGCAATTCTTACACACAGAACTGTTTTAGAAGTAGAGCTCTTCCATGGTTTCAGTGGCATGACTTTTCTCTTCAAAGGAATGTCTTAAACATATCTGTTCAAGACAAAATCTGTGCCTTAGTCATTATACATCTGCACAGAGAGTGGTATGACAGAACTGTGTTCTCATCTGAAACTTTCAATGGTACATTAATAGGCTTGCCAACAATAGCCTCAATGCAATCTATCAAGAATAGAAGAAAAAAATACTTTACAACCTTTCAGGAGAACTTTGTCATTACAGAAGTCTCAAAACATTCTGTCAATAGGCATCTGAAAATGTTTTCTGCTATTCAGAAACTTTGCAAAAAATTAAACCAGTATTTTTGTGGACTTAATTTCAGAGAAAAAAAATAACTGCAGATATTTTTATATGTGTTTTCACAGTTCCATTAGGGGATATTAAGCAATTGGAACTGTTTCATGTTTTAACTAAGAAACTGTTTATGCCAATGTTATTTTACAGGTTGGATTAGGGAAGAAAAGAGTTTAAAAAACAGTACATTAGACTGCCTTGCATTGAAGCAATTGGACTTGATTAATTTTCTCAGCATTAATGATGAAAATAAATGCCTATAGGATCCCAGTAGCCTAAACAAGAGTGGCATATAAAGGATTTTGTCCATCTACAGATATGTGCCAGATCTAATGTCACTAGGGAAAAAGGGTTAAATTCAATTTTTATGCTTGATCTAGATTTGGAGGCAATTCATTAATACTCAATGGTACATATCTCTTAGTACGTATGACAAAGTTGTGGAGATGCTTGTTTGCTCATGGTTTTCTGTGTGGCTACTGTGATGCATTTATTTTATCAAAAAGAAGGTAGCTTGGAAGAACAATTTTGACTTGCCCTGGATGAACACAAAGAAATATCTGGCATTTGGGGATGGAGAGAAATCCCCTTCCTCTAACTGATCAGAAACAGAAACAACAGCTCTAGAAAAGCCAGCCTTCAGATGGCTCATAGAATTGTAGGGCATTTCTGAAGCCAGCATCAGGTATGAGATTAAAACAAAATTTCCTAGAACACAGAGTGGACCGGGTAGTTATCAACCAGGAAGCCACCAAAAGATGCCAAACTGCATCTCACAAGCAAAGAGGAGGACAAGCCTGGCAAGGGCAGAGAAGACAAGTAACATGGGACTTCTTTTTAAGCCCCCTGCTCAGATTGTTTGACAGCAGCACGTAAGGGTTTGCTATATTTCCAAGTCATTCTATTTTTATTTAGTATTAAATCATTACAATAAAGCAGAGATTTAGCAATAGAAGCTTTTTCTCTGATGTATTTGCTTCAAAAAGGGAAAGAAAAGAAAAGAAAGGAAGGTCAGCTCCAACTTGAGGATCACAGAGATCTCATCAAAGTATATATCAGCAAGAGGTTTATAAAGAAATAAATCTTATACAGTATAAAATTTAATGATTGGTTAAAGCACAGGAGAGATACCTTCACATCTCTGCATCACTACAGACCTCTTGTATATCTAAGAAAAATCACATGTCTTCTTTGTGCTTTGGGTCTACATAACACAAAGTAGTAGTTCGTGGATATTCCAGCAGTCGTGTCCAAGTCCAAACCATAACATGGTCAGGGAAAGAGAGATATAATTGAAGATGAACAGATTGGGTGGGGCTCTAGAAGGCCAACAAGGAAATGTACCGCCTAAGAGGCCATAGTCCTTTAAAAGTTGTCTTATCTGTCTAGTGATGATTAAGTTTTGGGCAAATAGCTTCAGTGTCAAAACTTATAAAAGTGCAACTTTGCATAGGAAACAGGTTGATTTTACAAACGACTGGGAGAAGCTATTTTAATCAGAAATGGTGTGAACAACACAAATATGACTATTCTCCTGAGTGCTATCACATCCCACTTGTTAGTACAGACTCTGCCAAAATAAGATGTGTTATAATAGAGAGAAAAATAATAAGACCGCATTAAGTTTTCTTAAAGAAATAAAGTTCCTGACTGTCCCCTGGGAACTTCTTTGTTCCAATCACTTAGCTGACAATATTTCCTTCAGTGTCCATTGTCTAAATCTTATTATTATTTATTATTTATATTATTTCAGAATCAAAATTTCCAGTCATAGACAAGTACCTCATAAAACTAAGCATTACACATGCATTACCAAAAAGATGGTCTCTTATCTAAAGAGCTTCCATTTTAAACATCAAACCAGAAACAAGGGATCTGCCTATACAGTTTGAAGAAAATTTTAATTCTCTCTCAGAAGATTCTGCTCAGAAGCTGCAGGCAAGGGGAATGCAAGTCATGGACAGGAGAAAAAAAAAAAAAAAAAAAAAAAAAAAAAGAAGAAGACAGAATGAGTATCATCTGGGAATTGTTCACATTCTTCCACCTCTGCCGTTTTGGGAGTCACTTATAAAGATAATTTCAATGTGCATACTTAGCATAGAAGGTGAATATTGCAGGTGTTGGAGAATCTTTTATGTGCTTGCAATGTAATTTTTATTATGGACATGAAAAATTTTATTAAAGAAACCTGTCAGGTATGATACAATTTAAAACTAGTTTAAAAAAGACACAGAGACTCATTCACATCAACACTGAACAAAGAACCTGTATTTCATAAGCACTGAACCATGGGGAGCTCAGCCCCACAGAGAGATGTGTAACAGAGAGACTGATGGAGTCTGCAGCCAGCAGGTCTAACTGTTTCTTCAAGAAAATACTAATGAGCCTCTAGTAAGGCTGTGGGAAATGCCAGGAGTAAGGAAGGAAATTCACATGTGGTCTTTTCCTTTCGGTATTTACGTCTCTGTCTGCTATTTATATTCTCGCAAAAGAACATATGTGTCACTACATGTCATCATTTTACATAAGCTCCAAAAGGAAAATCATATAGATAGGAAGTACTTATGAACAATGACATTAAACATCTAGATTTTGAGTGGATTGAGCTAATCATTCAACCTGCCTCTCAGACTTTCAGTGGAGGGAAATGGGATGAGTGGAAGGGGATTATAAGGGCACAGCCTATCTTATGTTCTGTTAAGTAAAATGTATCTCAAAGAAATCCTGACAAGAGACTTGCACAGCAATTCTTTTAGGAAACCGTCGTTCATTAGGAGTAAAATTTCATTTACTAACAAAGACTCCCTGATGTCTGAGGTGAGGAGCCTTCTGAAGCCAAAAATATATGACAGGATGTCTCAACTAGAAAGCATATAATCATCAGCATACCGCTTAAGAAACCTGAGGTAATTAATTCTGCCTTCTGCAAACCAAGTATTAATCACCTGTACCAAATACTCTTATTACTGTTCAGCACCACTGTTTTAAAGGATTCATAAACCCATATACTTTAGTGTATCAGTTACCACTCCTTCAAGTACACTGTACTATCCCTCACCCAAAAAAACCCTGAAAAATAGATAATTTTACTGCTTGACATAAACTGATGGCAGAGTCACTTGCAGATTTTGATACAGCTCCATACTGCGACAGTGATATCATCTGCTGCTTAGTTTTCTCTTCCATGGATCTTTGGCACAAAACACAATCTAGTCTGTCTCTCTGTAAAGCTCAGAGAGTAACTGAACATAAACTTAAAAAGTAAAATCCAGACTTGATGTTCCCAGATGGATGTTTCAAACATGCGGATTTGGATGAAACACTGCTTATCCTGGCTATTGCCAAATCTTTCAATAATTACATTTTCCATTTGAAAATCTCTCTTTGCAAAGAACAGTTGAAATTAAAATAGAGAAGATACCAAATAAAAATTGCAAAGTACCTCAACACTAGAAAAAAAAAGACATAGGGAGGACAGCATTGATAAACTACCAGCCAGAAAAAGATCTTTCATAATTATTTTTCGTTCATATTGTAACAACAATAAAATAATTGAAAGCAGTGTTCACAGGTGCAATGTGTGAAAAAAATCCTACAAATTCTCAAGGTTTTGATTTAGGAAAAGAGAGCACTGGCCCAGAAAATTTAGTCTTAGAATTAAGTCCATACATCTGTGAAAGAAAACGTGTCCATGTAATTCATGTAGCATATCAGAAGGACTTAGTAAAAATAAATCTTACACATGTAAAAAGTGGTTGTCCAATAAATGCCTCACAGTCTACAAACCTTTTCCCTTAAAATTTGTTCATGGACTAGGTGATCACGGAAAGAGAGAGTTAGTCAATTATTCACTTAACTCTAGTTTCTCAGGTGGGCATTGTTGTTTCGGTAATGAGTGTAATGCTATTAGTCAGATATAAATAAGAGGCTATTGTTCTGATATTTTACCGGTCGAAAAGTAAGTGACAGGTTATTTCACTTGAAGGAGAAAGTTCAGAACTATGTTATTTTCTGGAAAATGTTATTACACAGTACAATGAAATATCAATAAAATTATTTAGAAATATAGAATCCCTGAAGGTATGTTTTTCAAACAAACCTTCTGCACTGAACTGAGGCATGTTGC
Source organism: Falcunculus frontatus (assembly GCA_013398115.1). NCBI lineage: Eukaryota > Metazoa > Chordata > Aves > Passeriformes > Falcunculus > Falcunculus frontatus. The sequence continues at coordinate 434,631 of VZRV01004151.1, forward strand.
CTAAATCCACCTGTAGATAGTGCAAAGCATCTGATGCACAAATACTCACAGGTGGAGGGTTTTCAAATTCTGACTGCCATAAGATAGAGAAATAAAATTGTATCATACTGTCTAAAGAAACATAACATATTTATAAAGATATATATAATTTGTCCAAGAAGCAATTTATTGTGTTTGATCTGAATCTTGTAGTAGGCAACTGCCTGTTTTGTTTATTTGATTTTTGTTCTAGTATTTAAGGTGTAAACAGAGCACCTGCATTACTATTCTGTTTATGAGCAGGTTTTGAACTGAATTATCTTCATTACCTCTCTTTGGAATACAACACATAGGGAGATTGTAGCTGGCAAACCGTATTCCATTGGTATTAAGGGAAATCAGAAGATACTCTGCATCTGCTTATGAAAATTCAGAGCATGAAAGCAATCTACAATCAGTCAGAAGTAAATTCATGAAGACACATTATAGGTGTTGAATTCCCAGCATCAGTCTGCTTTGCACTACAGGTTTACCCTAATTTACATTGTATTCCTTGGTTATGTAGACATACCAGAGAGTGCCTCCTTTATAAGAGACTTAACCTAGAAATAATTTAGAATGAGAAGAAGCAGCTACTTTTGTGTGTGTGTGTCAACTTCTTTATCTAGAGAAATTACTCTAATTCGGCATAGAGACAGCATTCAAAGCTGTCACTCAGTAAAGCAGGATTGTTGGCACCCAAAGAAAAAAAATTAGAGGAACTGATCAGTGTTACTTTACAGAAAAACAAATTAAAGATTTTTTATTGGGAGAACTAATGGATGTACGTATGGGTTGTGTTGTAGTCTTCCAAAGGTAATGGGATTGCATGGGAACCAAAACTATATACATTTACCTTAGTTTTCAAAAATGTCCAAGTTCTTGAACAGAAATGAGGAGTCAGTATTTCTGAGTTTGCTGAACTGTTTACATGTCACAGAGAGACGACATGACACAAGCACTGCTCAAATAATACTGATGTGGCAAATTTCAAAGATTAAATACAGTGAAGGCAGTATTTAATTTCCTAGCCTTTAGCTGTCCCTGTACTCAGACTCCAACCCAATGGCAGGAGAAAATTCCAGGCCAAAGCCAGCTGAACTGTGTGAGATAAAGTGTGGCTGAGCAGATCATGCCTTCCTAGTGATACTACTAATTCTGTGTTTACACAGATCATTTAATGAAAAGTCTCTTTTTGTGACAGCCTGATGCTTTAGTCCTAATGGCTCTGGGATAGAAACAAACAAATTTCTTAAGAAATTAATTATTTTCTTTCCATAGAATTGACATAGTGAAGTATTCTGGCTGTAACACAAATGGTAAGTAGGAATTTTAAACTAAGAATTTGGTAAATTTCAAAACTCTCTTAACAAATGCATTACTAAATCTTAGTGTTCTCTCTCCTCTTAGAACATAGATCTTGTAGACTATAGATCTGAGAAAGCATGAGTATTTTCAATCACTTTTCTTAAGGCACTACAGGTAAACTCTGTAGTACGTCTGGAAGTAATGGCTGAATAAATCTAGTACTGTATCAGTTTTACCTTTCAAGATGCTCATCAAGGTAATATGGTTTCCATGCTGTGGTTACTCAGTACTCCTGCATTAAACACACAAAAAGACTTTGACAACGCAAAGTTTTTGGCCAAACAGTGTTTGGATGGGTTCCGCCACTCTGTCTTCCAACATACAGCTTCAAAGTAAATGGTTCCATGTAAGTAACTGTGCAATTTAAGTGAAAGGCTACAGTGCTTATAGCACTTCACCATCTCTGCCTAGCAGTTTTTTGCTTCCTCTTTCTCCCTTTCTTTTCAGGTGTTATTTTTTAATTATGAAATATTTTTGTGTTTTAATAGACCACCTAAATGTTCTTCATAAAAGGGTTATTGTGAGCAGATATGCTGTGAGTCAATGATACCATGCCTGACCTAAAGTATTGTATCACAGGTCTTTAGTTTCTAATGCATGAGGAAATTTAGTTACCATGGCTATAATTACCATAATTTTACACCTATTAATTTTGCTGTAGCATTCATTTCCATAATCTAGAATCTGAAACAAAAACATGATCTTAATTTTGTTGCTGGCAAGAACAGAATTATTATGAAACTCCTGAATGTCATTTTTTCTCCCTTTTTTGCTGAATCTCTCCAAACACTTTCCTTCTTATTAAAATTCAAACATCTGTGAAATGGCCAGACAGCAAGAAGATAAAAGTAAATGTGAAGTGACCTTCATCCATGCTGAACAAATAGTATATTATAAACAGGTTTTCCAGTTGAAGTTACAGAGCACATTAAGAAATACCTAAGGCTATAATTTACTAAAAACATGTTTCTTAAATTTCTGACAGTTTCATTTAGCTGACTAATTAAATTGGCTTGTAGGCATTTCAGCAAAGGAGTCTTATAACTGTACTGTCATTTGGAAAGAAAGTGTATGTGACTTTTCTGTGGAAACACGTTAGCTATTGTCTGTCTCCCCCACTGAACATTTGATCTGTAAGAACTAGTCATACTTTATTGAATCAAATGAGAATGTGAAGCTTTAGTTAAAGTAATTTTAAAAATGCACATGCTAACAGTCACATGAGATCAAACATCAAAATACATGTTGCCAAGGAAAGTAAGTATTTGGGATTTCAAATTTTCCTTTAGAGGTGTATTTTCTAGGACTAGTAGTTAACATGATAAAAGTTGATGTTCCAGCTGAAATCAATCCAATATCACCTAGCTGCAGTAGCTAACATTCAATCAAATCACATAATCATAGTTTATTTTTTCTTTAAATTAGAAGTTTAAAATATATTAAAGGGTGCATTATGTCTATATGATATATGGTTTCCATCAATTCTGTAAACAAAAGGCTTTCAACTAAGAAAGTTGGTTTGGATGAAAATTAAAAAAGAATCCTTTCCTGTGTGCATTACCTCACACAAAGAAACATGAGAAGTGAAATAATTTCTAGAACCGTGAAATTTTTTCTTCCTTATTGCTTTTGAGGATAAATAAAACTGAGTACCTTCATCATTCCACTAAAATCATGACAGCTACTTCCAAACAGTTTTGCAAGCATGTAATCTACTGCTGCATCAGAAAAATTGTACCATGAAACATCCTACGATCTTGTAAAAGTATAATACAGATTGAATCCTTGATAATGGTCAAAACATTGATATATTATCTTTATTTCTTTGAAAACAGCTTAGTATATTGCCATATAAAAGAGAAAGCACCTGACAAGTTTTTAATAATGGTTTTCTTTCACTATAACTGTGTTTTTGCTTTCAGAAGAAAAAAAAAGACAATGAAAGATAAAATGTTAAGAGCTGCAATTATGTGATTTTTTTACAAAACAGTACTTCTTTATAGGGAAACATTGAAACAGAATTATTGTGTATCCAAGGCAGGTCACAACAAACCAGAGTAAGAGCAAATTACGTTTTCATATGAGTGATAAAGGTGTAGTTTTGGGGGTTTTCTTCATAGCAAAAAAACTCCCAAAAACCCAACAACAACAAAAAAATAAAATAGCAAAAATTTCTACTCCTGGATAAGATGATATTGTGGGCTTTGCAGGAAAATACAGCAAACATCATTTGGATATCAACTGAGCTACTCAACCGATTCAAGCAAGACTTCTCTGCAGGATAATACTTTAAAATCCATTAACTACAACTGAGGAAGGTAAAATGAACAACTTTTATTTAGCTATGTCCATGAGCTACGTTAAAATCATTAGGATTCCATGATTAGAGTTAAAAATGTGCAATTTCTCTTCTCCAATCCCAAATTTGCATACACTATCATGCCACTGTTTCGGGAGCCATGACATTTTACGCTTTTGTAATAAAATGTTACAATATTATTTATTCTCCAGCAGCAGCCACTCAGTTTCAAGCCTGCAAGAGTGCACATGACATATTTTATTCCTCTTGAGCTGCAGCTCAATATGAGGAGAAAAAACCTGCTATGATTGCTGCTATTGCTGCCACCAAGACATGAGGTTAGTTCAGCTTAAGTGAATTGTGCAGAAAGCAGCTCCAAGTCATCTTTGCTTCTCTCTTGACTCCAAACTTTGGGAGCAGACAGTGTAGGTTAGAGTGACTTTGGGGTGTTTGAAATCTCACCAGCTAGATACCTGAGTACAGGAAGAGAACAGAGTATGGCTGTTCTAGGACCTGCTGCCTGGATCAGTGCCTTCTCCCGACTCTGCTGTACTTGCCTAAATTACCTCTATATTCAAATATGAACGTGGTTAGTGTTGTTAGTCTTTTCACGTGATGTACTTAATATGAGGCAAGTTGACTCTGCTCTCCTAAAACGGTTTATTTAGTGAGGATGAAGATCTCTCTCATTTTCCAGAGGAAATAAGTCTCTGGCATAGCAACCTTTCAATATTGTATTTGATATGATTTTCAAAGTATTGGCTTAGCCAGGAGGCTCCTATTGGCTTATGGTGTTCGCTGAATCAGATTTGTCTAGAAAGGTTTTTCTGGAACTTCTAATTACAAAACTGGAAAAACTGAATGAGACTAGACTAGACTAGAAGAGTTATGTTCATCTGGAACGGACCTTGAACGATCATCTAATTCAACAGCCTGACTACTTCTGGTTGAGCAAAAGTTGAAATGGAGTATTAAAGGCATTATCTAACTGCCTCTTAAACACTGACAGGCATAGGGCATCAACCACCTCTCTCAGAAGCCTGCTCCAGTGTTTGCATTTCCCTTGGCAAAGAAATGTTTCCTAATTGTTATATCTAAACCTCCCCTGATGCATCTGTGAATCCTTCCCAGGCATCCTATCACAGGATGTCAGGGAGGAGTGATGGGCACCTGCCTCTCCACTTCCCCTCCTCAGTAAGCTGCAGAGAGCAAAGAGGTCATCCCCTCAGTCTCCACAAACCCAGGTGAAGCTGTCATGGGAACATATGTCCTCTGGGATTGCCCAATGATTCAATCTGCATGCAAGTTCATAATCACCATGTCTTACAGACTCGTGTTTCATTTAACAAATACTCTGTTTCTTATTTAAAAGGGGTTTTTTGATGGTTGAGGTGATGCCTTGATGTGGTTACTTGAAAACAGAGGATAGACAAGATTAAGAGAATAAAAGTAGGTATTTATTCAAAGATACACCTTGGGCAGTCAAGAGGCTACACCCAAGATGGACGCTGGCTCACGTGTTTTTCACCCTTTTATAAGTTTGGTTCATTTGCATCTCAGGGTGAATTCCTCAATTACAATCTCAGGCATGAAGTAATTACTTTAAGTTTTTACTGCTTACTACTAAGCAGTACAGGATCTAAGAAATTTAAAAGTTAAAACCTAAGGCGTCAGAGGGAGTTTTGAGGGTGTGTGTGGGGAAGTTTGTTTTTGTAGATCATTGGTTTTCTGGGGGCTTGATTTTACTAGGAAACACAGACTCATTAAGTCACTTGCACCAATTCTATGATCACTTAGCTAATAAAGATTTCTACTTCCTCAAAATCTTAGCATTGGTGTGCCTACACTTCAAAGTGTAGTGCCTTCAGGACTTTGAGATATCTGCTTGGAGCTAGGAAGTTTGACAGGATTTCCATCTCACTCTGAGAGACATCTATAGAGTGGTGGGATCTGTTAGTGTTGAAGTGTGGGCAAATGTCTATTGCCTCATTAGAAAGCCCTGAAGCTTTACCATCAAAGGTTTACTCTTCCCATCACCAAGGACTATTTGCTCCCCTCAGAGATCTACTGGCATAGCTGTTTCCCAGTACACCTTGAAGCAGGCAGTGGAAAGCTTGGCTGGAAGACTTAAAATCATCCTAAACACCCAGTTATGCAAACATGTGCCATGGAGTTCATGACCACTAAGTTCACAAGGGGACTAAAATAATAAGGCATTTACTTCAAACCAAAGATGTTAGAAACCTCCCAATTCCCAAGCAGACCACCCTAGTGAAAATGCAGTAAGTATGTAAGAATTTTGAGAAAATTTTACTCATATTTTGTTCTATACAATATTCTTATTTCTAGTGTATTTATTCAAACTAGAGATCTACAGACTGTAATGATACTGAGAGATTACATATGACAAAAGAAGCCAACAAGTAAGAGTTAAAATACAGTGAGAGCTATCACATAAAACAATAGTCTTCATTGTGAAAGCCACAAGTAATGGGAAAGAGAGGAAATGTTCTGAGTAAAAACTCACCACTCTTTCCTTTTCTTCCTCTTTCTCAAAGTTATTTATTATAGGCATAATTCTAGAGCACAGATCTTTGATCTGATCCAGTAGGGTTCTTCTTGCAGGTTGTATTAAACCTATGTAGTCTGAAAACAGATGTGTCAGAAGTGAGAATATCTATATTTTAATATACAGCATATTTATGATCCCTGATTACTAATTACACTTTATTTAGCTCATGGTACTGATTATCCCTTTGCTGTCCTAACTTCTTAAATGTCACACAATCTTTGTCCAGAGGTTCTTTACTGATTTTATTACTGTAACTCCTTATGTTTTATAGTCATTAATGCTAAAATTTGCCTTCATTCAATCTAGAAGTAGCTTAATTGAGCCATAGATCTGAAATAACTAATAAATTTTTAAAAGAAAAAAACCAAAAACAAAAAAACAAACAAACAAAAAAAAACAAAAAAAAAAAAAAAAACACCAAAAGAAATCCAACAAAACCAGAAAAAAAATAGCATCATGATTTTTTTTATCCCCATGTGGGAACAAGGCCTGAGAAAGCTCTTTTCTGATGAGAGTAACCCACAATAATATTTTGTGTGGGCAGTGAAACAAACATATGTAAGTGCCTGCCATTTGGCCAGTGTCAAACCACAACAGGTACAACCCACTATAATATCCATGTTAATAATCATGTTTTTTTAAATTTTTTGTCTCTTCCTTATGTCATGGATCAAATATTTCAAGCAAAAAAAGAAAAGCCTTACATGTCTTTTAGTCTTGAAACTTATTTGAGCAACTAATTGAGTAAAACATTTTTTTAAAATTATTGGTAGTCTGATATGTTACTTTAAACGTAGCCTGCCCTTCATAAGAAATTTTTCTAGGACAATGTCTTTAAACTATATTATAAAAGAGAGAAAGATCAACACTTTAAGGACAGGGTTTCCACAAAAGGTGTCTGAAAATTTTCAAAAAGAGTAGTAATATATAAAATAATTAAATATGGTAAGGTATTAATGTCATTATATAGTTCAGTCATTTTTTTTGGGGAGGTTGCAAAAAAAGAAGCAAATCGATTTTCTGTCACTGCAACTAGTTACAGAGAAAAGAAAGCTAAAATATAAAAGCATTTAGTAAATAAATCCACTGACTTCAACAGTTCCCATCATTGTCATCTCTTAAAATATGAATGTTATTACTGCTTTTCAGTATAGAATTGTTTTTGCTGTGCCCTACCAAGCTTTTGGCCTCCTCAGATGTTGACCCTGGACAAAAGAAACAATTTTGAAACAACCTCTTTTAAGATACCCCAGTTAAGAGAAAGTGAAGCTAGTACTGCCAGAAACCACACTCTATCCTGTCTTGATAACAATATTCATCAAGAATTGATAGAAGGAGGGAACCAACACAAGGCTTCTGACACAAAGCTGATGAGCTCCAGGGAGAAGTCTGTCATAAGACTATGATCACAATACTTCATATAAAGCACAGAAAGTTTCCCAAATTTCATGATCTCAGAACTCTTGCAAACACATAGAACAACTGATGTACAAAAATCTATTGAGAAAGGAAGTAGAACTAGCCTTAAGAAAATGCCGTGGTCTTAAGAGAGTTTTGTAATCTACCAGAGCAGCTAATTGCATGGAATTGAAATGGTGTTATCACTCACTCCATGTTAGGGACCATATGAAATGATTATCAGTCTGGCAGAAAAGCTGGTTACTGGGTTTATGATGCAGAACCTGTTTTTCAAAAGCAACTGACATTTGTGCCACATCTGCATATGCAATTCTGATACTCTCCCGTTTGATTAGATTCTTGCTAGACCTTTATCTAGCAAACTCTCTCTTAATTTATGGCAGTTTCCACTCCCATTCTGAGTTTGTAACAGAATATGACAAAAGGAACTGTTTTTTGACTGGTATTTTAAGTTTGCATTTAATGTATTTAATTTTTTTTTTTTTAATCTGTAAACAGAAACAGAGATATTCATTTTCTGAATACAGGTACTAGAATACATAGATTTATAATTAATCACAGAATCACAGAATCACAGAGTTACCAGGTTGGAAGAGACCTTCAAGATCATCAAGTCCAACCTCTGTCCTAACACCTCAACTAATAATATATAAATTTTCACATTTTGTACAACTTTATGTACACACACAAATATAAACAGATTTATGCCCATACATATACACACAGACAATGTTTTCACGTGAACATACAAACACTGCATATCTGAGTCCATAGTGAGGAGTTGCTTTATCTGTTTGGGGGTTTTTGTTTGGGTTTTTTTGCGGGGGGGGGGGTGTAGAATTATAAGTAAAATGTGTCTCTGTAAGTGAGGGTGACTGATGAAAAGAGATGAGAGGAGTAGGGAAACTCACTCAACTATGAGTCTGCTCAGGGCAGATACTGAATAGCAGGCCACGTGAAGGACCTCAGAGTCTTTCAAGCTCTGTTTTAGGTCATTCCGTTCCAGTGCTATGGAGTCTGATAATGAGAATATCACACAATGAGGGAAACTGCATTTTGAACATGTATTTTATCTACATAATAGGAAAATGGATATTTTGAAGAAAACTATAATTAAGAGCACTTTATAAAATGTATCAAAGAGATGATAGGAAGGATACATACTGTGTACATCTCAAGTGAGTTTGGAAAATTATGATCATTTTAACAGTGAGAAGATCCCTGTGAATGCAGCTTCTAATATATTTTACCTGCTGCTTATACTTTTCTAGTTCATTCCAAAAGAATAGCAGTCAGATGCTAAAGCAGTTCAAAACACCAAGTGAGCTGTAACTAAATTGGCAACGAAGAATGACTTTGAGTCACTTCCACAAATGTCTGAAACTTCCTTTTAAAATTTATCCACAAATAGAAGGAGGAAACCAACACAAGGCTTCTGATACAAAGCAGATGAACTCCAGGGATAAGGCTGCCATACAGACTTTGATCACAGTGCTTCATATAAAGCACAGAAAAGTTTCCAAAAGTTCATGATCTCAGAACTCTTGCAAATACATAGAACAACTGGGGAAAAAAAAAAAAAAAAGTAATTGACTACAAGTGGTCTGAAAAGAGCTAGAAAAGAGTGGGATAGAGAAATCCAGGTCACAAGCCTCCACCCTGGCATTCATCCCTCACCAGTACTTCGGGAAACACCCACGACACCAGCACTTACACAGACACTGTCATGACACAAAAGCCAGTAAAACAGAGCTAATGCTTGTTCAGCTGCATAATCCCTGTAGACTTGGAGACTTGCATGTTAAAATTCTGTTCCTAAGATCCTTTTCTGTTGCAGATAAAACCTTTCAAAAGGAGTCCTTGGGGATGTTTCTGAGGATGCAGTTTATGGCTTGAGCCCTTTTTTTTTTGAGGGTAACTAGCTTGTAAGTGTATACAGAGGCAAAAGTATCTAAAGGTACCTACAAGGAGAACTTTAAACTAGACTTAGTGGGAGAAAAGGATGGAATTTTCAGTAATAGAAAAGAGACAGGCTGCTGATGCACTAGGCATCAAGAGCGAAACACCTGTGATAGAGCTCTGTATTGAGTTTTCATGGCAAGGTTTTCATGGGAAGGGCTTCTACAAGAAGACACCAGGAGCTGTCCCCACATCTGAGATGCAGTTCCAGCTGGCTCCAAGAGAGACTCAGTGCCAGCACAGAGGTTCTATTGCAATTTGTGTAGGACCAGGGTGGAACAGATATCCACCCTGCAGTCTGTCGAGGACTCCATGCTAGAGCAAGTATACGTGCCCTGAAGGAAGCTGCAGCCTGAGCTCAAACTGAAGCAGGCTCCTGGCAGGAGCTGCAGTCCATGGAAAAGCCCACACAGAAGCAGGTTTTCTATCAGAAACTGTGTTCCATGGGGGACCCACACTCTTCTTGAAGAATTGCAGTCCAAGATCCATACTGGAGAAGTTTGTGAAGGACTGTATTCTGTTGCAGAGACACAACACTACAGCAGGAGGAAAAGTGTGAGGAGGAAGAAGCAGTGGAGATGAACTGTTGCACTGCTTATGTTTGGGAGGACAAAGAAGAGTCATGATTGAAGCTGAGTTTGGAAAGAAAGCAGAGGAAAGGTGAAGGTGGTTTCGGTTTTGCTTTAATTTCTCACAATCTTATTCTCATGTTAATTGGCAATAAGTTAAATTAATTTTCCTGAAGTCAAGTCTGGTTTGCCTGTGAGAGTAATGGGTAAGTGATTTCTCTGTCTGTACCATGACCCATGATCTTGTCCATTTCATTTTCACCCCTTATCCTGCTAGAGAGGGAGTTTCAGTGAATGACTTGGTGGCTTAGGGTGTGGCCAAGGCATCAAATATGGTGTATTTCTCTAAAAAAGAGACAGTCAATAGCCCTACCACAGCATCTCTATACCAATGCACATAGCATGGAGTTCTGATTTCAGCTGGGATAGAGTTTAGTTCTTCTCAGTAGCTGATACAGTGCTGTGTTTTGGATTCAGGAGAGGGATACTTTTGATAACACACCAACGTTTTGGTTGTTGCTAGACGTTGTTCACCCTTAGTCAAGGACTTTTTCAGTCTCTTGTGCTCTGCCAGGTAAGGAAGTGCACAAAAGTCTGTGAGGGAGAATGGCCAGGGCAACTGATTCAAACTCTACAGAATATCATGCCTGGTATCTAAACTGAGGGAGTTAGCTGAAAGTTAGGCTAGGCACAGTGCAGTATGGGGGTTTGGCGTTGGTCAGCAGGTAGTGAGCAACTGTAGTATGCATTGCTTGTTTTCCTTCAGTTTGATCTTTTTTTTTTTATTAACTAATTAAATATCATCATCATCATCGTTGTTGTTGTTATTGTATTTCACTTTTTTTCAACTATTAAACTGTTCTTATCTCAACCTAAAGTCTTTTGATTCTCGTCCCCGTTCCATTGGGGTAGGAGTGTGAGTGAGTGGCTGCATACTGCTTAGTTGCCAGCTGGGCTTAAACCAAGACACATGGGTAACAAAAATTGCTATACACCCTTCAGAGGGAACAAGCAAGGAAGGAGAGGTAAAGAGGCTGCCCTCTCTATAAACAATGGATTGAATGTACAAAGCCTCCTTTGAAAAGCAGCAATGGATGGGTTGAGAGTTATGGGTAAAAATTTGAAGGCCAATCTGACAAAGGAAATCTTGTGGTTGGTGTTTACTGCATGCTGTGGGATAGAAGGGAGTATGGTGATGCAGCATTCTTACTTCAGGAAGAAACACACTCACAGGCTCTGATCCCATTGGGGGACTTCAGTCATCCTGACATCTGCTGGAAAAGCAGCACAGCAAGACATAAGACATCCAGGAGACTCTTGAGACATATCAAGGGTAACTTCTTAATCCAGTAATAGGCAGCCCAATCAGAAAAGAAGTATTACTCTTCTTGAACCTACCTTCTTTTGGTTGAAGACATTACTCTTGTCCCATCACTACAGGCCCTTGTAAAAAAACCCTCACCAACTTTCTTGTAGGCCCCCTTCAGGTGCTGGAATTATTTGGGTTGTTCAGTCTGGAGAAGAGAATGCTTAAGGAAGACCTTACAGCAATATTTCAACCCTTAAAGATGCTTAATAAGATGGATGGAGAGAGACTTTCTACAAAGGCCTGTAGTGACGGGAAAAGGGGCAATAGTTTTAAAATGAAAACTATATCTTTAGATTGAGCATAAGGAAGACATTTGTTACTATGATGATAGTGTGACACTGAAACAGACTACCCAAAGAAGCTGTGGGTGCCTCATCACTGGAAATGTTCCAGGTCTGGTCTGGCTGGGACTTTGAGCAATCTGGTCTAGTGGAAGTTGTTCATGCCCATGGCAGGGGAGTTGGACAAGATAATTTATAAAGACCCCTTCCAACCCAAAGTGCTCTATGCTTCTATGACTCTAAGACTGGAATCTTGCACTGGCTAGCCCAAGCCAACACACTCCATGTCATTTCACAGGAAATTAAAATTAATCATACATGAAACATTTTTGCAGTACTAGAAATTATGTGATAACACCTTCACCTGCAAGATCAAGGGAGAAGCAACAATACAGACATGTGCTTCTGCAGTTGAATTTTACACTAAGGTTAGGCAATCCTCAATACTATCAGTAGTTATTAATCACTCAGAAACACTACTGTGAAGACAATAGAGGAATATCGACCAAAATATAAATTAAGATAAATCACTCTAGATTAAACAACAGATACTATGAGTATGTTCCATCAGTAATTTTTAATTGAATTACCTACAGCTATTTGTTCTTCGATCTAAGCAGAATGATAAAGCCATTGTGATTTTTAATTGGATTGTGTTGGTGTTATGCTAAACTCACATACAAGACATAGGCACATTTGCAGATGTAATTTTCAGGCACAAGGATCACTCCTTGTGAACTTGCACAGCTGCACGAAATCACTGTGTTGTGTTGCATAATATAAGGAACAGGGCTGTTGAAATTAGAATTGCAGGAGGAATTAATTAGTAAATATTTCGTCCATGAAAACTACGGAACTATCAGGCCCTCAATCTGAAGAAGTAATAAGCATTTTTAAGGACAGAATCTAGACTTTTACAGCAGATTTTGGTGGGGATAAGTAGCCAAAAATTTGATATTCATAACAGCATATTTCTTTTATTTTCTGTACAAATACAGAAAATATATTTTCCTGCTAGTTATAAATACTAAACATTTAGTCAAAAGACTGAATTCATTTTATCTGCATAAATCCAAAGCAATTCAAAAATCTTATTTTGAATTAATTGATATGTCTGTGAGGAGAAAACCTGTCCATTCTAATCAAAGATGACAACAGCCTTTTTACACTTAACACTGTAGTTTCCACGAAGCTCTTGAATTTAGAGTCTCAGATAAAGAATAACTCTGTTCTTCACAAATCTTGTCTAAAGATTTACACCTATTTATATATGCCTCCTTTATGATACATCATTACTAAGATGAATGCTGCCACTTACAATTCCACTGAGACGTTCAGAGGTCTTTATAATGTGTCTCTACACCAAGGTATATTCCTCTCTAAAGGAAAAAAAGAAGTGAATACTGAAAAATTTCCTAATATTCTCTTCAGATAGGTTCTTTCTGTAAGTGAGTAGCCTTGTTAAAGGTAAAAACAAATAAATAAATAAATTAGTAAGCTACAAAAAATATGAAATATCTGCAGAAAAATTTGCAAGTAAAATTGTATATAATTGTGCCAAAATTACAAAGTTTTCTATTTATTTAGAAAACATTCTCAAGTAGTTGTTTTTTATTAATAATTCGCTGCTTTTATCACAGAATCATAGGATGGATGAAGTTGGATGGACTTCTGAAGATCTTGTCCAACCACCCCTGCTCAAGCAAGATCCCCTAGAAAAGGTTTTCCAGGACAAAGTCCCAAGGCCTTTTGAATATCTCTAAGGTAAGAGAGTCACAACCACTTTGGGCAACCTGTGCTAGTGGTCAGTCAACCTTCCAGTGAAAAAGTGCTTCCTGACATTCAGATGGAACTTCCTGTGTTTCAGGCATTGTCTCCTGTCCTGTCATTAGGCACTGTTGAAAAGAGCCTGGCACTGTCTTCTTTGCAACCCTTCTTCAGGTATTTGTACGCACTGACAACATTTGCCCTGAACCTTCACTTCTCCAGCATGAACAGGCCAGCTATCTCAGACTTTGCTCATATGAGATGGTCCAGTCCCTTTACCATCTTAGAGCTGAGTAGAGGGGCAGGATCACCTTCCTTGGCCACCATCAACACTTTTCCTACTGCAGGCCAGGATACCATTAGCCTTCTTTGCCACAAGAGCACAATGTTGTCTCCTGTTAGACATGGAGCCCACCAGCCTTGGAGAGGTAATCTAATAGAAGAGACAGTCCATAGACCTTCTCCATTGTTTAGAAAACTTAGATTTAAAAGGGACCTAAACTTTCAGTATTGATATTTCGTGGTAAGACTGATTTAGAAGAAAATTTTGTTTGCATTATCTGCTTTGTAAAGATATGCTAAATTCGTGCACTATTCTTCTTTATGAATATGCTTTTTCATACATAATGTATCATGCTTTTATTCCACCGTCTTCCCATTTTAGTTTACCATGCTTATATTAGCTCAAGTTTGAATGCTTTGATCTTGGTTTCATACTAAAACAGTCAAAAACCATTCCTAACAGCTTTTGAAGATGTGCAACTTAAAAAAAAAAATTATCAATTTTTATTGCAATGAATATCAGGGTGATTTAAATTTGATACCATCACCTGATTTATGTACTTGAGCACCTCCTGACATATTCTGGCAGCTCTACAATGGTTCCCATTGTTTCCTCTGGTCAGTCTTAGCCAACCTTAGACTTCAGTTGAACTGTCTAGATTTAGGTAACTATTCCCTATTGGAATAGCCTGATGGCACAAATCTAAACCTGAGTTCCTACTAAATTCTGTTTTATTCCTTAGTATGCATCACAAAATTACAAGAAAAATAAGGCAAATAAAAAGATGACCTAAATATCTCACCAACACAAAATTAATCCTATATTATTTGTTTATGCATAGTTTCTTGGGTTTTTTTCTCTTTCTCTTTGTTAGTATTTAGTTTGAGATTTCATTCTTATGTTCCTTGTGCCTATTATTTTCCATTACCAGTGGTAATTATAAATCAAAAAGGCATGGACAAACTGCAGGTACCTTGGAGTTAGGGAGCAGGAGATACAGAGAGAGATAGATTACATAAAAAACCTGCTAACTACTTAATTAAAACAAAAGAGGCATTATTCTTTGAGGATTTTGTAGTGGCCCATTTAATACTTCAAGTAAATTAAACTTCTTCCAAGACAGTGATAATCTGAATGAGGGTTGTAAAACTGGATATAGTACTCAAGAGGTGATCTAATGTGTCAAGAGAATGATCAAGGAAAATGAGCACCTTCCTCAATCTACTTACTGCCTATGTTTCGAAACAGCTTCTGTCCATCGGTATCTCCAGGCCTTTTCAATAATTTTTCATCAGTCAGTCACTGCTCAGGCAATATAAAGGGCTAGTCTTTGTACTATTAAAAGGGTAGTCCATACAGGTCACAGACCTTTACATCTATCCTTGTTTAATTTAATAGCATTCCTTTTGGTCCATTCCTCCAAGTTGTCCATGGATCTTTGAAAAGCTGTACCAACCACATCCTAGTTTGGTTCATCTACAAATTTTGTGAGGACACAACCACAGATGAATATAGTACATTGAATGGGATAGGTTCAAGACAGATCCCCAAGAAATTCCCTGTAACTGGCCTCCAGATAGAGCATGCAACAACAACAACCCTCTGTCCTCAAAACCCCGCATTTATTAGGTCAGCTATCCAAGCCATAGTGTTCCAGACTGAATCATAGAATAGCCTGGGCTGGAAGGAACCTCAAAGATCACCGAGTCCCAAACCCTAGACCAGGCTACTCAAAGCCACATCCAACCTGGCCTTGAAAACTTCCCAGCATGGGACATCCATAATTTTTCCGGGCAGCGTGTTGTAGAGCTCTACTTCTCTTTTTCTCTGCTTATCACTTCAGTTTAATTCATATACTGCCGACGTTCATTAATAAGGGATGGGACCGCATCGATAAGACGATTTGTACTTAAAATAACAAACAAGGCATCAGCCTCGGAGGTCGTGAGATTTATTAACAAGTCGCCATAACGAGGAAAAAGGTCACAAGACTCGAGATTACATGGCAATTTATAACTTTCTAGTCCAATAAGCATCTAACACGAAACTTTGTTTTGACTTTATGACCTATCACCTGTAGTACTTTTTACTGCAATGCGACTGTCTCTTAACCAATAATTCTTTAGGTCACGTACACACATATACTTCTATTGTAACATCTAAATTCTTAGCTTAAACTCTAAAATCACATTACCATACTTAAAACCCTTCACCATAACACCCAATACATATTCTTACTTATAACTATAGAAACACAGGTTTGTAATTCTCTTGCTTAAGGTCTATATGTCTCTGTCATTACACCAGCCCAAGCTTCTTCCAGGGTTGTAAATCAAACCCTCCATCCTCTGCAGAAGTTTTTACTCCTCTGTTTCCTACATCTTGTTCCAGTGCCTTAAAACCCTCAAATTATTTTTGTTTCTAATATCTCATCTAAACCTACTCTCTTTCAGTTTGAAGACATTGCCCCTTGTCCTGTCACATGTCCTTGTGGATAGCTCCTCTCCATCTCTCTTGTAGGCTCAATTCAGGTACTGGAAGGTTCTACCTTTCCCCACTCATCCCCACAGCCTTGCAGTGATGACCAAAAGCAACCTAGCAGTGACCTCACACAGATCTCTCCACAAGAAGATGTTTTGGTTTTCTTGTGGTTTAACCCCAGATGGAAACTAAGCCTCACACAGCTGCTCATTCACTCCCCTGCAGTGGGATGGGGGAGCAAATTGGAAGAGTAAAAACTTGAGAAAAGTTTTGAACTTGAGAAAACTCATGGGTTCAGATAAAGACATTTTAATAGGTAAAGAAAAAGTCATGCATGCGAGCAAATAAAAAAAAATTAATTTATTCACCATTTCCTATTGGCAGGCAGGTGTCCTGCTGCCCCCAGGACAACAGGGCTCCACCATGAGTAATGGTGACTTGGGATGACAAGAGCCATTGCTTCAAATATCTCCCTTCTCCTTCTCCCCCCAGTTTAGATGCTGAGCATAATGCCATCGGTATGAAATGTCCCTTTGGTCAGTTGCGGTCAACTGTCCTCTCCCAACTGCTTGTGCACCTCCAACCTGCTCTACTGTGTAAGCAGTGCTCAGCAGAAATAAAAACATCCCTGTACTATCAACACTCTTTTCAGCACAAATCCAAAACACAGTGCCAAAGCTTCTAGTATGAAGAAAAGCAAGTCCATCTCAGCCAAAATCAGGATAATTTTCTATATAGAATTGTTCATTTTGAGTGAGATCATTTTGAGATTAGTTTGACCTCATGTAGTGGTTTAGTTCGCATTTCTTACCTTCTGTGAGATAAGAGGTTTGAAGAAAGGCAAAGCAGGCTCAAACTTAAAGAACATGAAAGATAGTTTATTACTAACAGAGTTAAGAGTAAAATAAAATAAGAGATTAAGACAAAAACCCCTTTTTCCTCCAACACCCCCCTCTCCTACTTCCTCCAGCACAAATAATGACAAAACATGGAATTTTGGTCAGCATTCACAATTCTTAAAAGTCTCTCTCTGTTAATTTGAGGAAATAGAGGTCTCTTTTACGTCGCGTGGTTTTTCCCAAACTGCACCAGCTAACAGCCTTTATCTCTCTCGCAGGCTGCACACTGAATTCTCATCCCCCCC